>OZ012711.1:16988411-17417938 GCA_963942595.1 Cylloceria caligata | reverse complement strand
CAGTCATACCATCGCATATACGCGTTATCACGATACGCATCGCATCCCAATTTCGCAGGTGTCCTTGTAGCTCTCGTACTCTTGGATATCGTGCTGCGAGTACCAGCTACATACTACAATAATTCTTCTTATTTGTTGTGCTACTTCCTAACAAACATTCGTATTGTTTATACACTACGAACTTTATAATATATTGCATTCATACCAAGTTGACGGCAAGATTCAACTACGATTGTAAATCAATTTTACCGTCTCGCCAAAACTTTTATTCGAATTCATTAAACAAATTCTCGCGTTACGATGATTCTCAAGATAGTTATTATGTACATTTCCCACTTATCTATGAATCGAGAATTAAATCAATACCGTAATCAATCACAAAAATTAATATTCATTAAATGAGAATACGTGCTTTGAATTATCTCAATTTATTTCACATATTTTTTTTAGGGATTTGTAAAACTTCTTGACCCAATGTGTTTGTCTGCAGTTTTTCTTTCTTACTTTATTCATCTATTTATTTTTTTTTTGTGCAGCTTAGATGCACTATACCCTTGTACACATATAACATTTTCACATACATTTCATATACAGTATATATGTATAATAGAGGGGTTATAAACCCATACGCGCTTCGCACACCAATCCCCTTAGAAGAATCAGTTCGGATCCCTCCGGACCCACTTTTTGTCCCTCCAACTCGATTCTCCTACACGACGACAGCATCGGCGGGTGGCGATGGCGATGGCGGAGGTGGTGGCGAGATATTTTTATAATATAGAGAGATATATGCGGATATTAAATATCCACACATGTTACCATCAATTTATCATCAAGGGCGACACTTATTTACGTAAACCGAATAAGCCAATGAATTAACACCGACCGGCAAATAAACAAAATCCTATATTTCTCTACGTACGTTATTTAATTAATCGTAAAAAAAACTTGTTCAGTTTTACTTAATCGTCAAACGCCATGCTGTTATATTAATTTACTTTCCAACGTTCAATAGCTTTCGAAATGAATTAACAATCGAGTATTCATTGATTGAATGAATATTGAATTCAATTGTTCATTTAATTGGTCGATTCACTCTACTTTCGATATACATTTTATATCCCTGCGTGTATGTATAAATTTAGGTCAATAAACAATATGGAAATGAATAATTAATTTCAGAAAGTTACTTTCACAATGGTCCGTCATGCAGTAATTTTAATAATATGATTTTATTATTATTTATATTTGTATTAATATCGTCATATCAATAATATTGTTATGTTAATATTGAAAAAAAATGTACATCGTTCACAAATACGATTTTTTCTGTAATATTCTCCGCGAAATGATGTTTGCGAAATTTAAATCAAAGACGTTAAACGACTTAATAATTCAATATGGCGGACTAAAATGCAAGAAGTAACTAGATTTCGATACAACATGATACTCAGAGGTGTTTGAGGTTGCTAATTACGAGTCAGAATCCAAAATTCCGAAATAAAAAATGTCGGATCCTATATGGCAATGGATCAAAAAAGCAAAAATTTACTTGATGTGGATGCAACTCGGTATTCACGGTTTATTGAGGTCGCTGATTATGAATCAGAACCCAACATTTGAATGATAAATATGGAAGTTCCAATATCGCGGACCATTATGCAAAAAGTGATTTGATTTGGATGAAACCGGATATGTCGGTAATACACGGGGACACGAATACACAACGTAGGATATTGACATTTGATGTGCTTCTTATCACAATCGAATCGTTATTAATCTTTCTTTATGCAAATAACGGATTCTTCAAATCCCGTTGTACTTTATTATTATCCATATTTCACTGGAACGTGTCTATTTTTGTTGTTTTTTTTTATGCCACGTGTTTGACGATGTTGTACTGATAAGATCTCCTTTAGAATGGACATTTACATAGTTTTAATGTAACTACACATAGTCGTCATGATTATATAAAGGCTTGATATTCAAGTGTTCGTGCTTCTTACGAAGAACGAGTGCCTCTATCCCCAGTGATAAGTCTTGTCCTTGAAAAATTTTGTTGGATATTCAGGCATCTGAAAGGAGGGTCAAAGATCGCAAGAAGCATATGTGGTTTCTGTAGTTTGGATTGAAAGCATCGTGGATAAACTATCCCACTCAATTTTCCGCATTTTGCTGTACCAACCAGAATGCTGCTGAGAAAGAGAGGAATGGTGAAGGACATAGATCGAGGGAAGGCGCTGAATAAGCGGGGCGGTGGAAAAGGATGAAGGTCGCCATGTCGGCATTCGTGCAAAAGCTAACCCCCTGCCCTGCCTTGTCCGTATTAGACCCAGGACTGTTTATTAGCCCATTCAGCGTGCTCGACCGGCGTCGGTGGTAGGCTATGTGCTAGCGCGTGAGACCGTAAAGCACAAAGAAACGCGTTGGTTTATTGCTATTTGCCACGACGAAGCGCTACGAGAGTCGGAGAGTGGAGCGTTGCTCCTGACACTACGCCGGGAGCTTGGATTTATGCAAACACTTTGGCCGGAGGCGAGCTAGCGAGCACCCGGATTAGTGAAACTGCCAGTGGCTTGCTCGTTCGCCGGGTGCGGAAGAACGAAAAGAGGAACACACATAAAAGCACCGCGTCCCAAGGGGTAAAAGAGGGAACGCTTGAAATAGAACGGCGTAGGTTACTGTGAGACAATTCTCACAGCATTTTTTCCAGTATGAATATGGAATTCGTAGTGAAAAATTCAATAACCATAACTGTGTATAAAAATAAAAATGATTATCTGTCCATGAAACGTATTCATTCTCTTTCAAGCACACAGTTTTCATATACTCATATCTAGGCTTATAACATTTGTTAGGCTCACAGATTGTTTATAAAAGTCTGGGTGGGATCCCAAAAAGAACGTTGAATCTTATGGGAATTCGGAATGGAGTTAACTGGTATTCCCTACATTTGGACCCTGTCTCTAGGCGGACTCCCATTTTTAATCACAGTTTTCATTATATCGTGTACTAAAGGGATTCTCAGTTAAGGACGTCATTAAAGACGTTTCCTATATCGAATATTTGAATTTTTTACGATGTTGAAACAATTATTCCTCGGCGAAACTTAGTACGAGGTCTAGATCAGTTGAATATCGAGTGAAAAGCCTCAATTGTTGATTATATGAACTTCTCATCTTATTTTCGCAGGGTCCCACTACTCATTGTCAGCGGCTAGCTTGCGTTACGCTCCAAGCGTGCGCCGTCCTTCGATGTAATTGTAAGCCGAACTGTACCTGTGTTAGTTCATGGTCTCATCTTAGACCGCTGATGGAGCATCGGTGTTGGTTATCCCTTCCTAGCGTCCTATCATCAAGCATTTTATGATCGGCAGTTAAACATTCTATTCAAAGCATACTTCTATCATTCTATATGAAAATTTCGCATAGCTTTCCAGCCAAATGGTATGTGTTTCTTACAAAGTTTCATTTCAATAGTGCACCGACCGCAAGACCATTTAACCGTTATGCATTTAAATCCATTTATTTTTAAATCCCACATAGAATATATAAAAATATATATACGAAATATACACGACATATGTTCTAGAAATAGAACTTTTGTTGCAAAATTCATTATAAACATCTGAAATATATCTTGACATATGTCTGAGATATATTTTAATATCCGGCGTCTATACAGGGGGAGATATTTTATCTTGAGACATCAAAATATCGCAATATATACGCATCGCACAAGATAATATCCGGAATAAAAAATTTTTATATCGAAGAGAAAAACTGACCCCGTAAAAATCAACCCCCTACCCCAACGTATGAGACTGGAAGGGGCAGTAACTTTGAAATTGTAAATGGGAACCCCTATTTTTTATTGCAGATGTGATTTCTTCATGAAAAAATACGCAAGTTTTATTGGAAAAATGTCTTACGACTCGAGACACATATCGTTGTAATTGCAAAAAATCAATTATTTCAAGAAATGCTCTTTGAATCGAAGACAAGGAATTACGTGTTGAAAGTTTTTAGGAGAACAATTCGATTGTGCGTAATTTTACCTCAATCACATCACACCCCACCCCGGTTGGCGTTAAAAAATTATAAAGTTCAAGTGAATTTTTTAAACGCAAGTTTCTCATTGCTAGGAGACTCACCTAAGACAAGCACTCCGAAGGGAACAGAAAATTACTATCTTCGATTCAAAGCGCATTTCTTGAGATAATCAAAAGTTTGATTTTTTGCAATTACAGCGCCGTGTATCTCGAATTGAAAGAAACTTTTCCAATAAAACCTGAGTATTTTTTCATGAAGAAATCGAATCTGCAACAAACAAAAAGGTGTTCCTATTAAAAAATTTTAAGTTACTACCTCTCCCGCTCTCAGGGGTTGGGGCGGGGGGGGGGGGTTCATTTTTACGGGATTAGTTTTTTCCTTCGAGATCAAAAAGTTTTTATTCCGGACATTTATTTGTGCGATGCGTATCGTATTTCTTGAGATATTTACATGTCTCAGGATAAAAAACTCACCCTGTATAAAAGATACATTGAGGATATCTACAACTTTTTACCGTTGTATACATATAATTACGTGCCCTGTAGATATTCCGAGCATACTTTATCTCCATGGGAGTAGGTACGGAACATATGTCACCGTAGTACGAATATTAGGGGGTAACAAGATTTTTCTGATAAATATCTAATAAAACTAGACAGGATGAAAAAGAGAATTAGAAACTATGTTCTCTCGTATCTACGTGACATCTGGCAAGCGGAATTATAATGTTACCTCTCTTGGCGCTCACGTACCAGCAGCATTTCACATAAAACTAAACAAGTTAAGTAAGGATCAACCGAACGAAGATAGGACGAAACGTACATGCTGGTGTAGACACAGGTCAAGGGTTAGAAGCATTGCAGGCAGAGTTGCACTAACTCAGTTATGGAAAACGGATGGTGCATCGGCGAGTTTTTACCGCCATCACCTTGATGTTCGCTGCAACTGCTACTCGCTGCTTTTTGCACCGGCATTCGCTTCTTTTACGCTACGTCTGCTACCAGGAATTCTCGTAATACCTACATCACATAATCCAATGAAGATTGTGAGTTTGCAGTGACTAGTTTAACAATTTATCTGGCAAACGTCGCCGTCGTCGACACTAAAAATGCAGATACGGGTAGGCTAGTGAACTTCAAATATAAAATGTTGATACTTTATGTACATAATAATAATAATAATTCTCAAAGTTCAAGAACAACTCAAAAAGACGTAGACAGGTAAGAAAAACTTGTACGTTGACTTTTTTACTCGCTCTATTATTCTTAGTCTATTCTCTCAGTATATATTGATGATTGAGGATATAGTTACGAATTGCATATTGAGTTATCGATTCGACAAAACATTTGCGTATTATTAATACTGATTACTTATAGCAACACGAGCAGTGGAATTGACTAAGCGAGAAAAAAATTAAAGGAAAATCGTCGAGTGGGAGAGACTGTCAAGGAGCGCCATGCGGAAATTCTCGAGTAACGTTAAGACTCTCATGTCTTATGCCTGAGTATGAGGATTGAGCGAGATAGAGAATCGTCGAGCTGTAGAAACAACAGCAGTACAACCCCGATCCCGTAGTCGACATCGTACGAGAAGGGTGGGGGCAAAACTTAGTCGGCATCTTCTCTGTGACTCGAAGCTTCAACCCCTATGCTCACGCAAGACGCAAGTTTACGTCCAACCAAACCACCGCTCTTGTACTCCCAGCAACACTCGTGACGTTTATGGTATAGCTGGGGTGACAAATGAAACGTCGAGTCGTCGACGCTGATAAGGAATGCCGAGAAGTTAGTACGATGTATTGTTAGACTATTGCTCATGTGGACAGCCGACTCGAGAAAACAATTTGAGCTTCGCTGCACTGTTTATCGTATATTCGCTATGGAGGTTCCATTGGTACATTCTTGACAAGAGTCACGTGAAATTGGAAAACTTGCTCAAGTTTCCGGAGAGAAATCGCTGTTAAGATGTGTTCAATTACACCGTGAATGCATAACAGATAATTACAATTTATTAATGCAACGCTCTTAGGAACGATCGACGGTTTTTAACCGGGGGTCAGTGACTTTTATTATTGACCATTTTTTTTTTTCGTTGGTTCATACCTACGATGTACAGGATAAAACGTGCGCCGATGAACGATAAATTTCGGTTAATTTTCTGTCGTAAAATATAAATATTAAAATCAATAGTAAAATCGCAAATACATCGCGATTGATAACTATCGATGACTTTTTACATGAAAATACGGAAGTAAATACTAGCGGAGCGTAAAAATCGCTGACCCTCAACTAAAAACCGTTGCACTTCCATTGTTTATCTCGATTACATATTTATATTTTATCATTTAAATACAGATTAGAAACGAATTGTTAATAAAAATTAATCGCGTGATTTTTTGTGTCCAACTATCCCATTATTATAAAATCTTTGGAGCATCAACTACAGCGTCTGCAAAATGATGACAAAAACAGCAGAATCAGACGGTCCAACCTTAACATCAGTATAATCGATGTCGGAAAGTGGGAATGCATATTGAATGTTACAAAAATCTTTGAAAACATGTATCTTCGTTGTATATAGGTGACAATTTCCTTCGTTTTAGATTAAGCTTTTGCCGATCAAGACCATTTACATCAGTAATGTGGATCTGAGACAAAAATGAACAAAAAGAATCTTAGAAAAACAACAAGCCAACAATCATTATTGGAACGGAAACATTAAAGGGAATGACTAGAACTGGAAAAAAAAACACGCGTGAAATTTCGTGCGAGGTTTACAGTGCTATCCAAAGTATATAAAATTTTGTATGATTGTTAAATCACGAATACAAGATTATCACCACTAAGGTCTTATTGTAACGAACAATTGTTCACAAACTTTTTTATTTTCAGAATACATTCAATTTAGAAAATAATATGTCTACATGGAAAAAATCTACATAGATCTGTGTAGATTTTTTGCTGCAATTGCAAAGTGTACATTCCATACATTCCATTCAGCAATCGTAGATTTAACATAAATTTATATAAGATCTGTATGGAATTTTGTTGCAAACGCAACGTCTGCTAGTCTGTAATCGTCCCAGTTAGTAGATTTTCCATAGATGTCAATTCTCTGTTTATCATTCCTGAAAGTAATCCAGGTGAATGGAAAATAAAGTATTATTAATGGAACTTTGCTCAAAAATAAACATATAAGATTTATTGGCTTTTTTAACTTGTAAAGAATTTCTTTTTAGTCGACTTCTATGAAATACTTGTGTTCGGCACGCGTTTTCGCTATTGTTAAATATATTTTTATGGGAATGCCCACACGAAAAAGGAGTGTAATATCCAAAAATATATTTGTTTTGTATGTAACTGAGATATATCTTTCAGGATATATCCAGCTGATATATCAAAGATATATAGATAATGTAGAAATGTTATTATATATAATTATTCCTAGGGCCTGAGGACGGGGGATTATCTAACGTAATGATAATTTTCATCAAAAAGTTGATGTTCATTGTAAGATTGTCAATCATTGATCTTTACGACCAACAACTATTCAACAAATTCGATCTTCCATACCTGCTACATGGAGTGTCCACCTAAAGTGAGACAGAGAGATATTGCGTCGGTGCTTGCTACTGAAAATAGTGATAAATAACTATCACGTTCCATTAAGATAAATCGACAGGTAACGGAGTCGGTAGATTGTAACTGACAGTGCGCTGATTGGATAAGTTATCACCACTGTGTAGTCAAAGGATGCGAAGGAGAAAGAGTTAGAAAAACGCGCTTGCATAACGCAGTGCAAGCATAATTGAGTGTGCGTACATAAAATCTATCGTACTTCTTCGTATATTATGTTTATCTAAAAGCAGCAAAGACCGGTGCTAAATAAGAAGGAAATAAGATCGTTTGAAGAAATGCAATATTATAATAATTTTACATAAGGAAAGAGTCGATTTTACTTTATGTTTGTTTGATCGAAAATGTTGACAGAATAGAAATATATGAAGTTAATTTAAAAAAATGCACGTAACGTCACTTATCTTTTTGTTCATCGTCAATACATCCGCCTTCATGACAAAGTACGATGATCAACATTGATTTTGTAGACGATGATCCAAAGAATAAAGAAGCAACGTTTGTCTACTTTGTTTCAAGCGTTGTGGAGAAGGTCGTAAGATACGAAGTACGAATTTCATTCAATTCCATTGTTTTTCGACTGCCGCAGTGTTTAATCACCCTCTCGACTTTGCTCTTACTTTTGATACTTTGTAAATCAAAGAAATCATTGTAGTTCTGGCAACTTTTAAGTGACAGTATTAAGTTAAGTATTTATTGTTAGTCCTTGAGTACATTTTTTTAACCGCTTGGGCCATCTTAATAGTGAAATAACTTGAAGGCAATTATGATAATTATAAAAATAGGCGAATGTACCAACAGTTAATAGTCGTCGTTTAAGATAATTTCCATTACCATTATTTATCTCAGTGTTCTCAATCGACCGGATTAATCTTCATTTTCTTCCAGTGAATTCGTCCTGCTTCGTTTGTGCTCATCCAGCTTAAGTACATTGACTGCTTCTTCTAACATTCCTTCATCGCGATACTGTACTTAATTATTTCTTGAAGGCCTAAAAAAAAATTGCAGCAGCTATTTTAGTGGTAATTCGCTTGGTACGGTTTCTGCTCGACGAGCCCTTATTTCGATGCCATTACAAATTGGATTATCAATGAATGTTGCTCACGCCAATTGAGAGCTCACTCGTCTCGCGTTGCTTACCCATCTGGAAAGAAGGGAAAAGTAAGCAAGGTATGACGAACTACCGGTGCTGTAGTAGATGGAAAAAAACGAGCGGGGTGACACGGAAGAACAAAAAAAAATCACGAATGCTTTGTTGCGTCCGTTCCCACCTCTCGGCCGAGCGAAGCAAAGTTCGCTATCCGCAGAACTTCTTATGGAATTCGAGAACGCATCCGCTTTGTGAGGGGAGATGATTTCTTTTCGAATTTGTGCCACTCATGTTCGCAGGACTAATTGAAGTTTCCGTTCTTGCGTTTACGTGGATTTAAGTGTTTGCAACTCGATTGATGGTGAAAAAAGCATCAGACGGATCGAGCGCGAGCAGAACAGCTGGAGTCGAACCGTGTTCAACTCCCTCACAGTAATTACAAGCTCGTTTTTCACTTCTAATCTCTCGATATCTGTTTCTAGCACGTGTCTGGCATCGCCAAACATATCATTGAATTTCGTGTTCCAAAGGTCGTAAATGCAGGGAATTACACGACTGGCATAAGTCGGACACATAGAAATGAACTGCACAGTGTGGTTGCTGAATTCTGATTCAACCAGCGAATCGATATCTTTTTCCGAGGAATAATACCTTTTTGCGTGATTCTTCTTGCTTCTTTGATGCATTTGTTAATATGCTCACTAGACTTGTTCGAACTCATTGCCATATGAAGTCGAAATGTAATCATTTTAATTATAATTGATGCATGCTGTCCATCGTCGTGTGACTTTCGTACCAAATATGAAACCTAAAATCAATATTCTCTTTGTTATTAAAATATTACGAAAATATCAACGTTCCTAGAAACCCACAATCGACCTTCTCTATTCACAATTCTATTCTTCGTATAGTTTAAGCGCTATTGTCCAGTTTGTATGACGAGTATTGCAAACCGAGTACCATAACCTTAAAAAGATTAATTACAGTTTTTTTAAATTCATGAACTTAACTATGACTTTGTATTAATTAATTGGTAGTGTCTGCGATAATGAATTATTTTTATACCGATCTCCATCAACATTATGGCTTCCTCGCGCTATATCCTCCGTTCTGTTTCCTTTTATCACGTCCACTGGATGCAAACATTAATCGAATCGATATAGTCGTAAGACATTCGTTGTATGTCGTGTATTTCGACTTACGTTGTGTTTTATTATTTTTACCAACGAGACTACGGCACTATTTTCTTTTTGATTTTTCAAATTGCTGGAATTGTTGATATTGAAATGTGCGGTCTCAAGCTGTGCGATCTGCAGTTTTCAAACGCGAAAGAAACTCACTACCGTAGGTTAATTCACTCTTAAACGGTTCCGTTACAAGCGCAAGCATACGTACCGTCTTGCACCGTTTCTATCCACGTTCTACCTTTTCCATCTTCGTGTATTTCTCCGCTGTCTGGTAATAGTTGAATTACTGCTCGTTCGAATTTAACATCAAGTGAGTATTCTCCATTTCTTCCAACTCATAATTACAGGGTACGAAACTACCCGAATTCTCTGCATCTAACGATTCGATTAATATGCGCCCTCGTCTCACTCGGTCCTGTCCCAATTTGTACAGACATGCAGGATGATAAATTTAAGTCGGATATTATACTGCAAGAGAGGTGAAGGGTTCCAGGTTATACTATGATACTCAAAGCACAGAGCAAAATTATTTTGTGCTCTTTGCATATAAAATAGTCGGCAGTGTAGTCCCAGATACCATTTATATTGACTAAGAATCGTGTATGTAGCACGTTATTTACATTGTGAAAAGTTTAATGTTCTTTCCACAAGTTCCAAGACATTTTCAAGTAGTTTCATCACAAAATGTCACCTTAGAATTTCTCGAAAATAGCTGAGGTAAAGGGTAATTCAATAAACATCTTTTTCATTTAACTGCAATCGCAAATGCGGGCTCAAACCCTCCTTTCATGTTTTCCTTTCATCTTTTCTATCTTCTTTCCCAGCTACCCTTTTCTTGTCCTCTTGGACGTCCAAGCCTAATCTATGCTCAACCTCACCAAGATTTTTTTCATACTATAAAATTATATTTCTCCAGATTTATACGAAAACCGCGGCATGAATCTCAACGAGTTAGTGGGTGCTGGGGTGGTATACGCGAGGTCGACAACGATGAGAGTAAGGGAATGTAGCCAACAGCGAGGCGCGCCATCTCACCGGAAAAATTATGAGAGCGATATTAAATTTCAACTGTGATTTTAATTATGAAAAAAAAAGCAGGACGCCTCTCTCTTTTTGTCCTCGATAAGATGGTGCTGTGAAAGATAGGAGGCGTGCAAAATAAAATGTTATTCCGCGCTGATTATTTGTGACGCCGTCAGCGAAAACAGTTTGCCAGTTTGCAACATTCACGGTACGTCGTGCGATCGATGCTTCATTCAATATCACGAATAGATATTTATTAAGCTGTATAGTAAAAGACCATTCGTGTCCTCACTATTATAATTTCCGCCTGTCTATGTACAATAGCGTAATAATGCATCAGCTCTGAACATTTAACAACGGATAAGTGGTATTTTTCAGTTGCAAATTAAATTTCGAGGTTTAAGTTTGTGCTGCCTGGTTGTCGCGTGTGCATTGGACAATAAAAGTTTACGCATCTTCCTATGCATTTTGATTATCTGATTTTTATGTACTTAAAGTTTTTGAACGAGTGTATGAACATTGGATAGAGGTTTGTTTTCTATCTGAAACTTTAGCATATACGACACATGTGAGTGTCTATTGATTAATAACAATAACGATGAGAGACATAACTAAATAAACAGAAAATAATTTGGGGTCTCCAGTTACATCTATTTTATGGAGATGATGTAGAATATTTAATTTATACATGATTTTACGTTTTTTCCATGTTCTTCCGTTATTAATGTGTTGCGCCATAGATTTTATGCCCTAGAATATTATTATGTGTAGCCTTGACGTGTACTGAACAAATATTTAAGCCATAAAAGATTCTATTGGCAGCAGGGAAAAATGCGATAGCAGTAAAATTCTTAAAAGAGTTCGACTATTCGGGACTTCCATTTCCGTTTTCCTAGTAGCGTCGTATGAATTTTTACTCGCTAGATCGTAAAGCCACTTAAGCAAAAGAGGAAATCATCGACCCTCGAAAGAAGCGACCTATTCAAGAAATGTGTACAAAACAAAAAATCATTCTTCTTACGGTTAAATTTCACACACTCTCTTATACGTTTTGTCTTTTACATTACAATTATCTCTAAAGCCTTACAGTGGAAGGTATACATTGCTTTGAAGCATTTTGGATGCAGTCTCATCTATGTAAAAAAAAGGTAACGAAACCAGCAGGCCGTGTTTTAAAAATTTCTATGACACTTTCGGTGCCACGTTGCCTAGTTTCCTCTTTACGTTCCTTCAAACTCTCATTACCCACTCTTATTTTTCATCATTACTCTATCATTCTCTGTGTTGAATTCATAATCCGCTCCGGCTTCCAGCAAACCCGAGATTGCCTGCCAGCTTGACGAGAAATTCTCGTCTCTCGCTGTATACGATAAAATGGGGCAAAACGGCCCGCTGTTAAATATGGCCATTTATAATATCTCGTTCGCGCAGCGCCAGGTGGCGACGGCACGTAGTAGAATATTTATTTTTTGTACAAACATTGACATTAACACGTGTATCACACCGATCTGGTACGGACATTTTTTTCATCTAAGTTTAAATTATTACTACAAAATGTTAAGTGTAAGCGTTAAGTGTTGTACTCTCTGTCATGCAACAACAGAGATGGCCATAGCAGTCCCTTAATCGTATATTATGACCAGGGAGTGTGACTCAAGGCACCGAGCAGTACATAAGTGTTCTTCACATTTCGGACCTCTCTTTGTTTTCTTTACTCTCGGTGCACTCGCGTCTTAAAGAGAATATTTCTTGAACGTGCTATTTTATATTCGTGAGCCGCTGGCCAAAGTATGTGCATCTCTTAATTGAAACGTGCGAATAGCGCTTGAGGCGTTTTGTAGCACTCGCACCTTGGCGGACAGCTCCATAACTTCCACGCGCGATACTTGTGCCTTCAACCAATACCGCTTCAGATCCTTGTGAGTGTATGCCACACAGATTTAACTGAAGTGAACTTCATGGGTAATTGTAGCAGCTGGTAAAGGGGAAGTGCCGTAACCTTTGCACGCTAATAGCAATTGCATACCAATGCTCGCGAATACGAGCAATAACATAGGGCTCGAAATTAGCGGCTTATCAGGCATCAAAAATCATATATTTACCTCGTCTAAGGACAACAAAAGTTTTCAAGAAAATCTCACGGGAATAGACGCACGCTGTTTGGTGTTGAAAAAAGCTGTCAGATTAATAAAGAACAACATACAACATCTCAGTCACGTGATAAGAACGTAATCCTATACAACGTTTTAGATGAAGATGATCATGAAAAAAATATTATTACTACGACGTACAATGTTCTATCGACAGACACGGGTAAAGTATCAGTTTTGTGTATAGTCAGGCCCTTCAGGTTAGGGTGGTTAAAATAGTAACAACAGGCCAGCAAATCAAGTCCTTATTGCGCTGAAAAATTAAAATTTCGCTTCAAGTCCGCGTGAATACGACATATCCATCGCTCAAGATTTAACACCCGAAGAACGCGCAGAGAGACGACAACTAATAGACGTATCGAAAAACCTACTCCGTGTTGGCCGTAATCCTAAACTTGGACGTAACAAAGTTCTACTAGAGTGCTAGCTACTTTCGTTACAAGAAACGCTGCACCTTGTCACTCACGAGTCAGTCGTCAGTGTACACAACAAAGGTTGCGGTAAAATCGTCTTACAGCTACGTTCACCCTACACAATGAGGAGATATCGATACTACTCTGCAAGGTTTTAAGAATTCTGCAGTCATTGAAGCACCTTCGTAATACTTCTAGTTATACGGATGACAATGTATCACTCAAATCTACGTCACAGATCGCAAGCAAAAGAAAAATCAACTTGCAATAACCCACCACAAGAAAGAATTTTTTGTCCGGAATACTCACGCTCGATAGATACTTCACATCGTTTGCATCCTTTTGTACCGACAAGACTACAACATATTTACAATAGGGTGTGTCATTTTGGGGCAATTTTTTTTTTCAACTCACAAACAGGTTGTATACTTCCAGGAAGGTGAAATAAGACGCCTGTGAAGATTAGAGCTCTTAAAATTAATATTTAGATGTGCCTCATCGCAAATTTCTATTTCCCATTTAAATAACATGCGGAACAAATTTTTTCATATTTGGAATTTTATACTTCGGCAATGGCTCATTGTTCGATGAAACGCATGACATATTTTATAGAGAATTGAACGCTCTACAAAAAAGATATCTTGCAATTTTCCGATAAACATAGCCATTCAGATGATATCTGAGTTCAAAGTTCAAAATGAACGAAAATTCATCTTTTTGTTAATATTATAACAGCTATTGATTTTATTGAAAAACTCCAACGGACTTTTTTGTAGATAATTTAATTATCTCTAACTTTGGTCTGAAACTTTTTCCTCTGGTAACAATATTTTGGGACTTATTGTTCGATCGATAAAGTAAGCAGTAAGTCCGAAAGTATTGTTACCAGAGGAAAAAGTTTCAGACAAAAGTTAGAGATAATTAAATTATCTACAAAAAAGTCCATTGGAGTTTTTCAATAAAGTCAATAGTTCCGCTATCATATTAACAAAAAGATGAATTTTTGTTCATTTTGAACTTTGAACTCAGATATCATCTGAATGGCTATGTTTATCCGAAAACTGCAAGACATCTCTTTTGTAGAGCGTTCAATTCTCTATAAAATATGTTATGCGTTTCATCGAACAATGAGCCATTGCCGAAGTAAAAAATTCCAAATATGAGAAAATTTGTTCCGCATGTTATTTAAATGGGAAATAGAAATTTGCGAGGAGGCACATCTAAATATTAATTTTAAGAGCTCAAATTTTTACAGGCGTCTTATTTCACCGTTCCTGGAAGTATATAACCTGTTTGTAAGTTGAAAAAAAAAAATTGCCCCAAAATGACACACCCTAATGAACAAGTGACATTGATGATATTCTTTCAGATGGAAACTCCACTCCGACTCTCGGGAAAAAGAGCTTGCTGCTGAAATCGAGAAACTCAAACAACCTCGTCACCGACGGAGAACTGTTTTATTGCGCTAATCAACCTCAAACACAATATTTTCTTTATGCTCATCGTGGGACTTTGCAAACCCGCAACACTTGAACGGAACTAGATATACACGGGAACGATCACATAAACCTTCCTCGCATATTCACGGAGCTGCTTCAGTTACTTCACCCCCCCCCCCCATGCGCTATGTTCTTCTGGAACCTTCATGAAACAAATAATTTGTCTTGCGGAAATATGTCTCGATACATCCAAAATGACTTCGTAGGAACCTTAAGTGCATTACATCTAACGCAACAGAAGAGTTTAACATATGGAAGGGCAAAGGTGGATTAGCTATTCTTCATCACGACAGGAGTTTGTGTTCAAGTCCAAATATAAGAAGTCATGTAATCAATTAAACTCAAAATGGTCTTGATTTTATAGAGGCACCTCTTTAATTTCATCGCTGTAGACTTCTTCTTGGGAGAAACAGTGGTACATTGTTTTCCTGTTTTTTTTTGAAAATATTTTATTGTGTTTCTAAAAGTTGGTGGAATACGTTAAAACATACAAATTTATACTGGTCTTATGGTATATCTCTCTATATTATGAAAATATCTTGCCGCTTCCGTGTAAAAGAAGGGTGACGGGGCAATAGACAGTTAGGATGGGAGTCAGGAAGAGCAGAAGGAACGAAACGGTGCGAAACCCGGGGTTTTTCTCAGAGCAAAGGTTCACCCCGAAGCGTGAAGGAGCGCGAGCCCCCCCCCCACTTTTTTCTGTTTAATCTCAACTTAGGTAGAATAGCCGAATACTCCATGTACACCATGTAACTATAAAATCAGGAATTTACTTTAGCCACACTCTTGTGGTTTACTGTTAATACAGCCATTATGATTTATTTCTGTAACCACTGCGCATAATATTTTATTGGATCTTTCCACAGTGCAATAAAATAATTTTGGAGGGTTTTTAACGATGGAGAGATATCGCGTTTGTCCGATTAAACTAGCAATAAACCAAATACTCGTACCATATTAACCGGATTACCTGGCCACTCGCCATTTTTCGTAACACTCCGAGAGTAATTTGAGGCGTTCATTTCTCCGACTATTTTCCGAATTATTAATATTTTTAATTTAAACAAATGATTTTTCCGAGTAACTGTTTCGCGCATTCAGCGGGTTCATCGCTCGTTCGAAGGTATAAAAAAATTATGGTCATAGTGACCCATTTTACCTTATATTTTCCAAAAGCTTTTCGTGCTTCCGTACTCCTCCTTCTCTCCTGCATCACTGGGTATCTGCATGCTCTCGCAAAAAGTTCGGTATGCTCTCGACAAACTCAACTCAATGCAACCACTACATACCAAGAATCCAGAAGTAGTCGATAACACTCGAAGCTTTTTTGTTTGTACGTTTCAACAGTATTTGGTGCACTCAATATGCTATTCAATATTTGTATGCAGCCGACATATTTGTTTTTGTACCTGATGGTGATTTTATTAATTATGAAACTTTTTGAGTTTCACATCGTTGGCGCTGATATTTACATCTAGCATGCTCGCTTAAGGTTATGTACATGGTAGAATGTATAAACACGTTGTTTAATATGACTGAAAATAAACAAGACCAACAGTATAGTCGTCCAATATGTTTGCCTTAATATCAACCCTGTGGTTATTCATACTATTTTTTTATTATACCTTGTCCCGTGTTTAACTTCTCGTGTATGTCGCTTGGTAAGACGTTAACTGTAAGAAAGGTTTGGTGTACTCTTGGGGGAACTATTTATCTATAAAGATAACGTGGTATCGATTCGCGACAAGTACATTAATCTACCATTCTAATAAACCATGCAAAGACGAGACGCGACCAAGGCTTTTGTAGACTCCAAGCGACTCAGGCTTTTTAACCGAATTTTGGGGAAAAAATATTGGCATATTTTACAAATGGTAGCGTTCTGTATATATTTTAGGCTTCAGTTAGATTGATTAAGTCTAATGATTTTATCTGTCATCAAAATTAACACTGTAGCATATCAAACCTTTTTTTTTGTACATTACACGAAATTTACAATATCCAAAACGTACACAACTTTGATGGAATGATACGTAAAGTATATTAACAAAATATTGATGACTAACGAAGTTAATGATAAGTGTACGCTGCTTTCAACGATCCGAAACCAACATTTGTAACGCTTGAAAAAAAATCAGGCAATAGATAGGTATGAAGATAGGAAATACTCGAGATGAAATATCGTGCGAGTGATGGTACGAAATGATAAATATTCTCAAAAAAAGTACAGCTTTTCCGAGCGCGTATCCTGCATAAAGCTGGATAAATGCGACTGTGGCGAGCGCATTGGAACCATTAAAAAAAAAACTGAAATTGAATTTTTCAACTGGCAAATGCGTAGCGTGTCATCGAAATTCAGTCTACTTCACTCTGGAACACGGACTTAGTCAGACCTGTGTTTGTGAGGCTGAGTACACGTTCAATCGGCTCTGGCTTCCTCCACACAGTACAGAATATTGATGCAAAAAGGTTTCTAATATTCCATTACAATTGAAACGTTGTTGGAGCAAAGTCGTTGCATATCGCAAAATATTTTATTGCTAAGTTACAATTTTTTACAAAATTTGGAAAATTGTATCACTTGAAGAACATCTTACAATGATTCTGTTGAAAGGTTGCGTTTTTCCCAATTCAATAATATTTTTCTTCAATGTGACGTACCTATGATTTTTTAAAACGTTTACAAAGATTTGTTACGTACAAGCGAAATTACATTTGAAAGATAATTTAGAAACCAATCCACGTTTTTAACCAAAATAACACAAATAGTTTATAAATAAAATGTTCTTTTTCTGGTTTTTTATTAAAAATCGTCAGTAGATTAGTAAATCACTCAACAAATATCTGTAGCTGACATAACTTGACAGTTTCATCTAGTATTCCCTTAAAATTTAAAATATGTTTGGGCATCTACTGAAAGGTGTTAATTCTGAAACCGTTGAACGTAAAATAACACAACAATCTTGAAATGCCACCTTCTCTGGTAGACTTAATCAACCAAAGACTAATGAAAAAAACCAGCTGTTGATTGGAGCGGATAATCAATCCTAAGTCACGTTTACAATGTTCAAGTCCTTAATGTTTCAGAATTGCAATCATTCGAAATTATTGCACTTTCGGGTCGTCGAATAACATCGACGATTACTCGGAGTACAAGTCTGTCGAGTGAATGGTATAATCCAGTAATTCCTATTTTCGAATCTTTTGCTCTTAGGCTTTAAACTTTCGTTTAAGTTGTTAAAGTGTTTTCCGTCCAGTATATCAATGTCTGAGATAAGTGAGTGCTACACAATATAAAGAATACCTGAAATGACTTTAACGTTCTGTTTCGCAACGAGGTACTGCCTCGTTTCTACAGAACCCAACTCTAAAATACCTCGATTCTACACGCATCAACTGTACACCGATTTTTGCTAATCATACCAGATTCAGAATGACAACATTTTCCACATTCTACATCTTCATGTATTACTAGACTACTACTTCAACTGTATTCTACTAGTCTACAAGAACCCAGGTAGCGTTTGACGATTGGCGGGAAGTTGCGCCTGCTCTGGGTACCATACTTGGGTTCATGGCCCGATGCTCTTTCCCAGAGACGATTCAATGTATTCGATGTATAACGTATTCCCTACTCTTGAAACGTATTAGAACATCCGTGTCTGCTTTTACTGTGATTCTTCAAGGATGAAGTTATTAAACGTGTTCATAGATGTGCAAAAACGTTAAGAAAGTCGTTACAATAAAAAGTTTATGAGAATTCCCCAGCCTCCGTTATTCCTCGTGTGAACTGACGAAAAGCTAGCAAACCGGAACGAGGGTTTGAGGATATAGTATGCAAGTATCTGGAACATCTAAAAGACCAAGAGCTTTAGTTCTCCAGTATCCAGCAGTACTCCATTAAATACCGATGTCCGAGAGAGCGTACGAAGCTCAACGTATCGTGAATCCGAGGGTTTCGTGACCATTGCGTTGTGGTTGAGCATCTCTCGTGTCTCACCGTGCAGAAGTACGTATCTACGAACCAGTTTGCATACGGGTTGAAACTAAGAGGGTAGCCTCTGCCTGACTCTGAGTTCTTACCCCATAGAAGCTCTGGTTGAATACCATCACCAGACCACGTCACCGAAGTTACCACCGTGTGAAATGAGTGATCCGAGCTGTGAAGCACAGCGGTCTAAACTACGAAATTGAACATTGCCTGCCTCGATGTGATGGTAAACTTCTGGGGCACCCTACTCGGATAGTGAGTGCAATAGGATCTATTTCTCTTGCCCAACTTCAACGAGTTATGCAGATACACTTTACAGCATTAGAAACAATTTAATAATTATGTGTACGTACAGGGTCCGAATTATTTGCAGATTCGCTTGTTGATACTACGTCCATCATTTGCCACATTTAGTCTATTTAAATAACTTGCAAGTCTTATAATAATTCGTAACTACTGAGACTGGTATTATCTGGTATAGTCTCACTAGGGCGTATTGATTCAGCGTATTGATTCAGTTTAGTACAATATATCAGTAGCAAAATCGATATGCAGCAGAAATACCTTTGAACCTTTGATCGATTAAATACTGATATACACTTCAGCTACAATATCGCTCTATCCCGGTTAGTCTTGATACATCTACTGGATCTGTCTACTTCTATCAGACTGATGGCTAGACAGCTGATAATACATCTTTGTAAACTATCGGTTACCACGATTTATTTTTACTACACATATCTTGGTACACGATTTATAATTCTGCATTCTACCGTGGTCGGAGATTTCCCGATAGGAGTAACAAGTTAAAGGACAGCAGAATGGGTTTCATCAATTTTAGCATATAAAAACGTGTTTCATTTTTTTTTTATGGTATCATTGGTGATTTTCACGGTTAAACCGTTGATCTTATGATGTAAATAAAATCTTGAAATCGGAATTTTTAAATTGTGGAATTTGCATTTTTTTTAAAATCGAAAATGCTGTTTAGAACATACTTGTACAATTTTGTTGTATTCGGATTTGAACAACATTATGAACAATAAATCGTTAGAGATTTTTGATTCGATTATTGTATCGGTAAAAAAAACTAAACACGTCATTTACTTAAATTGGTGGACTCCATTTAATCGGAATACTTTGTTCGGCAAATGAGAAAGATCAATGTATTTATTTAACTTTCAATGTAATTGGTTTTACGAGAACTATAAACACAGAATTTATCTTAAGAATAATTTGGTATGGAAATTCTACACGTTTTTACTACTTTTCCGACTTGACACCGGTGTGATATCTCTTGAGATAATAATTCGTAGTTTTAGATAATATTTTTATCGTGAATTTTTCTATACCCATGTGTTTCCTTAAAGGAAAAGCTAGTACGAAAATGAGTTTTCTTAATCCGGCTCAAACCGTACAGAAATAACTGACACATTGCCAGTTTCACTATAATAAAATATGTGTTCCGCAGATGTTTCATGAATAGATTAAAGTAAAAGGGTGGAACAGGTCAAACTAATCTCATAGATGTTTATAGCTCAGTTTTGCGGCTGATGCTTCTTTCACGCGTACAGACTAACGCGTTCAACGCTGAGTTTCTCTTTCGTTACCCTCTTGCAGCTTTTTGTCCAAATTTCTTTTGAACAATACTCTTAAAAATCCAACCCCCATGCATACTTGACATTATTTCACACAGTACATATGAATCATGAAATTATTACAGATCTATAAATTGTTATTTAAATAATTGTTCATGAAATTATGTTCTCTCTATGTTATTGCGATTTTGTTTGGGAATACAATTTCCTGTTTGAATAGGCGTATCTTATAATGAATTCATGATAATTTAAGATAAAGCAATTTCATCGTTGAACAGGCATTGGGCGTTCCCAGACTGCAGAATGATAAGGAAAAAGAGAAAGAAAGGAAACGATTTGCCGAAATATACGAGCTAACCAATCCCCTCTATTTCTCTGAAACGATAAGAGCTCTTGGCATAGTATAGCGTGGCTAGCGAGTGAACGTTCCTGAGTCAAACCTCGGCATTCTATGGTGTGGATATAGTTAGCTGCTCCGCGCAAGGCGTGCACTGCTCCGTAAGAAAAATCCTAATGGAACGAGGTCGCGACGTCGCCGGGTGTAAATTGTGCAGCTACAGAGGGAGGATGGTGAAAACAAGAGATAAGAGGAGTTCGCGGGTATGCACGCGAGGAAATCAGAAAGCCAGTTGGTCTGCTCGCGAACGACATTGCAGAGTTAGACGGCGAAGGGGGTCGTGATATGTGAACCTTTTACCTTGGTGGCGCGCGACGTCGCCAAGCCTCTACCTTCTTCCGCATCTTTCACTTTTTCCTTTTTTTCTTCTTTCCTTTCTTTTCCCGCTTTTCAAGGGAAGAACGCGAAAGAACGCCGGAAAAGGAATTCTAAATCCGGTGAATCTCGCCTCCCGCAGGAATCTAGCGCATGGGTTTTCGCTGTCCCGAAGACTACCTTCGGCAGATCTGCTCGACTCCGCACTGCTTTACGAGTTCGGGTTGCTCATAATTTTCTTCCTTTTCAATGTTATACCGCGGTTCGTGACTCCTTCTCTGTTTATCTTGCTATCTGTGTTTTCTGTATTTTTGTTACAGTATTCTTTCGCAATCCCTCGGTACCGATCGGCTTCTTATCGAACCTGTCACATCGATATCACGGCTTCTCGACTTTCTTCGAATCTCACGTTTTCCCATCTCAGCACGCCATTTTATGCCTCGCTGATGCAGATATACAATGAATATATGTTGGCTACATACGCATGGATTTGAGGTTACCTCTATCTTTGCAGTGTGAGTGTGTTTGTTGAGAACTAACATAATTTCGTAATGAAAGAGTCTCTTCGGGTCCTCACAGCTTTCCGATTCTCCATACAGTACGTGGTTAATTCTTCGTGGTAAAATGTACATAAAAAGAACTTGGAACCAAAAATATTATTATTTTTTCAAATAAATTTTAAAAGGATGAAATTATTTTCGATATCACTATATTTAACTAATTATCTAAATAGAAATAATTTATTGACTGTCCTCATTGGAGTCAGGAAACATTTTCTTTCGTGTTTGATATTACATTCCGTGTTTGATATTACAATTAGTATACAAACCCAACGCGTCTCTTGATAGGTAAAAGACGACGATATTGTTTAAGAAACGTTTCCTGACTGTAATGAGAGCAGCGAATAATTGTAAATTAGTATCAGTACACTGAACAAAATTACAGAAAGTAATTGGTTTTGCTGAGTATTACAGATTTCATTTTTATAGGTTAAAAGTTTCAAACCGTAGGTTTTTAAAAAATCTCATAACCTACACAATATTCATCATAAAAGTACATTTGTAAAGATTAAAAACTTGTCTTTTACAACGAATTATAAGATGCTACATTGCAAAGCAAAGATTTTATCAAAGGAAAGTACAGTGACGGCAGAAAATATAAATAGGAATATTGTACGAGCATACATTTTTCAATTGGATCGAGCAGTGGCAAATAGGCTCTATGGGAATTCGTGATATTTCCGGGTGAGGCGCCGACAATTAAGGGGGTCAGTGGTGAAGTGAACCGTGGAATCAATTTGCGCTATCTATTTTTCCCGAGCTGGTTTGAGCTTCCCAATTTCTTTCTGATTACTAGATATATAAATGGTCGAAAGACTAATATATCTGACATAAATTCCTGGTTTCAGTGAAATTTTTATATAATTATTGTAAATTATTATACCAATAATAACAATATACATTTTTTAAATTTATTTTACATTTTATGTATTGACTTACAGTAAAGTAAAAAGTGATAATGCTACTAGTTGTAAAGTAAACGGTGCGCATCTAATTTTTGAAGTCACTCACGCTTATGTAGATAATCAAGAAAGTTATACAAATAGTCTGCCATAAATATTCATGTGGATGAATCACAGCTAATTATTATGGGTACACCAAAACGAAAGCGTTGCTCTTGTTGCATGTTTAATATTATTGCCCGTAACTCATCAACCGTAAGAGGAATTACACGAAATATTAAGAATATGATATATGGTAGATAAGAATCTATCGTATAGGCCTATCATTAGGTTAAGAACTCGATGCACAGCAGGTGATATGGTGTTATACAATTATTTTGATAAATACGAATGAACTGTTTCGTAAAATTCTTTCATCTTCATGAGCTTATACCATTTCATTGTAACGATTTATTACTGTCATAAAGAGGAATCGGTCATAGAATCGGTATTTAAAATTCTATTGAGTAAATTGTTGTTGGTTCCGAGGCATCGATGATATTGAAATTATCCTAATCAGCCGATTGGGCCATGCAATTCACAACATCCATTCTTTACTCCCTGCAGTCGTTCGGGAATAAAAAGCACATCCCGTGTTGCGGTAGAAACGAAGACCCGAGGTGAATCGAAAACGGACTATGTGCCCGTCTTTGTATCGGAAAAGCGTAACCGGTTTACTTTTGGCCAGTTACGTTTGACTGGCTGCGGGTTGTGTCAAATCGGGCCTGGGATTTGCACCATCTTTTCATCTGTCTGGCGTAGTACGATCACCGCGCTGCACGAAGTCTGAACCGTCCAGTCGGGGACAACTCCGAGAGAGCTTTCTTCTTTCAGCCGACTTACCTGATCGGGATTAGATTGAAAATTCAGGAAATATTTAGTTCGATATCCGGCGTTCGCTTGAACGAGAGAGATGTATATATGCAAACACATATACCAAAAGAGGTAAAAATATTAGTGTTGGAAGAAGAGTTTAACCCGGTCGTCCTTGTCGTGAGAATAGAGAGCAGACGCGACAAGGGAACGATGCAGAAGGAGAACCGAGTAAGGGAGGCAAGAAATCTGGAGCGTCGACGGTGGTGAATTAATGAAATGCAGATTGCGTTTAAGCGCACCCAACCATCCGTGGGCGCTTACGCTGTTGGGAGATCTTCTATCTTCGTTGGTGTACGGGTACGTTCTCCGGGCGCATCGTCGTTGCTTCCGCTTCGGACGCTCTTCTGTCTACTCTGCCTATATATAATGTGTACCTATACCTACATCTCTGCAACCCAAAGACCCTTCCTTGGGTTTAATTAGCGCATCCAGAGCGAGAAAATTCTCGTAGATCCGACGAGGCGCGAGAACCCCATCCCTCCAGGAACGAGCCGTATGCTATCGTGCTCGATTCTCATCTCCCTCCACCTTCCTCACACCTACTGTCCCCGTAGCCTGCTGCTGCTTCTCGTTAAAGTTTTTAATGAAGAAATGGTAAACCCTTATGTGCGAAATCCGCGTTGTTAGTCCAGTTTTGTCTTATTGCCTCGTTGATCTCTGTACACTTCGCTCCTGTCAGTTTGAGAGGTCACGAAATTGTGGATTGAATTTCGTCGAGCAAAAGTTTGCGACTCTGTTAAAACAATTCTATCCTATAAGACGTGTGTTGTTGGAATAAATAATGAATTAACGGAAAGGTGAGCAAGGACACAGTTAAGGCCCATACATCCCCATTAAACGTACTGCAGTAAGGATTTTAATGATGCTGGTACGAATAATGTTTCCATATTATAAAAATATTTCTCTGCCTCCGTGTAGGAGACTCGAGAGAGAATAAAAAAGGAAAAGGGGAATGCTGGTTAAGGTGGATAATGCGGACCAGATGGGTAAAGTGGGTCATGGGGGTGAAGTCCGGGGGGGGGGGGGGGGGTTGATGTCCAAAGCACGCAGAGGGCTAAAGTTTCTCTAGTGAGTATTAAATATCTTCCAAAATAATTTATTCAAAATGAGTTATCTGTGTGACGTATTTTTCAGTCTTTATTGATTATTTTTAACATATTTATCAATATTCGTGATCATCGATGCAAAACTTTTGACTACAAATTTCCCTTCAAGATATCTGTAGAAATTGAACATTTCACAAATATTATCGTCATGTTCAACAGGGTTGGATTACTGAAATGTGACAAAAAAAATACTATCAATACTGCTGAAACACTATAAAAATAAATTAATAAAAATATGCAAACTAGAATCTTGCACATTTTTTCATGAAAATCCAAATTTCTTCATGAGGAACCAAAAAAAAAACAGAATACATGAACAATAAGAAAATTATAAGTCGAATAAAATAAGTTCGATGTGGCAATTCCGCATCAATTTGTATTTGAGTTTCAGCATTTGGTAGCTCTGCATGCGATCGTACTGAATATAGCACGAATAGAATTTCTATTTAAACACCCGAAGCGATGCAAAGTGAGATTAGCGAGATCAAGTCTGATTAAACATGGTAAAGTATAATAATTATCGCTAGGATCATCGATGAATTATGATGCGGTTTCGGTTAAATATTTTCCTACAAATACGCAATGCGCTTGAATTCTTTAAACAATCGTTCTCCATTATTTTTTTTACGATTCTCGCATATATATATTCGAAATTATGTAAATTTGCATGTAAAACTTTAAAGTTTAAATAAAATTGCAGACGTGGTATTACGATACATTAATACAAAATTGTTGTCAATTTTAACTTCAACTCTCTATTTTTACTTGTGGGGGATACCAATCCTTAAATGGAGAAGGTCAGAGTTGATAAATGTAAAAATCTACGCGATTGTCTAAGTTTCCAAACATTTCAGATTTTCTTCCTTTAGAGTTTACACTCATCATCATATATCATATCATCCCAAAATGTATATACGACCCTTAGTTTAGTGGAAGCTTATCTTCATCACGGGATCTTCGTTTTCATAACGAAAAGCCGATCTCCTTATTTACCATGTAAGCTATATATAGATTTGTATAAGCGGACCAAAGATAGAACTTGAACGATAACTTGGTGAGGAAGGGAGCAACGGCTAGAGAATGGTTGGGAGGAAAGCCTGCTGAAAGGAAGTCGCAAAGTTAGAGGTAGTCCACCGGAGAACCGAACTCCCAATACCGCAAAATCCGAATTAATTAGGTTAATGGATAATGGGGAAACGTAGTTTCCTTGGTTGACGCTTTATTGTTGAAGGTGCTCGTTCGGTTTGAAACTCGGCTTCCAGTCTCGCCCCTCGCTCGCTCTTCTTCGGGAATCCTACTCTTTACAACCTGCTATCTATATGAAGTAACCAATCTACCCCTACGTTTCTCACTCCATTTCTCGATGTTGCAAAGTTTTCGGTGGGAAACGACTTTGATGCAAAAAGCAGAAGCAGTAAAACCGAATTTGCAGCTAAGGTAAGACCACCTCATTTCATTATGACCGTCGACACTAAGAAATGGATCGTTGAATTGTAGAAACTTTCATCAGTGAGAGATATGTTTGTCATCTAAGGTAAAACTTGAATATTTCACAAATCAATTTATATTGACGAGATAAACATCTGAGGAAACATTATGCAGGTTATCGTAAAGCAGATCGTGTCCTTAATCTTAAACTGTCATAAAATTGGATGTCATAATGAAAACTAACGATATTGTAGCTTAGAACGCATCAATTGTATCGAAAGTTCCAAAATAGAAACAGGTGCAGCAATTGGGACTGAACGACGTTGACAACGACACAGCAAGATTCTGTTGTTTCTCAGCAAAACTGAAAAACAAATTAACTTGTCTGGCAGCACGCATTAAATGGAGTAATCTGATTTGTAATTATGTTTAGGTAAATGCTGTTGATAACTGGATGATAAAATGGAATTTAGGGCTACAGACATTGACCCACACGTGCTGTCGTATTAGTAACTTTCGCTTTGTTAATCCTGGAATAATACTTGTACCAGCGGCATCGATGTCCCGTGTACCATATAATGCTACATCGGCACATAATGGTAAGCAATGTGTTGGGTTACGAAGCACTGTACAGGGTAAATGGTACAACGACTGCTAGGCCATTCTTATTAGCATCTTACAGTGAATAGCATATGAAATCAACTTGCGGTAAAGAGATACAAGTATGCTAATAGCCAGTGGTTGTATATTCCTTCAACCGTCAATAACTACATCATTCCTCACTTAGCGTTAGGTTACATTGAAGGGATTGAGAGAAATGTCGTTGCTGTTGGGATTCGGTTGAATTGTATGGGCAGAGTGGCATTGGTGTTACCGGTATGTGTTTGCTACCGCGAGCTGGAAAGGTTAGAAGGAGCGAGAAGGGTGAGTGTAGGGATAGTTTGGGGTAAACCAAGGGATGAACTTGGAGAGGGGCAAGCGCTCGTGATTCTCTCGCCTGCTGCTAGGGTACCGATATGCACTGTATTAACGGCATAATATGCTGCACCACGCTCACTCTCAACTCCTACCGCCCACATCCAACATATCCCGAGCTTGGAGCTCTTATCGTCTATCCGAGCTTTCTCCATTGCTCCCATTCCCCTCTCACAAAACCTCCCTGTTCTTCCTCGAATCCTTCTCATTCTACCAGCAAGCTCGAGCAATGCTCGCTGCACACCATCACTTCCCTACCCGTTTTCTCCCGCTACTTTCTACGCTCCACCATCTTTTCTCCTTCAATGACGTAATTCATATCTTACGCTACCTCGTCGTCGTCGTCGTCGCCGTCATGAAATATTTAAGACTTCATACCCCGTTCTTTTTCGCACCTACTTCAATATACTATGATATGTATGTTATGTATAGTATGAGTGCTATAGCCAAGACGCGACTCAACACCATTCGCATCGTCTCTCTGCGAATAGTAAAAGTAGAAGTAAAAAGCAATGGAAAGATGAGATCGCCAGAAACGTGCCGTAGAACTTCCTTTTCTGCGCTTACCGTGGTGGCCCCCATGGGATTCTTTTCATTTATGAAAGGATCATCGAGATAGCAACGGCACGAGAAAAGATAGAGAATGAAGAAAGAATTGCAAGGTGGAGACTTTGTGATAAATTTAATTTCTTTTCAATCTACGACAAAATTCTCCCCAGGGAGATCCCAGAAATTCCGGCTAGGAGACTCAAGTACATTTATTTATATTTCTTCAGGGAAAAATCCTGGAGGAATACCGAAGTTTTTTTTACCAATTACGATAAGGAATCATCGTGAATTGTTTACATCGTTATTCCGTCAATCGATACACGCAACAATTCATTGAGTGAGTGGAACCAAAATTACATGATACAGTGAAGACAGTGAGGTCGGAAATGTCAATTTCTATCTGATAATATGCATAATACTCTGTAGATAATAGTGTACGCTATTGGCACACACAAATGCAATATCTTAGCATGTATTTCTGTCTACGTGCAGACGAAAGGCCGAACAGAAAGTGCCCTTCAGCAAAAATATTTGGCGCTGATAGGGTTCACAGCAATACAAATTTAGATATTGAATATGTGGGCGAATGCATATAACCGAGACTCTAACATCTATCTACGTGTAACATCCAAGGCTCAATATGCAGTAATATACGGACGGTCGGGCTATCCAGATGTACTATATATTGATTTCGCTCAACGAAGTGGTGCGTAAATATTCATGATACTGTTAGAAGGATCAAGCGAGGTGCATCGATGCCTCTCACTTTGCTCCGACATGGTATATGTATAGCTTAGTTACTGCAATATATTCTAGTGTACAAGCAGGCTGTGTAAGCAACAGCCCTAGCCAGCACTTTCCAGAAGCATCTTGAAAGATCCAGACGAGCTATCTTCCAACAGTGCGGCATAACCTTCGGGGAGAACTCCAAGAGGTTTTATCGATTCATAAAAAAAGTATGTTGTGATAAAAAGTTTGCATTGAAATTGAATTCACTCAATTCAATTGAATTAATATTAAATTTTACATGTGTAATGTAGGAAGTGACATAGGTTCAATATTATATTCTTAATTCGCTTCTATTATTTCAAGGCGACACCTGTCATTCGTCTTTTCAGCACCTGTCGTGCTTAATTAAAACACCGAGAAGCAGAGCTTTCGTGTGGTTTCATGTTTTAGTTCTCGCTCGGCTTCACGGTAGATGCGTTCCAGCGATAAACGTGGCTGGAGAACTCGGTCCATTAGTTAGCGGGCGGCTCTCTCTCTCTCTCTCTTACGTTGGACCCTCGTAAAACCCTAAACGCGTTCAACCCTTAAGTCAACAGGAGCGGACCAGAGTCCGAGTATTAACCACTGCTGGTAATAATGATAGAGAAACGAGCACGTACTCGACGTACTTATTACCTACGTGCTTACTACTTCTGACGGGTTGTATTCTTTAAAACATTTCTGCTCTCTTAAGTCGTTTTATTATTGTAAGATTGTCGCTAATACTGAAAGATGATTCAGGAACCAATATATTGTACACACGAATGAAAAAAGAACCCGCACTTTGTTGGATCAATCATAAAAGCTTTGGATATTTAAAGAACAATTTCTCTTGTAGGTTGAATCTGTATTTATTTGATTTTGTTTCGACTACCATTTTCTCATTTATAGGCTGAACCTTAAATTTCTGTTTCTATTTTTGAATCGTTACTCTCACGTAACATGATCTATATTTTCGAATGTACATTCAAACCGGAAAAAAAAAGAAAAATATTATACCTATCAGTCATTTTCAGAGCGCGATGTATCGAACTTATCAGGGTATCTATTTCCCTCTGATGTAATATGGATAAATCCGCGATTCGCCCGATCACCTGGCCCTTCACGCAATGTATAACGTATTGTATCTATATATATTGTATTGTATTGTATACATATACATAGGAGCGGCTCTGTGTCCGCCCTCTCCTACCACTTCCTCGATTCTTGCGAATTGATTGTGCTCACGTCAGGTTTTTATTTTACCACATTTTGTAGTGGGAAATTTGTTTGTATCCCGTTCATATGACATGAGATACGTAACTCGAAGCATGAAGTTCTATTTAAAAAAATCAAAGCCCATAGCAATTAGTTATAGATGTCGAAATAAAAGAATGATTTCAGGAACGTAAAAAAATTTGCAGAGTAGGGGACATACCGATGAGCTTTTTGTTCTACTTAAGGGATGTGGAAGGTCAGCCGGATCATTTACCTTCGATACCTACGTCGTATGTTCAGCAGGTTTACTCGCTAGGGATATTATAGGTGAAGACGCTGGCATCGGGTGTCCCATTCTCAACTCGGTCCAGTGATCTTTCGTAAGACGATTGTTCGATCGAAGAGACTCCTCCTCCGGATCCTGAAACTAATCTCCCTTGCGTTGAAGTAAGTACCAAGACCGAGAGGATGTCCCGTCGAGGATAAAGCATCGGAATCGTTGGACATAGAAACTGCGAGCACACCAACGTATCCCGTAGTATTCGTCCCTTGTCTATCTCTACATAGAAGATACTCACAGCGCAACGTCTTTTTCGAGAAAATCCTTCGTCAGCCGAGGGTCTACGACCCTCGAGTGTTTTTGCTCTTCCTCCGCCAGCACGCTGAGAATATAAACGTTCCGTGGAGTACCATCTAACAGCTTTTTTGGTGAAAATGCGACCAAGTTGAGAGGATGATAGTTTTTTTTTGCTTGAGCACCGTTTCATACTTTGTATACTTAGATACGGGCTGTCAAATTTTTATCTTCAACCCTTTACAAGTCACAAGAATATCCCCACTCCTCGGCACTGCCATAACAAAGCGTTACCCCCATTCTGCTCTACATAGTCCTATTCTGGAACGGTTTACGGTGGTGTGACCTATAAAGGATCAATCTTCAGATTATAATTATGATTCCATCCAATAACATATTTTTTAAGGGTCATTCCACTGTGAAAAGTAGAAAAAATCTTATATTTTGGGAACAGTGAACTGTCCGCTCTTAAATAACGATTGATTGTAGGCGTATATGATACCGGGAAACGTAAACATCTGAAAGAAATAATTCTGAAAGATTTTTAATCGGTATGCATGTGTCGACTGGAGCAGAATTATTTTAATTAATGAAAAATTAACAAAATAATGAAGGTTTAAACTTCCAATTTTTAAATTTGGTATATTTTTTCAACCATTTTGCACATAAAAAAGTAGAAAATTGTTAATGGAATAATATTTCCGTGGTTCCTGAACAATCACTGATGTACTCAATTGAGTGGAAAAATTTCGGATCGATTGAACGAATACTCTTGATGCAGTCACCAATGGTAGTTGTAAAAATTACGTTTTCATAAAATCGAGCTTTAAATTACCGAGGCGCTTAGCTCGACAACTCTAAAATTTTCTGCTACGCAGCGAAATTAAATCAAATCAGGTCCAGAAACTTTGCCAATACATTCTTAAATACTTTCGAAAAGTAAATAAATAAATATAAACATCGATCTTACGTAAATTTCACAGAGGAAAGACTCCTTAAGTTTTCTATTATTTTACAAAGATTTTTATCTACTCGATCTTTTTGATGTTAAATTTGTAGCCATGCAATTGAATAATTAATAAATAACTTAAAAAAATAATTTTATCTTCATTTGCAAAGTCACTTTGTTTAATATTATTATTATTAAAAAATAATAATACAAAAGAATTTGAATGTTACGAATACAAGAAAGAACCATCGATGTGAATTAAGATCGTATTTATTAGCAGGTCATAGCGTTTGATACGTTCATATGGTTTACGCAATTTCATAACTAAATCGTTTATCTCTGTTATGTGATCGCAAGTAAGTTCGTTGTTTGGTATTAGTCTCATGGTTTTGTCTCTATCGATATGTATGTTAATTTATGGAAATTTCATGGATTATATTATTACTCCATGATGATTTATTAAGGACAACTCATAACTTTATATTATTTGTTGTAACGGAGCTGAGGATCAAGTGATTTGTAGTAATAAATATATTAAACCTCAAATAGATCGCAATAAGCTTGTCTAATCAGAGCTGCATGTGTTTACGGCTGGAAATGTAAATGTAGGTAGATCGCATGTGACCGTTGTTTGCAGCTCCGCGTTACTAATTAAGATACTTAGGTGCAATACGAAACGAAGAAGAGGGAGACAACTATTATTGTTGTTGGGTAAAAAAAAAATGTTTTTAATGTTGTTGTACAGTGTTTTAAAAATCATGTTATCAAGTTGACTCAAGTTATCGTTTCTTAGACAGCGATAATATATTAATTATTAAATTTGTTCATACATTGATGTTTTTTTAACTATAATTGTTTAATTGAAATTCACTGTGAGGAGGCTTAATTCATGGTTGTTGAAATCTCGTAAATCTCTCAAAAGTGGACTATTAATTTCTCGATGAAAAAAAAAGTGCTGCCATGGGTTTTTAACGTTTTCTTTATCGGCATAGAAACGTCATTGATAGCGCGTGTAGGTTTAGTTTTTTCAGATAAAAATAATGGGAGCGCTAAGTATAGGGTTGATCCGTTAACAGCAGTCTGCTAATTAATGGCTCATCGAGGACGAAGGAAAGAGGGTAAAATGGCCACTAGAGGTGAAACGGTAACGGTTACTTTGTATATGGTGTGTGTGTAGAGCTTTGAAAATTAACGATCCTCGTTCGCCACTTATTTTCAACGCTCTTACCCGCTGGCAGTAAGGAGCACCAACACATTGGAGGGTTGCAACAGGAAGATGCTGAGGTTCTTGGTGAATAGGCAGGCGGACAGGAAGCGGAGGATGCTCGTATTATATATCTATGGTCACTATACAAGGAAGTACGAAATTGCGAACCACGAAGTAGAGAAGCTTTACAGGAGCACAGGCCAGAGTCAGTCTTGGGGCTTTTCGTTTAATAAGAAAGCATCAACGGGGATGCTGAGAATGGACCGTAAACGTGGCTACGTGGCGACTACGTCGAGGTGCGGTGAGACCGCTGATTTTCCTGCTGGACCAGGCTCTTTCTTGAGTCGACGAGCTCGTGTGGACCAGTAAACGTTTACCAAGCATTGTTTGGAGAACATAATATCACAGCCAGGGTCGTGCGGCTCAACAGGAGTAACAAGAGAGAGCGAGAGAGCAAACCAAATGCTCCTTTTCATGGCACTCGAGAAGTAAATCGTTTTCGTGAAATGGCTGAACACTCGCGCGCTTACCTAGGTGGATCATCTGACCTTCTGTACCTACTAGCTGGCATCGCTTGTGCTACTTCTACCGTCCCCAAGCTTCTACGCTTCTACATTCTCAAGCTTCTATCTACCTGCAGTGACGACCAGCCGCGCCTCGTTACTACCCGTAAATTCCCTCTACCCCTGAGACTACGAGTACTCCCACGTATCCGGACACTTTAGTCAGTAAATGTTATCTAACTTACCGTACGCAAACTCACATTAAAAATAAGATACAAAGCGCGATAGGATAAAACTTAATTGTCGGTTTTTCTTAATCTTAAATGCCAAAGTAAGATTATGCAGAATATCAGTTTAAAAATATCATCAGTAAGTTTCTGAGACAGTTTTTGACAGTTTTTCGTAATTTAATTGAATGTTTGAAAGGGTAAGTTACCCCATAGCACGTGTCGTGGATGGGGGAAGGAAGGGAATTTATCGAAATAGCTATTTGCCAATTGGGCCAATTGTTATTTGGGCATCAAAGTAAAACCCAAATACCAGGTCGTACATACCTAGAAAATAAAATGTTGCGAGGATGCTCATTTTCTATTATTTACTAAATTTACTAACATTTCATATTTTTTACTAATATTTCAATCACGTACATAGTATGCTATAACGAACAATCAATCGTAGCATATTCTTGATAACAATTTTGGTAATTAAAAAATATTTAGCATCCTCGTAATATTTGTTATGCTTAGTATTTTGTTGTTAAAAATGCACAACCCTTTGCTAACATTTTATCGGTTTATGAGATTAGTAACGTTTGCATATACGTATACTCGGAGAAAATGTAGTATTTCAAGCAACTCTTAAGTGACAGCTATTAATTGTTTGTCCGTATCGCCATTGTTATAATCGTATGGACAATTTTTTTAAGTGAAATCAAATAAAGATAGTTACGGTAACTATAAAAATAGTCGGATAAATTGAAAAATAACTCTTGGAATGGTTTTAATTGTTAGTAATTTAAAGTATCATTTTTTTCTTGCAATGTCAGGTACACTACACTTGGGTTTGCCGCATTTGACAATTGCTGGCTAATTCTTTTAATGATGCTCAGAAAAATAAATACTCCAAGGAGTGGATGTAATAGCCATTGTTCTGGTGAAAAGAAAAAGAAAAAAAGTTGTACCATGAGAACAGACTTAACTAGAAATAACAGGAGAGAAAACGTGCTAGTTATCGGTCGTGCAGCTGTTGCCTCTCGTTTTAACCGTCGCCATGCTGTTCACTTGCTTACCAGTTGTAGCGGTTGGAATCACTGAGATGGTTGTGTTCCTGCATCTCGATTCTTTAAGGTTCTTTCTGTATTATATGTATTATATATATGTATGTACGTATGTTCTACCTATCGGTATTTTTCTCTCACGGAATCAACTGAATTCACTCAGATTCTTCCATTAACGACAAAATAATATAAAATCGCCAATAGTTTTGTAAGAGCTGAACGTTTTTTTGACTTTAGTGGATCGGTCCAACCGTGCTTGTTTGATTATTTAACGATTGCTAGTTCTTTTGCGATTAAAAATTCGTTCATCCATAGTTACAGGACCTGAAAATAATGGTTACGGAACGGACATGCACCACATTGAAACAATTCACGAAACGTTGGAAATTGGTTGTTTAATCGTCAGCAAATGGAAATGTGATTTGGAGTTGTTATTTTTGTTAGGTTATGTTACTGCACAAACAGCCAGCAAGGAATCGAAAAGCAACCGTTAACGAACTAACAGCGCCCTCCGAAAAATTGTACGTTTCGGGTTCTTCTCCGATTGTAATACAACTCGCAAAACGACCAACGAAGTACTTGATAACAACATGAATAAATGTAACATTACCTTCCGACAGATCGCTCGTGTAAGGTTCTTCTTGATTTGTGAACCTTGAAAGCAACCAAAGACAAACCGTAAAGCAATAGAATTAACTATCAGTGAACTCTTTAAAAAAATCTTTCGCTTTTTGGTTCATCGTAAGTTCTTTTATAGTTTTTAAACTAAAAATGAACCGTCAACGATTTTCATTGGAAAAGAAGAATCGGTCCTATTAGCATTTTTTTTGGTTCTCTGAAGTGAAATAACCAAAGAAAAACCATCAAAGAGGTGCTCTTGGAAAAGCAAAATTGAATCTGGTTTTCGTTGGTTTCAATTTTTCATTAATTTTTTTTAAGTTGTACATCCAAAAAATAACCATCGATGACCTTATCTCGAAAAAAAACCATCGATTCTGGTTTTTTCACTTTTCCATTCATCGAAAACATTCATACAAAACATTTTTCTACAATAACATTTCACTAATCGGTCATTTTTCTTTCTTTGCGGCACTACCGTTCTCATTTAACAATGTTTCATTTGTTGGTTCTTTTGACTGAACCTAAAATCATTTGAGTTAAATGTAATGTTAAAAAAAGTGTCCAAAGTACACGTGCCAGGCATACCACGCCAGACACTCGGTTTAAGCAACTGTCACTTTAAACAATTTTTGTGAGAATTGCGTAAAACTGTGTCTGCGAAGAATGTTAAGTAAGGAAATGCAGGATTTGATTTATGATCGCTTGAAAATTGTAATATTTACACCCACAAGAAACGAATTGATGTTTACCTCGCGTTCTGTCGCCCTTCTTAAACGTCTTCTGTAGATTATTTCGTCATACTTTACCACCTTAGGTGTACAGATACTGGTTAAGGATAATCGTGCAGTCGTATATTCAATTTCCATAACCAGAATTCTGATACGTCCCGACTCGAATGAGATAAAAATAGTCCTTCGATGTTGCTTGATAAAAAACAAACAGTGAAATAGATTGCAACAATAAAATGAATAGCGGGTGCGGTTGCGTGACGCAAGATTAAAACACGTTCGATTTAGAGTCGGCTAGATGAACGTGCGATATGACGGGAACTCTTTTCATGCGATATCTTCATTGCACGCATTGCAACGTTGATACTCTTAGAATTATACACATAGTATAATAATATCGTTTCTGAGAAGTCTTCTTGAAGATCGTCGCGCAATTATTTCCTGTTTCGTTCTTGGCAAGCTGGCGTATCTGGAATTATTTTTCACACCGGTATCGATAAAAATTAAGACACTTTTACCACTCGGTCGAGCAATATCTTTGCTGCTCAAGAGGAACATACCTGGCAAAGGCGGGGTTGCGATAACGAGGATGCCCGTCTACGACGGGAAAACGCGTGCCGCATATCATTATCGAATAAAGTTGACCACGGGATATATCCAGTTATAATATCCGGTTTAACTAAAGCCATTGGATCACCCACGAGAATTTTTTTAACAGACCCGTTATGCTGTATAAACTCATGAATATATATATATATATATATATTTGAAATAACATTAAATGCACGTTGAACCCGTTTGATCTTTATATATAGATGTATATCGATGAAGAACTCCGTTATATCGTTATTGATTATAAGAAAAATGAATTTCGGTTTATTTTCAAAAGCTCGTTCGATTAAATGCGATTGTGAACGATTGTATTCTACTATTTTGAATAACTGGTAAGAGTCAAACTTTAAATATTCGATTGACACATTATTGTTACACTCAAGAACAAATAATTTATATTCCTTCCGACTATGAATGGCCGTGCGTATAATAATTAATATATTTTCGAAATTTAACATTGTAGAATTCGTATACGCACAATTGTCTAAGAAGTCATCGTCATTTTTGGTCTTACGATAAGTCACTACAGTTTGGTAAAAGTTTGAGGCACTGGATATTGAACAATTCTAAATCACGATGAATTCAACGTGTGCTTCAATTTCGAAACGCGACATACGGGAAATTTTTCATTTGAAATTCGAAAAATTTGAAAAGATACTGTACACACTGTTTAAACAAACCTGAAAAGTTGAATCTCGCATAATAAAATTCCCTATGTCGCGCTTCGAAATTATTTTTATATCAATAATACCATTTATATCGCCCGGAGAGTTGTATTCCGTCATCTGGGAAAGTTGTAACATGGGATAGTTATCATACGATAAAGACGTTTTCAGGTAAAGATGTGAGAGCTGTTATTTCGGATAGAGTTGTATTATAGTAAGATTGACCGGGAGACTGGTTTTCTGGTAGAGTTGTGATGTATAGAGCTGTTTCTGGTAGAGATGTAATATGAGAGAGTTGTCATATGATAAAGAAGTTTTTAAGTAGAGATGTGAGAGCTGTTATTTCGGGTAGAGTTGTAAAGGGTGTTCCAAAATTAACGCAAGATTTGAATTTGCCGCCATTTGTGCAGTAAAGTGTTGGCAACCCCAAAAAAAAAATAATTTGACAGTTGAGAGCTTAGGGTTAGTAAAAATGTAAAGAAGACGGTGCCACATGCCATACAGCCCGTGAAACAATTCAATTACTGCATGAGACATTTCCTAGTCGTGTACTCTCTCGTTTCGGTGATCAGAATTGGCCCCCTAGATCTTGTGATTTAACACCATGAGATTTCTTTTTATGGGGTCATTGGCTTGTTGACATAGACCTTTGACTTCAAATGACTGCTTTACAACCACCAGTGTCGAGATATCGGCTGTTTTTTTCACCAGTAAGCTGATGCTATCTTTAAGGGTGATTTCTACTACAGTTTGCTATTAGAAATAAAGAGTTTTTATAAAAACTTTTTCATTTAAAGCATAGATTTTTAAAATAAAATTAGCACGATCGTTAGCTGCATTCATTCGCATGTGGTTATAACTCTGGTCACAGATTTGAAAAATGAGTATTAATGCTGCCATTAGTGATTTTTGGTGGCAATGTACGAAAAAAATGTTTCGGGATTAGATGAGATTTTGGTAAGGCTCGTGTGGACCACGTCTCGTCTCGTTTTAATCGAGTATCGTCTCGAGGCATCACCAGTTAACAATATGTACATGTGAAAATCATACCGATGTCCGATATATTAACATCTCATCGCAATGTATCCAAGTCTTAAGAAGCTATCTATAATACAAAAAGCTATTAAGCTTCGTGTTTGAATTTATAAGGAATACGAGTATGTCTATCGCAGCAAATAAATTGCATCGCATCAAAGAGAACCAACCGCAATCATAGAACGTCACGATTGAAAGGAAGAATGAGGATGCAAAACGATTCAGAAATTATTTCTAAGATGGCAAATAAAGGACGCGGTCATCGCCGTAAAACCTAGCTATGGCATCCACACAGCAATATATTTCCTCCTGAAAGAAACTGCTTTTATGTACACTGCAGTAATAATTTTCTTTAGAACCGTCAGTCTCGAGTCTCCTGATTCATCAGAATCCAGCAATACGTCATCATTAGCTCTTGCTTCTGACGTACAAGATGAAAATTCGCAAATAAACTATAACGCGATACGGCAGGGATGTTGAAAGTATTTTTTTTCTTTCTTTTTTTAGTCAAAACTCTCGGCTGGTACAGCTTTTGCCGTCGTTTTTATTGCGTTCACTGGGGTGATTACCAAGCGTAAACGTTCATATAAATACTTGACAAAAAGTAAGTTACGATAAAGAGATTGCGGCGAACATGAAAAACGATGGATAGAGAACGAATCAAACGAGTGAGATAGAATTACGATGTCATGGAACGTTGATATGGTAAATTTCTTGTCCCGGTTAGAAAAATTATGCTCGGGTATCTCTGCGTGAGATGAATCTCGTTACTCGTTACCGGAAGTACTGCGTACCACCGGGTAATCCAAGAATAAACTCGCTGTAGCTAATACATACGTATAGTTATGAACAGCATAGTATGTTCGTAGTCGATTGCTAAAACGGCTGGATTGAAGCTAAGGGTTAAGGAACGAAAATTATTGGCTGAATGAAGGTAAGCGCGCATCCGGAATGAAATATTTTTGTAAAGATTACGTTTTTCGGTAAAATTTACGATGATGCAGTAAAAATTACCATTAAACTAAATTCCCAGATAAAAGTTACCGTACGTATATCGTCGACAAACGAGATCCGTAACAATTATTGAACTGTTTATCCACTCAAATACAAGCAAGGTACATTTCACTTTTGAAAAAACGTGATTAAAGAAACAAAGATTCGTTTCCCATATCAAAAGTATCTGGGATATTGAATCTCTAATTTCTACATTCTATAAAAATTGTGGAATCTACGTTTACGAAATTACGTTTAATACTACACTACTACTAATCGTATACTTAAGGCGAAGCGAAACCTCCATACTTACACAGATGTGCTGCTTCTCTTTCATTCTGCCGTGAGCGCCATACTACCCTATCTCTTTCGCACTCATGAGTGGAGTATAGAGGTTTCGGATCGACTTAAGTGCGAGCTTACTTGGTGGAATGAAAAATATAATTGAAATGCTAAAGGAGCAAATGGACTCTGACGATCTACAGTTGGCACTGGATGTATTTCTCGGTTGAGATTAAAATATGTATCAACATTTCTATAATTCACTGAAAATATTAATTCTAGTAAAATTATTATTAATGAATTAATCATTATTATTCATTAATAATATTTCTACTATAATTAAGATTTTTATTATAATATTATTTACGCTTCGCCGTTTAAAACTGTGGTACCAGACGTAAATGCATGCCTGAGACCCGTTTGACTCGTTTGACGCTTTTAAACAAATTGAGAAACGTTAATGCGTATGTTACATGCGTCCATCAACCCTTTAATGTGTATGTACATACAGAAATTAAAATGACCGTCGAGATCGTTACAGGTCGTTACGGTGAAAGCGATAGCAAAAAAATGTCGTTAATCCTATAATTCGGTTCAATGATAAGCTAAATGAAATGTTGACTACTACCACAAACCGCTACAAACATTACAACTTGTTTGAATTTTATGTGACGTTAATGAAAAATCTTTGTTAAATGTACAACACAGAGAAAAGAGTTTATTCGCTATAACTAAATATATTTAGTTGTTCTGTTATCTAAAATATTTGTTAAGTATTACAAAATTTATTAACAATTAATAAATATTAGTGTTGTCATAATAGAATCTTCTACCGAAGGCACTTTCGTCAAACGAACGATTTATTTGAGCAATTTGTTTCTCGTAAATCATTCGATGTTTCTCATCAATAAAGAACGATTTCTAGCAGCGAATTCAAATATAGTTGAATCGTCTTTAGTTTTGTTAATAATTATGAAATATATATTTGACATAACTGTTGTCTAGGCAAAGCAAATAGATATTTGTTAATAATTAACAAATCTTGAATTGACGCTAATACAGATTTGTTAATAGTTATCAAATCATCATTCGAGGTCCGAATGCGTGTCTCAACTATTGGTCGATAGTTAACAGTTACCAAATCCATATTTGGGATAAGTACCGTCCACTTGGCATGACTATTATGTTTATTGTCAATCGTCATTCTTCAGCGGATACGTTCGGTATTCCGCGGCCGCCGTCATTATGCCGCAGCTTTGCAATGCGAGTAAGTACGCTAACAAAAAGTGAGAATTTATCAGGATTATCAGGACAACCTTAACGATCTCCTTATTTCGTGGAGCCTGCACGTAAAGTCAAGGCAACGTTTTGAACGTAAGTATAAAAAATATTAATTAATATAAGTGTTTGAAAAGCTCTGTTCAACCTCTGCAGCTGGGACATAGGAAGCCCAACGAAGCTCACACATACAGAGCCCAACGAAGTACACACGATGCATCGCTCATTTACAATTGCGTAACGTGATACCCATCTCGTCTGCACAGTCGACGAAGACGTCGACTTTATCAAGGGGAGGTGTGTAACGATGTATGCCTTGCATACAAGTAGACGATTCGAATGAGAGGAATATATACTAGTAGGTGTCATGAACGCAGTGATTAGCGCTCTTACTCGGTACAATAGCAATTCGTGTTCTATCCCCGGTGATCACCATTCATTTTCTCTCTTCGATACTTCGGCAGGCCATCGTCACTATCATTCTACACACTTCTTCAAATTTTCCGTCCGGTCATCATAATATAATTAAATAAACGGGAAAAAGGCGAACGCCACTATTATTTCTCTTAGAATTTTCCCTTCAAGCTTTCAGTGCAGATGCGATGAATAGTGTGTTCTCGTAGTCACACTAACTTATCTTTCTAGCTACCCTCGATTCGCTCGCCTTGCCGACCTTTCGCTCCTGACTACTTTGGAACTTTCAACAGTAGTAGTCGTAGCAGCAGAAGTGCAAATAGAGAACGAGGTACGTTCGAGCAAGCTACCTCGATGGGAACTCGCTTCTGGTGCGATTACCTTCGCATGATGCTCTGGTATTCGCCGAAACGTCGGGGCTTACTTGAGCAGTGGAACAGTAGAATGGAGAAATCGGAAAGGAGTCCGCGTCCGACTAGGTCTAGTCGAAATCTTTAGAGAAATTCCTCAGCCGGACGCGCTCACCTTTATTCAGCCAATCTTCCTCGCTTGTTCGCTCTCAGCTGCAATCCAGTCGTTCGAGTAATCGACCATGAGAATACTCTGGCTGTATATTGCGATATATGAGGCATTCCCTGTCAACTAATCTACTTTTTTCAACCCTCTCAGACCTGTTCCATAATTAACAATATTTTTCTACCACTCAAACGTATGTTGACGAGTACCGTGAATTTTATTCAGATTTTTTCAATTCAACATTCTAGGAAATTTATTTATTTTTTTCCGTTAAGAAATTCAGCTTTCTAATGAAATAATTCAAATGATTTTATCAACCGTTTAACGTTGATTTTTCACAACGACAAAAAAAATTTTTTGTATGGAAGAAATGTGTTTTTATTTTGTTGAAAAATTTATAGAATCTTTGGTTTGGTTATATATGCCGATTCCATTTAAAAAATCAACAGAGTAGTACCAATGGACGTTACGGAGTATAAAAATGACAATTGTGCAAAATCGTATAAAACTGTAACCATTATCTTGCTCGAAATATTAGGTGCGCAACTAAGTTCCCGCTGTTTTTTTTTTTTTTTTTTATGAAAATGCAACTTTATTGTGAAAAAATATTTACAAATGAATCATTCAAAATATTGCCCATCGCTAGCGACAACTTTTTTCCATCTTTCTGGCAGAGCTCGAATACCGTCACGGTAGAAGTGTTCGTCTTTTGAGGCTATTCACGAATCAAGCCATTTTGAGATGTCTTCATATGAGCTGAACTGCTGATTAGCCAGACCATGTGCCATCGAACGGAACAAGTAATAATCGGACGGCGCAATATCTGGGGAATATGGCGGGTGGGGTAGGACTTCCCATTTGAGCGTTTCTAAGTAGGTTTTAACGGGTTTGGCAACGCGAGGCCGAGCGTTGTCATGCTGTAGAATCACTTTTTCGTGACTCTGCTCGTATTGTGGCCGCTTTTCGCGCAGTGCTCGGGTCAATCGCATCAATTGAGTTCGATACCGTTCCCCAGTGATGGTTTCGTTCGGTTTCAACAGCTCATAATAAATAACACCGCCCTGGTCCCACCAAATACACAGCAAAATCATCGCAGCGTGAATATTCGGCCGAACCGACGACGTAGAAGCATGACCGGGCAGTCCCCATGATTTTGTTCTCTTTGGGTTGCTGTAATGAATCCATTTTTCATCATTCGTAACGATGCGATGAAGAAAACCCTTCTTTTTTTTGCCGCTGGAGCAGTTGTTCACAGGCGAAAAAACGATGCTCAACGTCTCTTGGCTTCAAATCATAAGGAACCCAAGTTCCTTGTTTTTGAATCATTCCCAACGCATGCAATCGCTTGGAAATGGCTTGGTGGGTAACTCCTAATGCTGAAGCAAGCTCTTTTTGCATTTGGCATGGATTCTCATCGAGCAATGCCTCCAATTCAGCGTCTTCGAAGGTTTTTGGCCTTCCGTCACGCGAACGGTCGTCAACATCAAAATCACCGTCTTTGAAGCGGCGAAACCAATCACGGTATGTTGTTTCACTTAGAGCAGCATCTCCGTAAACTTTTTGGAGTTCTCGATGCGCTTCAGCCGCCGTTTTCTTCGAATGAAAGAAGAAAAGCAACACTTCCCGCAAATGACGATTATTTGGCACAAAATCAGACATTTTCACACAACCAAAAGTATATGACGCAAAAACAAAATCACTAATGTGTCAAAGCGGTTTGTTTACCATATGTCTAAGCTTGGTTCATGACGTTTTGGTTATGTCCCAATCGACCAGCACTTACTACTGGAGCCATCTCTTGAAAAACAACGGGAACTTAGTTGCGCACCTAATAGTTCAATCGCAGGAAATTGTGTTACTTATAGCTTAAAACGTATATTTCCAGTGCAAATACAATGAAATTTATAGTTTCTCGGGATGCAAATGTATTTGGTATAGATAATGGTCATATGTCCATATGATTCGGCATGATTTTCATTTTTTTTTACTTCGTAACCTAGATATGTGTTACCTTGGCATTTTTTTTTATACAATCGACACATACGCAACGTTCCTGTATATTTTTCAGTAAAATGAAGAAAGTTTCAAGTGAATAGAACAATACAATGTTTACATTTTTCGTTAAAAACGTTATATGGTCCATAAAAAAAATCGAATTAAGAAAATCTAAACATCAAACTACAAGTTTCATATTTAGAAACTTTTTTTCAGCCAGTTATAATTTTCGAGATACGTTTACTTGAAAAAAATACAGCATTTCCTAAAAGGTTGGAAATAAAAATTTGTAAAAATATACAGTAAATACCTTTAAGTGATACTAAAATGTGGCCAATTATAAAACGGTTCTGAAAAAGTTGAAAAAAAGTGGCTCAATTGACAGAGAATGTCTCATACATGTATACCTACGGTAAGTTTATCCTTGGATTACACCATGTTTCAGTACTTCCGGTGACGAGTAACGAGATGAAATTCACGCACGCAGTCACGCATGCGAATGTGTACACGCACGGAATAATGCAGGCGAATGCGTACACGCGTGCACACAGACAAAACTACATAAATACGCAATCATACAAACAAGTAAACACGGTATATTCGATATTACACAATATTCTCCGTACACGATATTCACTGTACTCATCACCGTCAGTCATGAGTTGGAGCTGAGTGTGATTGACAGTGGAGCGGAAACGGTGACTGGCAGATATACGGGCACACTGGTTGGCAGTGTGCGAAACTGTTTATACGATGGTGACGGTAAACAAAGCATTTGTAATGATTAACAAAATTGATGATTGACAAAGCATTAACAAAAATTAGAGATCCGATTGTTTGAGATCTTTCCTGTAAAGATCGATAACGTAGAAATCGAGGCAGCGCTGACTCAGACCCAAGTTACGATGCCAAAAATCCTATCATGTAAAGAATTGGTCGAGATTGACGAAGCGTGCAGTACAATAACTACGATATAACACATGTGTTGTTGTGTTTTAGTCACGAGCCATAAGTACCGGGGGGGTTCGTCACGAATGCCATCCGGAAGACTTTTTTCTTTTTTTTTTCAACCATTGTTAGAAAGAAAGGAAAGTCCTTCCAACATTACATTCGGAATGCACTTCTGATGATGCCAGACGTTGAAATAATGGCGCCGATAACAGTTATATTGATAGAATATGGCTGCGTGCAACTGCTAGTTCGACTCGTGACTTGCAATAAAAATAAAAATAAAATTTTAAGTTACACGGTTTTATAGATGATACATAAGTGAAAGATGAATTTGACACCATCACATGACATTCTTAATTACGCTCAACTAAAAATGAAACCGTGGTTTCATTTTAACCGTGGGTTTCATTTTTAGTTGAGCGTATTTAAGAATGTCATGTGATGGTATCAAATTCATTTTTCACTTATGTATCATCTATAAAATCGTGTAACTTGAAATTTTTTATTTATTTTTTATTATGTTCTTTTTAGTCATTACAGTTTTCCCTCCCCTCGGCAATGAGATCCGATCACTTCTAAATTTTGATAGAAAGTGTTGTCACCGGAGATACACATTTCTGAAAAGTTTAAATAAAATCGAATTTTTGGAAGTGGGTGAAAATGGAATTCTTTGAATTAATCCACACAACATTCCAAACTAAATAAAACCGTGTACAAAATTATAACTTCTCGTCGGTGTTTACCGAACGCCTTCATATAGCCTTTGTTTACTAGTCATGACTGCAAGAAATAATATATCTTAAGTATTTTTCTCATTGAAGACTATGGAGAAAAAGATCTTGGTCCATAGTTTCGTCGCTTTTTCACCTTCCTCTTACCTTGCTCCCCACTTATCGTTAATACTTATTGTTAATTTTCATTTGCACGATAAGTCTTGAATTTTAATTACTGGGTGAATTCTCAATTAGTTTATTCAGTTCGGATTACATGTTTCCTATTTGTTAGAGAAGTAGACAGTGATACGTATAACGGAAGCCACTCACGCGTGAATTGGAAACTCGCTGTAAATTAGAAGACGAGCATATTGCCCTAACTCCCTCGATATATCTTTAACTCTCTACTCTGATAGAGACCCTCGTAACGCGTGTCATAATCATACGTGCTCTGGCATCGTATAATATACATGTACAACGAGACGTTCACCACAGATCGACACCATAAGGCGGATGCTCTGGTATACGGAACGTAATATACGTACACGAACATGCGGGCTTCTCTATAATATCCTCGCACACTGGTGCATATGTCTATATGGAACATATACAAACGAGACATATAGGAGCAGTGATGTACCAACTTGGCCAGAACTACGTTGCGATATTGATTTTCCGATTACTCTATATCTCATACATTCTCTCCCACTCTGTCCTGAATTCTGATGCATCTGTCTACGATGCCACAAAATTACCGTAACGTTCGAGTCAGTCATCAACGTTACGACTGCATCAATCATCACTAATTACACGTAGTTGACAGGTTGTCCATTCGATATGGCGAGTTAGCGAGAGCTTCACCCTCCGTCGCGGTTCAAACTCGCAAAACTAGAGAATGGTTACAGAGAAAGAGTACGCGAATAAGAGTGAGCGAGTGCGCAAAGACCAAGAGAGTCGGTAAGAGCGAGAAAAGCGATAATTCCTAAGTACACACCGTCGTTACGGTGGTACGTAGCACGTAGTTTGGAAACTCTTGAGGACTGGGGTTGGGGGTGTGATTAAAGCGAAATTATGCTATCGTTTGAGACAAGGATGGTATTACAGATAAGTCAGTGCGGTAAGCGTAGTAGTGGAGTAGCAGCAGCAGTAGCAGCAGCTGCAGCGGCGGCAGTAGTAGTAGTAGTAGTAGTAGTTACGTATCTTCTACCAGTTATTGGAACATATATATGGAGTTACCTATACAGCATACTATACGAGCACATATACCAATAGCTATATCTCTCTTCGCGACATATAATATTCGAACCGTACACCCTAGTAGTAAGGCAGAAGTTTCACGACGTATCTGTATGCTTTATCCGGCTCTCTCATTTTGCATATATTCCACAACGGGCCAGTACCACAATATTCCTACTACCGGGGTGCATTGGACTTCTTGCTATAACAGTGGATATAGTAGGTACGCGACGTCGTTATGTGCGACTACATAATGTGCCGCGGAGGGTACGTCGTATGCTCGACTCCTCCATCGCGTCCGCAATTTCCACTTCCTCCTAATTCACCGTTTCTCTGCACACCATTCCTCATACCATCCTCATCCTGGCCTCTCTCACTCATCCCTGGCATATATACTCTTGATGCCTTGACTGCCCCCTTCTACCTTAACGTACACTTATACTTGTGCTTGCTCTGTTTACCCATCGAATCAACAGATTACCGATGCTGCCATCGACCGGAACGCGAGAGTGGGGTGAAGTGTACGTGTATATGTCTGATTTTCCTACTGCTCTCGGTACTATCGGTGCTGCAGTGCGCTTTCGGTTACCAGAGTGAAATTGATAGATTTGAGCTTTGCATTCTCGGCCCTCTCCCTACATTTCCATATTCAAGTACGTACTTCAACCGTCTGCTATCCCCGCTATCTCTACATATCTCTCTTTATCTCTCGACTCTGTCTCTCAATACACTAAGCGCATGCCCTTTACTCCATACATTCCCAACTTTCATGCCAAAGCTTACCCCTCGAGCCGGACCTATCCAATTCGCGCTCAACCTCCACCTCTTACTCTAGTACGTCTATCTCTTCGTTAACAGCACTATTCGGAACCGACAATCGCCGAATACTACGCACTCGAAGCACTTAAAGCACTCCCGTATACCGGTCTACCCCTGGAAGAGGGTTGCTTCTTGTGGTTTTGGTGAGAGATGATTCGACAGGTCCTGGGACTATTGAATTGCGCATTCAGCGCTCGTAGCTTATCGTCACCAAACTAACGTATCTTTCTTCAAACAAGTATAACATTCGTCTTATGATCGAGCAGGAACATGGAGGGGGTGTCATGTTTTGGTATTGACGATCCCCTGTAGATGAATTTATAATAGAAAATGTATGGTGTTTCCCGGTGATCAATCCCGGCTTCTGAACGATGAAACTCAACAAAACTAATTTGCTTATGTTGCATTATCCCTTGTCTATGCTCTGTGCAATTTTAAACCTCTTACGTACATGAATCTGTATGAGATAGAGGATTAATCTGATCGTTTAATCTGGGGCAACTGCTGTGCAAAATCATTTGTTTATTTTCCGGGTTGAATATTGTTAGAAATCGTTAACAATTGAGCTTTTCGTACAAACTTCTTGGCATACAACCAAGTGGTTACATTTGGCTAATAAGTATGTTCAACTTTTTTTTGCAATACGTATGCTTTTTTTTATTTCTTCTTGTAATATATGTGATTAATTCTTTTTTTCATACTCCGGGTATTTTTTTGACTGTCGTGAAACGTTTTATCTTGGAATTGAATATTTTTTTATTTAACTGACTATTAAATTATTCCTGAGAGACATCACGTATAACAGTTTAAGGGGGGTGGAGCGCGAGGGGTGATAGACCCGGTGGTGCGCGCATTGCGGGGTAGGTAATGACGGAGCGAGAGGTTCGCTGTGTGAAATCCGGATCTTGCCGAGACAAAAACTGAAAAATTCGTTTAACTCGTGCTAGCTCAAACCGCAGACAGTGAATTGATTTGAAATTTGTACGTTTCTTGGTAGATAACTGAATACTGGCCATCTCCATTTCTTCATTTTCGTATCCTTGCACTGAGGCTTGCTGCTTCTGCGACCGACGACCTTGAGTCGTTTTAGTTTATTGTACAGCATCAAGGGAAAAGTTATCATTAACGCATACGACGTCATACAAGAAGCTACGCCAGGGAACTCCGACACGCGCACGTACGCGCGCACCGAGTCACCAGGACAAAATCAACAACCTGTAGAATATTTGGTAATCTGTTTCTCTCGTGGGGTGAAAGGCATCCGCAGGATATGGACTTGAGATGTGTACAGACAACGGATGTATGTACGTGATTGTTTGTTGTAAAAGTATGAGCATGCACCGAATATAAATCGAGAAGAGTAAGAGTAGTGGTATCGCCTCAGTGTCCGGAGATTATTGTGACATCATAAGGCGGTTTTAGTACATTATTGTGTTTTCAATACTTACTGTAAAGACGTTATCGCATCTCTTGTTAAGCAGAAGGTATGAGAGGAAAAAAGCGCAGTAAACGTCATACATGAAGAGAGACCAACATTTTCAGCAAACGCATGCAGACTCAAAGTAAACAGTGCAGCTACATCGGGAACTTGGGAACTTGGAGGCTACCCCGGTTAGATGATGGATGCCAATAGTTCCCATTTACATTACATTACAGTTGGTTGTAGAGCGCGAATATATACATAGAGTGTCTAACGCCCTGTAGCTCGATCGCATTCTGAGACTAGCTAAGAGATAACAGACTATTAAATCATATCGTGGGGCTGGTTTGATGGCTCTTGATTCTCTTGAGATATCGCGGGAACTCTAATTTATGAGATTTTATTTTTAACCTTTTATTTATAATGGTGGAGGTTGATCGAACTAAAATCTATCCTTTCGAGCTGGTTTATATTATAATCCCGTCGTCAGCTCCCCCTCCCCTGTAGCCGTTACATCTGTCCACGCCCTCTCTCCACTGTCTTATTTATTTTCCTATTCTCTTAACATAACCAAATCTGTTCCGAACTCTCTTTCTCTTTGTCGCAGATTCTGCACGATCAGTCCTCGTATCCTTTATTTACAGACTACCTTACATTCCCACTCCACAATTTGGCACAATTCCCTATCACTCAAATCCCATCTGACGCATCCCAATACTTTTCCCGGTCGTTGTCTCTCTTTACGTTCCTTTACATTAGATCAAAAGTACAGCATTCCTCCTATTCCCAATCCCCCTATTAATTCTGTTTCATTTTAATGTTACCCCTTGCTCGATCAACTTCTCCAAATCCTCTCTATCTTCCTCGTTCCATATCCGATTAATGAATCTTTCTTTTCCTACTTTTCTCATTGCTTCTTCCAATTATTTTTCCTATTGCGATAAGGTTGCCGTTAACTATACCGCGTGCTTACTTCTTTACAAATATTTTCAGTCAACGGACTTCCTCCATCTTGAAAATATACATGCCGGCTCGCAGTCTTGTCTCCATTTGTATTTATATTCATTCTCTCTTTATATGAAAACAGGTTCATTTCGTTCTATCCCTGTTGCCATTTTCACAAACCTTCCTGATACCTTTTCCACTTCTTCACTCCTTCTCCAACTCGAAATCTTAATTCCAGTCAGTTCCTCCGATTTAACCAAAGAATCCGTTAAATACAATCTTTGTTTACGGTTACCTATCCTGGTTCTCTACAGGTACTATATAACACAATAAAATATACATTACATGAAATATTCGATCCATGAATCCTCTAACGAATTCTCTGATGGCGATATGATGACAGAGGTTCGGGACAAGGCGCGAGGATTAAAGAATCCAATTTTCCCAAAACTTGGCTTTCATTTCGACTGATCCAGATGAATACCGTTGACGAAGAGAGTATCAAGGCCTCGGGACGGTGGTATTGCCAGCTATAATCGGGGGCGTTACCCAATCGAATTTGTCAATCAACGGTATCGCCGTCGCTGGAGCTCCAGAGTGATCGAGGTGCAGAGCTGCATGAGTGCATCACCTGTACGTCCTGTTGATTCCTATTTCTCTTTCTGTCTGGCTGCCTGCGCTGTTTCCGAGTTGAATTTCTAGTTCACCTTGCGTCCATCAATTTCGCCGTGTAAATGGTATCTCGGTATCATATGTGGCAAGTAAATTAGAATCTGGACACGCAAATGGAACCAGTCGGGGAGAAGTATTTTGAGGACGATAGCGAACTCGTCCATTGCGTTGCGGCTAACGTTCTTGCTGCTTGATGAATTAATTGAGTGCACGAATGTTCGCTTTCACTCTTGCTGTCTCGACTGCGAACTAGATCGATCTTTCGGATCCAGACACGCATACGCACATACATCGTGAATCCAACAATTAATCAAAATACATCGTTAGTGACGACGAGATACTCTTACTCTACTGTACATTTCCTAATCATCTTCCACTGTATTTTACCCGTTCCGCATCACACTGAAATCCCTCATAGCTTAAATTCTTGAATCTTGCCGCAGCGACGTGGTGGATGAACGTATGGTCATTCCATTGGTCATGCGAATGCTAGGAAACGAGAGAAGAGGAACCGAGCCCGTTATTCCGCGTCCGTGATTGACGATTCAAATAACTTACTTGCTCCCGTGTTATGTAAGCTACAAGAGATTCCACTGTATTTTAGTAAGAAAACAACGAAACTCAATACTTTTATGAAATCCCAGTTTCCAAACTGATTCATCTTCATTTATTATACACTAAATCCAATATTGTATGATATATTGTAAGGATGCCTCAATCATCTGCTTGTTGATCTTCACCTTATTCACCGAAATTTTTCGAAAAATTTTATCGTCAAATTTCATTTTGGCAGCTCTGGTCGTTCTTCAAATAAAGTGTTGAATTTTTCATCAGCTTACACGTACACGAACGTTTAAACAAACGAACAAACATAGACAATTTTATTTTAAATGTATTTTTTAGACGCTTTAAACCATTTTCACTATCCTTTAGATTAAAAAAAAAATCATTAAAGCGAAGCCTCCTTTACGAGGAAGCAAACATGTCTCAGTCATTTAGCAAGTCGTAAATAATTTTTATCACAAGCTTAATGGCTCGCCCACCACTGGAGATATTTTCATAGCCATTCCAAATATGACATCCAGTCCGAAACAGCTCTGTTCATGAACATAAAATTCAAATTCATGCCGTTCTGAATAATAGCAGTGTAATGGTTTTTATCGTCGCGCAACAACAACTTTTCTTTCCTCAAAATACTTTCAAGTTTTAGTGAGCGTAATTGCTAGAAAGCAAACAACTTCCTGTATATACTTCCTTATTGCATCCGCATTAAGTTACAAATACATCTACATCTTGGATGTTAAAGTACGCTACCCACTTGAGTTTCGAGCATTTACACTTGAGCGTATCCGAGACCTTCTGAAGCTAAACAATTAGCAATGAAGCCCATTCTCGACAATGGCGATTTTAGAGTTTTTGTAGAGATTGTGGTCAGGGGGGGGAGGTTTGAAACGCCACATTTTTTTTATTGACGAAATATCTTAGTGAATATTAAACATGCATCCAATTAAATCGTTCTGGGCAATCTTAATAATATGAGGTGCATCTGTTGAAGGATTTTTCAAATTATTATCACGCATTTTGTCGCGAGATTTAATTTTAAACCGCAGTAACTCTCGAGAACTGCCCTGATGTCGGCTTTGTCGCTAATAATCTTAAGTAGTGGGTCATTATCGCTGTCCCCATGAATCGGAATATTCCGACGCCTGATGAATATGATGAACTCTATAATATGTAGAAGCCTTCGACGTTTCTCTTCAGTATATTGGCTAAGTGTCGATCGTTCATGACGTTTATAATATCGAGTTTAAGGTCATTATCTCAATCGTTCATGACTTTCATTATATAGCGTTAAGAAAATTGATGTCGATTCATCAGATGGCTACTGCCGATTGGCGTAAGATCTGTTGCACTTTAGGATATGATTTGCTTCGTAGGTTCAGACACTTCTAAGGATTCCGAAAGTCCTAAATTTATTCCTGACGGTATTCCAAGAGCTAAGGGGAGACGAAACCTCCACACCACCGCATCTAATTTGCGGAACACTAATTCTCGTTCTACACTGAACACAATTGAATGCACTTTGGTCAGTAGATTGTAAAAACGTGAACCTTTTTGGTAACAAGTGTGGAATTGTTAAAACTGAAAAAAAAATTTACAGATTAATTATCCGTAGTTACCCATAAAAGAAAAATTCCATTCCGATTGCGATTTAAAAATGAAAAAGTGTCTAAACCGTGTACGGGAACTATCGTTGATAATCTCGAAAAATAAATTCGCGAGACATGGCCGATAACTCAGTTGTATGAAGCGAAATATCCATGAGTGCGAAAGAGGTAGAACCAGTATAGTTTCGCCTCACCTGAATCTCGCGAGAGGCGCTGGTAGTCATTCATATAGCTGTCTCTCTCATACACCAATAGAGTGAACTGTTTACAGTTTTAAGGCGGGGCGAAACCTCTAACTCCAGCCATGAGCGCGAAAGAGTTAGACTAGTATGGCGCTCACGGCGGAGTGACAGAGACGCAGTACATCTGTGTAAGTATGGAGGTTTTGCCTCGCCTCCCACGGGAGCTTACTTTCCCTCCATAATTACTGGCTGTTGTTGATGGATGGAAGAATCCGTTAATTGGAAATCGTATACGATTTTTATTTCTACTTCCACCAGAATGTATTAAAATATTATCTGTATAACAGTAATATTAATTCGGGCAAATAAAGTTTTAGTTACATCGACGTATACCATTTAGACAAAGAAGTCTCATTCCCAGCTCACGAATAAAATCATTAATCCTTTATAAAGATGAAAACGATGTACTTAACTATATTTTTCTTAATAGCTTACATTTCAAAGGATGAATACTGAACACGGTAGCTATGTTGCAGAGTTGACTTTGCCAAGAACTCGTGTACGCGTATTTACATTAAAAACTCGCAAAATCATGGAATGAAATACTTATCTTAATATACTGGTTCGGTTGAGGGCTCGTTCGAGATTGGTGTTGGTCAAAAACTTTCAACGACGGGCTCTGTTTGTATACAGACCCATCAGCGCTGCATCAAACAGTGTTGCCAGTTAGGAGAGATGGAAAAATCTCGCATTTCCCCCCCACCCATCGCAGGAGGCATCTCCGCCGGACGCCGATAGAGGGGAGTAACCTTTATCCGCCCGCATGTGCTGCATCTTGCCACGCGTCAGTGGCGCCACAGCCCGCGCAAAGTTATTCATAATACAATTAATAACTGATACAAATGATAAAGAACCGAAGAATTAATTTAACAAATAAAAAAATCTACACTGTATTAAACAATTAAATGAAGAGGAAGTAACATTTTTCTAAGCAACTATTTTATTTTTGAATGAAGCATTTTTCAGACGTCTGCAAACGAATAGTGCGTTGTACAAAACCTAATCAATATATCCAACGTTCCATTATAATATACTTAAGCGTTTATTTACTGAACTTTGTTCGTTTACTGGTCGGTTTATCCTATTACACATACAATCTCAATGAAAAGTTTTATTAGATCTGTATTTCATGAGTTCGCGACAAGGGAATTATATGAAAAAAGATTAACATCATTGAAAATACAAAGAATATTGTTTTTTAAATAATGATAGAAAAAGGGTTTTACAAACTTTTAGGATAAAATAATTTTCTTATAAAATTCATTCGCTCAGTATTCAGAGTTCATATGATTTTTTGGTGACACCATATAATATCACATGACTAAATATCATGAAGAATAACTCACGAGACTAATCATCACCACGACGAAATATAACTACGGCCAAATAATATACCGAATCATCAGTATCGTGGTTTATCGGCGTCGAGATTCTGACGTGAGTGGGAATAATGTATTTGTATAGTGGGGAACGATTCCTGATATTGAGTGTCTATCGCGTGTAGATCGTCGCGATAATTTAGTATCGGTTACGTATCGAACGACGATTCTATAGTCATGCCGCTGACATTTATCAACTCACAGAAAGGAAAGCCGCTTCTAATAGATGACGGCTATGTGTATTCGTGTTATCGTAAGAGTTTGGATATTGTTACTTGGCGTTGTACTTCATACAAGAAAAATAATTGCAATTGTTATATTCGAAGTACTTCCGATAAGTGTACAGGTAGACATTTCGTATATTTTCGTGACTTCTGAGTATATATTTCATTTAAATATTGTATTTTAATTAATGTAGGCTTGATCGTTGGTTGCAAACCTGCGCATAAGCATTCTCCGAATGCTGCTTTGATTATTCGTCGTAAAATAGAAGCGAAAATGAAGAAACGTGGTAAAAAGACTGACAATGCTCCTGTTGTCATTATTGGTGAAGTCCCACCAGACGCTTCACGACTGGAAGGTCTTGTTTTGGAGTACGACCGCAAAAATGTATTGGAATATTTAAAAAATATCGCATACAATGTATCACCGTGAGAAATTGTTATTAAATAAATACAGATTGTGGATATATATTTTTTTAAATATTTTTTTGTCATGGTGATATTTTTTCGTGGAATATTATTTCGGTGTTTTTTTTTTTTTTTTGTTATGTGATCATACGTCATGGAACCGAATTTTTTAACAGCTTATTTACGACTTTGACATTTCGATCAATGATCCTGAAACTTAAATTTATCGTGTACGAAAGTTATGAATCGACCACCGCGGTCGGCCCCAGAAAATAAACTGCCTAAACAATGAGAATAAAAGTAGTTCAGGAGATGTAGCGTTTTAATCATCGAGAAGTGGCAAATGATAAATAGGGCGCTGCGTGTCTGGAAGACGAGTAGCGACCCACCATTCAGCGTGAAATTTTGTAATGCAAGTGAAAGAAACAAACCCAGCAGTGATAAGCGCTACTGGGTTACAAAGAAGTCCAGGATCGACGTCTCTCGGTGGTTAAAAAAGTGGCGGTCTGGAGGCCACCCTCCATAATATTGGCAAAGAAGGCGATCTGTTGACCGGCCTTAAAGACATTTTTTTAATTTGGAAAAAGGAAACGGTCACATCACCAGCCTCAATGAAGTTATGGAATCAGGCAGTCTCCTGACTTTATCTCAATGATGTTAGAGAAGGAGTTGGTCTCTTCACCGGTCTCGATAATGTTGGAAGAGAAGGCGGTTTCGTAACTGGCCTCAATAATTTTGGAAAAGGAGTTTGAGTTCACTTTTGATCTTCTATGGGTGCGCGGTCAGTCGCGCCCATGCATGATTGATAAACAGATTTAGCAATAACGTGGATTTTGTGTGTCAGAACGTCATTGATACGCGGTTTTCACTCACAAATTATTTAATTATGATTAAAATAGTTGGAAACTTTAAGTTACAATAACGCTTACGAATTGTTTGCGATTATTATGCACGAAAGTTATGAATTTCGTTCTGGACGACTTGAAATAAAAGTAATCATTACGACGGCCGTTGGTCCGGTTCGCCCCCGGAGTAAGACTTTTTATTGTCCTTCTATGAGAGTCGACCATCGTGTTCGGCCTCCGGTAACGAACTGCCTCATCAATAAGAATAATGGTAATACCGAAGACGCAGAATACTAATGTATCAAGAGATAGCAAGTGATAAGCGACGTCCTGCCAGTCACCGTAAGATTGCTGAGGCAAGTAAAAGACGCGAAACCAGCAGCGATAAGCGCTACTGGGTTCTAACTACTGGAAAATATAATGAATGCTAGGTGTGTAATTCGACTCTTATCTTTTCGATTATTGACGCAGAACAAGCATGAATAAATTAAAAATGATACAGGCTTGAAGAGATCTTATTAGGAAAATTTAGAATAATCCGGGGTTGGAGGAGAGGCTATTAGAGGACTTGAAATAATCAGGGTCTGAGAGGACCATCAGGGGACCGAGCAAAAGAGTAAGTCACAATAATTGGGGCTAGGTAGGACTCATTGAGAGACTTGAAATAATCCGGGCGAGGGGAATTTATGGAAGGACGGAATAATCTGAGCCAAGCTAGGGGGTTTCATTAGGGGACTTGGAATAAATCAGGCCCGGGGGGTGCGGGGTGTTCATTGAAAGATATAATAATCTGGGACAAATGGGAAGTTCATTGGAGGACTTGGAATAATTAGGGCCTCGGGAGTCTCGCAGACTCCAGAGATTCTTCTCGATTTTCCAACATGGTGGCGGCGGCGTCAAAATCACCGTTCTTGAAGCGTTGAAACCACTTACGACACGTTCTTTCACGAATAGCGGCCTCACCATAAATATTTTAGAGCATTCGATGATCTTATAATTTTAATAAACGAATAATTTTCGTTTATGTTATTCAGCACATATTACTTGCGCATACATTTAAATAAATGTTCTAATATTCTATAACAATAAATTAACAAATGTATTCTATTTTTTCTAGTATCGTAATTTTAAATACTCAACCTAAATGAACCAATAATCCAATAATAAATAAAGTACCGGTACTTAAATTTTTTTTAACAACTGTGAGACAGTATGTGGACTACCAGAAAGAGAACATGACAAGAATTTATGGGTCTTTCAATTCGTCGATATCCGTATTATACTGTAAGAATTGGTCGATGCGACGACCCTATAATAGAAATGGATCGATATCCCATGTCGATAAATAACCGACCGCGCGGATGAATTGTTCAATTAGCACTGTCCTTCGTAGTCCGCGTTAGCTTACAAGATAGACGATTAACTCTCCTATCGTTCGTCGCACGCATTTATGGTCGCCCGGAGTCTCGTTGGCAAGCACCGCCGACATTTTATCCTAATCGCCTGTATACCGTTCAGGCAGATGCCACGCACCGAAAGTATATTTCTATTAACGGTGTCTTCACATCGCGAACAATATCGCTTGCACCGATTTTTCACATCGCGAAATGTATCCGGTTATCTTTTGGCCATTCGGCCTTGTTAATTTGTATATATTAGCGAACTGTACCAAACGGGTAATTATCGGTAAGCTAGACTGAGTATTTTATTATATTATTTCAAAAAATAAGTTGTAAGCAGCGCTAATACCACCGGACCTTGTGCATAATAGGACGGTTGGGCTGAGATACTACGCCTGAAAGCCGGCGTATGATAATTGGAGAAGCGGCCAAGTTTATTTGCCATAACCGGAATAAATCCATACTTCCTGGATATTTGTTGTTGACGAACCGAGCATGCATGTCCTCATTCCGGAGGACGTTTACAATAAATGCAACTCCGAACGGCAGTAGATGGTCGATTACTGAGCTTTCTCTCTCTCTTTCTCTAATATATCTGGACCTTGAGCGAAATCCGTTACGGAGTCAACGGATTCGAATTTTCAACGGCTACGCTGGCAACCGTACCGGGATTCTTGAGATAAGTTTTTAGTGTATAATTACCTATTTATGGGGAGCTATCAATCTGTCAATGCAGGTTAGACGGCATTGCACTGAATGGAAAGTAGTGTTCATTTATCTATCTGTTAAAATAAAAAGTCTGTGTTTATCAAAAGTCTAATGCCTAAATAGCGCCGATTTCTATCTGTCATTGCGGGCTAGCTGACTTTTGAGTGTGTGAATTTGATTGAATTGAATGATGTAAATGTATGTGAATTGAGATACCTCTCATATGCCGGAACGATAATATCTGTGTCATAAATTGTCATAACGAGTGAGCCGCGAGCTCCACATATTATACTCGGTTGGTGCGATCCTTCAATTGACTCATTGTCCTACGTGGGTGAGATGAGTTGTTAGTAGGCTGTGAGCCGAACTTATTTATCATATTTAATACGGACTTCCGAATAAATCCTTTCACGGTATAATATCTTCGATAAGACAATATTATCCGGCTTGACACCGGTCAAATAATATTAACGCGACCTATTACGCATAATACAACAATCGCGTACAGAAATTAAATTTTAACGGTTAAATCTGTCGACTGGGGTCCATTTGCATTTGTTTCCTTCCCTCAAACTTACTCCTTCATCGATCGGATTAGAGTTTGTGACTTGATTGCCGAGCTTATTCCCAGATTCTCAATAATTATCTTCGTTTGCCCAATGGTGTGTTCAAATTTATATTAGTGAGAGTAAACCTCATGATGTAACCCGAAAGAGATTCTGTCAAAATGGTCGGGTAACGCGCTAGAGTCGATAAAATGCCACGTAAAAATTAATTTTCTTACATTGTAGAAATGTAAATTAATTACCCATAGGCCCATTGCTTTTACAAACAAACGTAAATACGATGCTGTTCATTCCCGATAAAAGTTTGTCCGTCTCTAAAGGTTTGAGAAATCATCTTTGCTTGTTGATATAAATCCCATTACAATCAAATAAACTTTTTTGAAAAGTTTCGTATATCTTTCTCGGTTTTATGATACAAATAAAAAGTAAAATTAATTATCAAATGAAATTTTGCTGACCTCTATTAGCAAGTAAAGTTATGAATGAAGAAATTTATTCTCCAGTCCGACGGAGGCTATTCTCAGCTCTTAAAGACTACGAAGAAAAATCCATCCGAGGGACTCGACGTCGGTAAAATTTAATTTTCTCATTATAACAGATTATATGAGTTACTTCTGTAGCGTTACAGGTAAATAAAAAAATAGACGGTAATTCTCACTTTGTAGGCAGCTTGCTGCTTTCTGATGATGAAATTGTTATTCTTATATATATTTTTTCAATATTGAAATGTTAGAGCATTAACAATGGTTTGAAACGTCTAGAGAAATTATTCAGGAATACATCCGTCTAGATATATAGAGAGTGTGTGTGTGTGGGTTTTGAAACTTAAAGTTCCCTACTTAAAGGTCGCAAATACAACACCGGAAACTATTGAACGGTAAACCTGGGCGACGGAAACTTAAAAAAATCTGATGAAATCAATTTGAACGTAAGAACGTGTTTAATACTTTCCAATATTTTGAGTACAAGAAAGCGTAGTCAAATATCGTTCAGTTTAATTGAAATACTTGGCATACGTCAAGTCCAAGACATTTTTCATAATTTTCTGATACTTTTTGCATGGGGAGACGTTCGAAAAAGTACTTTGCATTGAAGGTACGAGTAATAGGAACTATAAAATGAGCATACGCTTGGTCACATTACAGTGTGAGCATTGAGACTAGAAGTAGAGGCTTTCACCCAAAGGTTAGAAAGCTTGCGCTGCTGTAGATAGTCGGAGAGACCCTGGAGCTCGCAGTTTGGACCCTTCCCCCCTGCCACTTGGGTACCAGAGCTGAGCACGAGCAGTAGCAGAGGGTAGCTATGCTCTAATTGAAGCTTTTGCCAAGGATGTTTCGTGGCAGGGTTGCGCGGTCACTATACCGACTACTACACGACTGCAAGGACACGATGAAAACTACGGGGTTTAGGGGGGAGGGGATATATACGTCGGCAGAGGAATTAGTGGTAGAACGGCGCTTCGCGAAAATCCGTCTCGTTTGCTCGGCGAGTCGTCCCGACCACCAGGGCTCTCTTCCCGAGGACAACCTTCTCCCGGATGAAACGCAATTAGAAGGTCTCGCCGCCTTTATCTCTCCTTTCCTTCGACTCGTCCGTGCCCATTCCCACTATTGCTATATACATATGCTTACGATGTGGTATACCAGAATGTGTGGGGATACAGAATCCATGAATATTGCTTGAATACAGAGTGTGAGATGTATTCTGGAAATATGTTCACGCTGTGAATGAGGAACCGAAAGAACTTTAGTCAATTAATTTATATACACAACTTCTCAAGCAGATATGGATAGCATAGAAAATATGAAACGATTGCATTTAGTATAGTTGAATAAATCTATAAAATGTATGAAAGACTGTCGAAAAATGTTTTGTGAATTGAAATATGATTTGGAGTGTCTCTTTGGATCATTGGTAAACCTGAATGTTATGGGGACTTGTAAAACGAACAATATTTCACATTATAAACTAGACCACTAGATTGATCAAGTTATCAAATTCTTTCAGTTTCTTAGTCCCCATAAAGTTGTTTTTCGACTGCACTCTTTGTATTCACTTGACTCACCAGTATTCCAGTTTTGTGCCAATTGATCCGTAAAGTACGAATAACTAAGAGTTTCTTTATAAAAATCTTAACGAATCAACTAACATTAACGCTTTGAACCTTCACCGTTCAATTCTACACACTTTTCATATAGAGTACATCATGTTTTTTATGCTGACAACTTCAATTTTAAGTGGAACGCATAACCCGTTAGATTATTTTTGGCTGGTTGTTTAAAATCAAGTTTTAAGGTATCCGAAGAAATTGAGATAGAAACCGGAAAACCTTGACAAATGTCTTTAATTCTATCCTCTTTTGGAAAAAAAAGAATCTGCGTGTTGGAGATTTTCAGAATCTTTACTCGTAGAAGAATGATTGGAGAACGAATCCATGTTATCCTTTGGTTGTTGTTTTGAGAAAATAGCTTTTTAAAAAGCTGGATAAAAAGCTACGTCTGTTATACATTTTAATTTGTATGTAACCAAACGTACCTTTGTATCCCGTGTAGTCAAAATGCCCTACATAAAAATACAAAAGACAAATCGAAATGTAGTGATTTATACTCGAACGGTTCTTAGGTTCACCACGGTCACACATACATTTACATATTTTCGTAACTGCAGTACGTGTGTACATTAAAGTACCCTCGGAGTCTTGTGAAATATTGTAAAGAGCATTTTTCTCGAAAACCAACGAAGATTACTGGTCTCCGAGGCCTCCAGAGCTTTTGAGCTCTCCAGCTTTAGTCTCGCGTTTCGTTGTACCCACAGAGGGCTCATGGAACACATCGACGTTTTTATTAGTCTCCAAAGTCGCATTCTCGATTCCACTGCATGCAGTGATATTCCCAGTGGCATAACGTGGGTGAGCGGCTACATTCGTTTCCCCGAAATTCCGTAGTGCATGTTTTGCCGAATAACGGGAGACTGTAAAAATCAGAGAACCGAGGGATAAATTCGTGCGAAAAATCGCGTATGGTGAGAGTGACGCCCACGCTACTCTGAATCTTCTGCTCCCGAGAGCACGAGATAGGACCGTAAGCACACAGGCGCGACGCATGTGTTTCGTAGGGCAACGGCTGCTTCTGTAATACAATAAAAAGTAACGTGACGTTCCGTGAACTCGGAGCCACACATCCTGAGCAGCAACGACGGGGAGTGCTGGTGGCATACGATTTCCGTAGCTGGGCCGAGAGTAAAACGAAAAGGCAGAGTAGACACCGTGCTGGACCATCACCACCGCTACCATAGCCGCAATGTGGAAAACTTAGCTTCTAGCTAGCTAGATACTAGCTTCATAAAAAAACAACAAAAAAAATAAGCCCAACCGGAGATTTGCATTCGGACCACGTAAATGCGGGAAATCCTTTGTATGATAATCTTGTGGTGCTGAGGTCGTGCTGAATGAAGGTAAGGGGCAAGGCAAGGGGCAACATTGATTTGCGCTCATCGAGGGACCTTCTGGTGCTTTACCAATGGAAACTGACACTCTAATGTGACTATCAAAAGCACATGCTTCTCATACTCCTTTTTTACACATACGCGACAGTGCATGTATCGCCTTATCACATTAAATTTTTTACACGTTGTTCTGGTCCTTTGACGGTTTCACACATTTTTCTCATTACGCGCAAAGTGTATGTAGAAAATGGCAATGTGTTGCAATCAGAAAAAAACGTATTTCACGATTGCGATGAAAATATTTGAGATTTGAACTTATGGCACGACAAGAGGACTCATTAATTTTCGGATCAGAGGGTGGATCGAGTTTCGTATCGCTGAATAGCTTTTTCAAAAATTAAACATGTGTTTTTTCTTTTTTCGATCCGATGTGTAATATCTCGAGATATTCGCAAGAATCAGGCTTCTTGCGATTACAGCGCCATCTATCACGAATTAAAAAAAAATGTTTGAAATGAAAGTTACTTAGTTTTTATGGGGAATCCGAATCTGCAATAAAAAATAGAGGTTCCCATTTACGATTTCAAAGTTGCCCCCACCCCAACCCCCTAGGGTGGGGGTGGGGGGTCGACTTTGGTATCATTGAATGACCCTCTTCCAGGCGAACAAATTTTATTCAGAACTTTTTTTGATCCGATGCATAGTTTTCGAAATATTTCAATGTCTTCAGATAAATCGGCCACCCTGTATAAACGATTACATTTTATTCCTTCTTGGCTAACAAAATCAGTCATTATTGTTATTGATCAGATATTCAATCGTTTTTATTTATAGGCGTCCCGTCTTTGATTGTGATAGAACAAATATGTTCATACCCATAAATGCGATCTATAAATCAAAGTGTTGACATTGTACATCGATTGAATTCAAAATGTATCATAGAATATGATGCCTGGCATTCTCTCGACAATTTTAAATGTACCGTATACAGTCATCCCGGTAACGAACATTAACGCGAATATACACATCGTAATGACTTAGCTGTGATATCGATGGCACTTGTTTACCAGCGAAGCGTCGTCCGGCGGTATCGGCGGGGAAGCGCGGGATATCGCTAGAACCTCAAGCGCCAAACTGTCACTCGGGTTCACGGTGGTATTCCAAGTATCGCCCGATTCCTTGTGTACTGCTATTTCTCGTGAAGCCACGTTCTGTTATTATTTCGCAGAGACGTCCTTCGAGTTATGTTGGGCTTGGAGCAGTCCCTGGTTTTGGCGAAGGTCGTCACCGAGCACGAAACGTCTCGAACCTCTCGTGTGGTTCCTTTACGATTAATATATATCGTTTGGCATTGAATGAATGCAAATCGGTATCTATGGTCGAATCCTTTCTTTTGTAAGGATGAAATCGGTGACTTCAATCAATATTGAATATAACGAGGAGCCACCGTACGCCGTTTGACGTAATACAAGAAGGTAACTTTTTATGATTGATTTAGACTCTTTATTGGAATAATAATAGTGAAGTAATTAACATCTCAACGGCGGCACATCGACTGGGGCGAGCGATACCGGTCGCGACAGCGTCTGGCCTCGCTCGTACTCAGCGGCTGAGGTGCGCAAAGCGCGTAGACATGATTGTTACGCACTTACGACGATACGAGAGTTAGGGTATCGGTATAGCTATTATTTAACCGTTTGCCGGCTTACGGTCTCTCTCCCACTCGCACATGGTAATTATATCGCACAGGATGCTTTACTTCTCGATTAAACAACGGGGGCGCGGATCGCTCCGTTACAAAGTCTACAACAAATTCTCGACAAATTTATCTTCGTCCTGGTGGAAAAAGTATAAGTCTTCCAAAAAAGAAACATAAGTCTACGATCAACCATACAGATTTATTGTATTCGGGTGCCTGTACGTGGGTGCATCTTATTAGATTAAGCCTAAAGGATGTATGACATTGAGGATAAAGCAGTTTGGCTTTATCTTCATATGCGATAAGCCGAAACGAGTATACTTTCAAGGACTACGTTTTTGTTTTTAATTTCAGCTTGCTACTTGGCAATAAATATTATGTTGGATGGTAATTGACCATTGCGTATTGATATATTTACGGGGTGGACACCGTACGCACAATTTACTATAGAAATCTATGGAATGGAGACATTACGAATTCTAAATTCAAGCATAATGCAAATTAATATTTTTGGCCATGTTCATCACTGAATGTGACGATACGCACGTTGCTTTCTTATTATTTTCGTTCGGCGTTTCACACAGCCTCTTATATGGAACAGTACAGTGTACTCTCACCTATTTCGTGGAGTTGGTAGAGAGGGTGACATCGTCTTGTGCGTCGAGTTAATCTCCCCACTCGAAAGGCAATTGACGCACAGAATGGGGATCGTTCTGTCTCGGTGCGTACACCGAATGCGATGTAAATAAGAGTGAGGACAAACTTTCTTCTTCGTCAATTAGATCAGAGAACTTTCGTCAAATACGTGACGACTGTCAAATAGGTGAGAGTGTACTCTACGCTGATAAATTTTAACTTCCTTATAGAGGAAGGTTTGCGGTCAATGAATCCAAAGCATGAAGTATCAACACGCAACGTTCTATTTTATTTCCAACATTTTGTTGTAATATTTTACATCTTACAGTGTGAGATACTCTCGGTAAAGCATAATTTTATTTAATGAATGTTACTCAGTTATAATAGCCAAGACCGTGAGTTGCGAGAGCCGGTGAGCACTCTCGGCAGACCTTTTCCATATCCTTCCGTTCTTGAAACTGCTGGAGGTTACGGTTGGCAAAGTACTACCCCTCTAGCCCTTTCCCCTTAACCCTACGGCCAGATACGTTCAAAGTTTTGGGAATCTCTAAGTACAGGTCTGCTGGCTGGTTGAAATTAATTTCGGACGATGCAATTAAGAGCCGGATGCCAGGATCGAATACAGAGCATGGTTCAGGTGCAGATGAGGTCTCAAAGGACCACGCCAACGTTACTTAAGCGTACGTAACTGAAGCGTCTATAAGGAAGTGGATGAGAAGCTAATATTAGAATGTCGGTTTCTCTACCTTTAGCGGCTACTCGTTTAGCTGGATACATTATTTACTCCGGTACTTGCTTACTTTAATTTTCTATTTACTCTTTTGCTTTCGTGTTACAACCTCTCACTGGTGATAGTCCGGGAGGTTGCGTTGCAAATGAAAAAAATCATAGTAAGCCGGCTGATTTTGATATCGATGGTTGATCTCGTACAACTAATCGGTGAACCGACCTTCAGCCGCTCAAGCAGCGATGGGTCTGGGTGTGGGAGGCAGCGAAAGTGGTAAAAAGAAAATGAAAGTAATACGCCAGCTGAAACTTTTTGTTTATAAATTATTGCTATCATATTGAGTCGAAAAAAATAGCTACACGGGGGAAGGGGCCGCGTCAGCTTCTCGTATGAAGTTGTGAAAAAAATACGTAAAATAAATTAATAGTACGCCGGATGAAATTTAACTAGATGCTTGTTGACATAATTGAAAGTACGAAAAGAACAATAGCCTGCGTGTATAGCAGGTGAAAGTCCGTTAACCGACACAGTCAAGGTAAACATTTGGGCGAGTGTTTGTTTTTATATATATATATGAACGAAAGGTATGATATAAAGAAATAAAAAGTAATATAATGAAATGTAAATGTAATATAAACTAATATAAAGGTAACATAAAAAATGTATTATTCATTATCGATCGTATCGCTATCACAATCGTAGTTATCGGGTGCATCGTCGTCAGAACTGTCCTCTGTTAAATTGCTCTCTTCATCTTGTTCAACATCTTGAACCAGTTCCTCATCATTATTATCTGTAAATGAATAGATGAATCATTAAAATTAGATTGCCAAAAATATTCACGCTGAAAGAGTCACCGACAAAAATTCCGTACCTGCAATACTTTCGATATCCGTTACACAAGTGACGGAGGACGGCACTTGATCCCCCTTGAACCATTTGAAGACGTATTTTTCTTTTTTTTCCCCATCCCCAGTCCGTGGAAAATAATTCAAATGGTATTCGAAGGTGAGCATGGCTCCAAAGGATTGCAATATACGTCGTGCGCAATAAATATTGACGTAGCTTAGATTTGCATTGTGGAAATATTGCGCCGTCGATACGATTCTTTAATACAAGCATATCGTTCTTAACATTGATTTGATAATTTTTTATAAACGTAGTTACTCGTGTAGCGTTAACATCATTTATCCCTTTGAAACCATAGAGGCGACAAACAAATTCTTCGATCGTAACGAAGAGCTTGTCTAATGCACAATTTGGGACATTTTTAATGTCTCAACGATCGCATATGTAATTGAGATTTTCGCAACAATTGTAAAGGTTTGTTTTTACCTTTCCTGTGAAAAGCAGGAATGAAGTCGCAGCCTGTAACAGAATGGAATTCCGGCAATACAGAGCACAAATTGGTTCCCAATGTTTCATATAGTTTCGTGATGTTAACAAATCTTTGGGAATTTTCGGTGCTCATCTCGAAATAAGTGTCTAAAAGAAAAAAACGTAATAACACTGCTCCAATAATCGTTACCTTTATTGCATCGGCTGATGGCCTTTCCCCCTCTTTACACGCAGCTGATAGTCGGTTCCGTACTTTTAATTCTGTAAACAATCACCTAGTTAAATTTCATCCGACTTATTATTACTTTATTGTACGTGTTGTTTTCTACAACTCCATACGAGAAGCTGACGCATAACCACCCTTCCACCATGCAACTGACTATTTTTTTCACTTACTATGATGTCAATAATTTATTTTTTAAGTTTTAGCCGGCGTACTATTACTTGAATTTTTTTTACCACTTTCGCAGTCTCTCACATCCACATCCACCGCAGGTGCATAAACTGACGCTTGGTTCACTTATCAGTTTTATCAGTTATATCAGATCTATCGAAGAAGATAACAATCGATCGGCGTTAAAAAACACTATCGAAAATGGAACGATACCTCCCGGACTATGAGCATTACGCGAACTAAAGAAGTTTTCTTGAAGGTACTAATTGTTTTATCGTTCCCGTGCTTCTGAATGTATCATATCTTCGGTTCTTACAACATTTTACGTATTGTCATGAATAGAAAAACGTATCGCCCTTTACGAATACCAGGTGGTCGTGATCTGTCCCTAAGCTTGTCCATTTCGCAAAACCCATACGGCCGAGCTTTATATAGTTTAGTGTCACGTGATAAACGTTCACCCAGTCTCGACGTGACGTACGTACAAACGTGTATGCGTAAATGTACAACGACGGTGGAAAGTGACGTAAGCATCCTCCTTTACGGATGCGTCTTTACACCGCACGTTGCGTCTCTTCGTCACTTGACAACGCCACAAACTCGACTGGAATGAACAGACCTCTCGGAAAAGGGAGAATACAAACGACGTCTCTTAACGTTCTTCTCTCACACCGTCAACATTTTCTATCTTATTCAGTGAGCTTTTCGCGGAATTGCTGGACGACGAACCACCGGGATTTACGAGGGAGTTGAATTCAATGTTGCATGAAAGGAAAAGAAAAAAAGGTTCTGCTACATTTTCTATGACGGAAACACGTGCTTGTATTATCTACGTTGGCTCCACAAAGGCTTCGAGGTGTGAAGTATCATTTATAGCGGACATATTTCACACGAATGGAGCATGAAAAGTAAAGCACCGTGCTGAATAATTGATCGAATTTTCGATACGATCTTTAAGAGAAAATGGAAGTTAGTTACGAAAAAAATATTTTTATTACTCATGTGGCGGTAAAACCAATTCGACATGCATGTCAAAATATAAGCAAAGTCCGGCGTTGCAATGCGCATGCTATCTGCATCCCCATATTGATTTGTTCCCTTGCCCCGAGACCACAGAGAACTTTGAAAGTGTACCGTAACCGACTGTATATGTATATGTGTGCATGTTTTGCTTTCACACATTTATGTAACTCTACGTGAAGCACGTACAAGTTAGAACCCAGTTAAGGCGCGTCCCCAACTGAATTACGCTATGTAGAATACTCGAAACACTGAATTGGTATTTTCCAGTGATCTATCCCACAAAAAATTATAAAATAAATAAAAAATGTTAGCCAAATTGTGAATATATTGGGAAAAAATCAAGTTGGTTGAGCCGCGATGTATTTAACTCTTTACGTTGTCATTAATTTCACGAAAGTATCAGGAGTACAAATTGAAAATGCGGGATTTTTTTCTATTTTTGAACGTTTATTCTGAAAAAATGGTAACAAATGAATTATTCAAAGTATTGTCCATCGCTAGCCACAACTTTTTCCCATCTTTCTGGCAATTTACGGATACCGTCGCGAAAAAATTCGGCCGGCTTGGCTGCTATCCAGTCATCGACCCATTTTTGGGCTTCTTCGTAAGAATGGAAGCGCTGGTCAGCTAGGCCATGTGTCATCGATCGGAAAAGGTGGTAATCGGAAGGAGCAATATCTGGGCTATACGGCGGGTGGGGTAAGACTTCCCATTTCAGCGTTTGTAGGTATGTTTTGACCGGCGCTGCAACATGTGGCCGAGCGTTGTCATGTTGCAAAATTACTTTGTCGTGTCTTTGCTCGTATTGTGGCCGTTTTTCTTTGAGTGCGCGGCTCAAACGCATCAATTGAGTTCGGTATAGTGCTCCTGTGATGGTTTCGTTCGATTTCAATAGCTCATAATACACCACACCCAGCTGGTCCCACCAAATACAGAGCATGAGCTTGGCGCCGTGAATATTTGGTTTGGCCGTCGATGATGATGCATGGCCGGGGTAACCATATGATTTTTTGCGCTTCGGGTTATCGTAATGGATCCACTTTTCATCACCAGTGACAATGCGATGCAAAAAACCCTTCCGTTTTTGCCGTTCGAGCAGCAGTTCGCATGCAAAAAAACGGCGCTCGACGTCTCTCGGCTTCAGCTCATACGGCACCCAATGTCCTTGCTTTTGGATCATTCCGAGGGCTTTTATACGATGGGAAATGGCTTGTTGTGTCACTCCCAATGAATCTGCGAGCTCTTGTTGAGTTTGACACGAGTCTTCATTGAGTATTGCCTCCAATTCAGCATTCTCAAACTTTTTCACTTGGCCCAGCCGCTCTTTGTCCTCAACGTCAAAATCACCACTTCTAAACCGCACAAACCATCTCTCGCACGTTAAAACCGATGGAACATGACTCGGATAAGCCTCGGAGACCAATCGATGTGCTTCAGCAGCACTTTTCTTCAAATTAAAGAAGTAAATTAAAACTTCCCGCAAATGCTGTTTTTTTGGCACGAAACTCGACATATTGAGAGCTCAAAAAAACTATGAATTTGACACTGCGACAAATTGACACATACTGAAAATTAAAGCTATAAGACGTAGCTTTGACATGAACATAGTCACAGTACTGCCTGATGCGTATAGCGTTAGTAACGCCATCTGTTATCAAACCCGCATTTTCAATTTGTACCCCTGATAATATAACTCAGGAATCGAAGTAAATTACTTTCTGGATGTAACACAGATTGATTGCAAAAAAAAATTGATTACCCTCAACCACCGTTATTACTTGCCACTAAAAAATTCGATCAATCCTTTCGCTCTTTCTCAAGTCGATGTAACCAACTGCGGCCTTTAACGAAAATTGTAATCTTGCTTTCTTTCAAGGACTCTAAACATTTTTGTGAAAAACCAAATAGGACCCCACTGCATTTATCCGTTATGTGGTAGGATCCTATTTTTGATAGACGGTCGGTAAAAAGGATTATGGTACACTTACTATTACCGTGGGTACGAGTAGGGTAAGGTGGAGAGACGACATGACCTTAATTAAAGTACGAGACGTTAATCCATAACGTTTTCAATAATATCCACTTTATAAATAAACTTCACATTTATATTCAACCAAAACCAGGGCGGATAAAATATTTTTTTCTTAACCGACTATCACTTTGGTGGATTCCAAAATGATTAAGCGGTCTTTAAAGCATTAAAAGAATATGGTGTTGCTTTCAGTTTGTAAATGGGAGCAACTTATTGTCATAATTAAATAATGTGTAGCAGCTTAAAAACCGTACTATCCTAAAAAGATGGAACAATAAACAATACGTTAATAGTATTAAGATTATTCTGCTGTATACTCTCAACTTAAAGATTTTTAAATAAACTTCACATTTAATTTCAACCAAAATCAGAACAGATGAAATATTTTTTTCTTAAACACTTTGGTGGATTCCAAAATTATTAAACGGCCCTTAAAAACTTAAAAGAACATGATGCTGTTTCCAGTTTGTAAACGGGAGCGTACTACCAAGAAAAAATATAACAAAAACCAATTAAAAATTAAATATGTCGCCCTGTTTTTTATACAGTTTATCCTGTGATTTTCGCTGTTTCTTTTTTTCCGTGTGCGCCTATCTACGACCGAGAAGAAAGAGAATAACGACTGAAAGAAGCTATAATGTTGATCTGTACAATAAACTCGAAGCGAACTTTGCAAAACTCTCGTGTACGTATTGCTACACTGAAAACTCAATGAACTTTTCAAAGCAGTTAATCGTGAAATTTGTTCGATTGAAGATTGATCTTCAATCTACAGACAATTAAGCTTGGTTCTGACTTTCAATATTAATTTCGTATATTAAAAATACTTACTACGCTTTGTTTCATATCCTGTTTTCAACTTTTCTTCTTTTCTTCTTAACTATTACGGTGCCCTCTAGTAAAACCATGAATAATTTTCTAGACATGAATGCAAATAGATCGTTGTTAGCTCTTTGTGGGAATCCCTTCGTTGCAGAAATGTAAGATGCGCTCTACTAAATAGTTGTCCATTAGCCACTTTATTTATTGATAACTCATAATATCTTGGCCACTTATCTTTTCATTATACATTAAGGAAACGTTACTGGAGCTCATACACCTCGTCAGTGAATGAACGTTTCGAATTCTCCGCGAGAAGTTAATCAGAATTTAATAATTATTTAATCAACACGAGAGTAAGATTTCCGAACACTTTTCTCTCGGCTTATCCTCTTTGAGTTCATGTAAGTGAGAAAAGTTTTGCCATGGTGGAACTCGCGTATAGGTGGGGGAAAAGTTTATCGTTTAGGACAATGGTCGACTGCAACTGGTTTTGTTGCGGTGAGGACCACGGCTTGGTTGGCCTTCTACATTTTCAGAGAGTAGAACTCCATATGTCGCGAAGTCTTGTCCGGTGAATCCGCTGTGGGCGATGTGAAAGTATCTTTCCACATCGCTATCTCTTCAGTCGTTTCTCTTTAGTGCTGGATCTTTTACCCGTGCAACCCCGTAGGGTGGTCTTAGAGTAGCCCGAAGAGCAGAACAATAAGAAAATCCAAGGGTAGAACTCTTCGTAACACAAAAGCTTGAAATTCATGTCCCTCTCACGACAAGATGCAATTGATCTCAAGTGATAGCAGTGCGAACAAGGAATAGATCGTAATGACAACTTGCCCTTTGACAAGTACCATTAGCCTACTGACTTGATCGGGAATTTCGCTGTAAGAGATTATGATAGGAAGCCTCGTCGACACAACCCATTCGCAGTTTTTTCTTTTGTTATTTTCTTGCCACGACCAGCATTTTCTTTCTCGCAAAACACCTTCTAAAAAATTGCAACTTGATACGTGCCAGACCGTAAAGATGCTGTCTACAATATTGAGATGAGACAGCATTCTTGAGAAACTTCGTTCTATAACATGAAAATACAATTATTGAGTTTTACTTCGTCTCTGTATGTGCTCCAAATGAAAAAATCGGAAGTTTGCAAAGTTATCACTTGTCCTGACACAATTATCGGTAATATTGTCTCGCAATGGTGTTCTCCCAACACTATTTTTTTATGTTTGTCTCATGGAAAAAAATATATTTTCAAAAGAAAAAATTCTACGAGATCTCGTTTAGAAGATTCGTATCTGTTTTACTCTTCTCCTTTACTGGGTAAGACAAGATTCAAACTGCTGAAACATTGTGTACGACGTAATGTGCAGGTCGACTTCGATAAGACATCTGTTGACAAAACCATGAACCATCCACGAAGATTAAATGAGTCGACAACCTAGTGAGAGTGTGTAATGTTAAGAAGGATATTACTGTACACTCTACAGAATCTCTACTCTAAGATGGAATGGACGCAATGGGGCAGCGAGAGGAAAACGGAGTGGGAACATTGTTGCAATAGCTGGATGCTGTTGAACGGAGACACGAGACCGACTCTTTTCTTTGGGCGTTTGATAAACGAAGAGACAAGAAAGTAAGAGAGAAATAGAAAGAGAAAGAGTGGACTGGCTGCTGGTGTATTTAAAGGAAAATTGCTCGTACCAAAGTTTTACCAAGACGATTTTCTGGTCTTTTGTGATATTCGTATAAGCCACAGTAACAAAATAACAGAGACAACGCTCAGAATCCTATCGCACGTTTTCTTTCTGACTCCAGCTTTCACGTGTCAGCTAGTATATATTTTTTTTATTATTCTGTTTCTCTACCTTTGGTGTTTGTCGCTCGAACCTTTTCAGCTGTTACCTCAACAGTTTTCACGTTTTGCTTTTTATTTTTTGCGCTTGTTTCCCGATACCGGTTGTCATGCTTTTGTTTCGAAAAACAAAACTAAAAGAAAACAACTATGTGAAACGCGATGCTGCCCCTCGTGTTTTCTCCTTGGCAATGGCGAAAAGAAAACTTCAGATCGCTTTTCTTCTTGTCCAAGAGCGGAGAACAATCGCATATACACATACAAATCGCGGATTTAATATTGCACTTATAATCTATAGCATCTCCCCCCCTTTTCAGTCATCATAACGTACGAATAGTATTCAGGTACACATGATTCGAAGATGACGAAGTTTGGGTAAAAAAAAACAAAAATAACAAGGGATGGTTTCTCATTCGGTCACCATCTCAAGGCTGTCTCTACGGGACACGTGACAACGGATTTCGCAGCTGCTAAGAGGAAGTTGGACAACAGGGGAGATGAAGATTGTCTCGTTAATTGCTCTGTCTTGTTAGTCTTTCGTAGATGTTGACAGCGGTCACACCGAGTAAAATGTACCCAGCGGAGCTTCAATCGGTGACTGTGTGAAAACTATTAGTCCGTTTGGGACAAAAAAATTATGGAACATACATTGAACATTCTTCAATATGCAGCAAAAGTCGATATCTAAGAAATGAAATGACAAATACGTGAAAACAAAGTGTTATAAAAAATCGTTGAAAAATCATAACTTTTTCAATTTTCAATATTTTTAAGCATAATTTTGAGACAATACTCCCAAGATATGTGACTTTATAGTTTTAAAAAAGTGGCAAAATGCGCGTTTGAAAGAAGGTATTTTTTGTGCACAATGTTAAAGTTACCGGCTCCCAGTTAAAGATACTGCTTTATTCAAATGTCTAGCCGTCTATATCTGTAGAGGATACATCAAACTCCCGGTAGATGGTGGGACAAGTTCCATACGACGCCAGGCCCTTATAGATATTTAGGTCCAAACTTGAAATTTATCGAGGACTCCGCAAAGGGTTAAAAGTGTTCGATAGGAAATTGTACATTAGTCGCAATGAAGCAATAAAAGGGAAGGGAGGAATTGGCAAATGGCGATCAGGAGGAAACCAAGACGATCGATGTGTAAAACAAAACAAAAGAAATACGTTAAAAGATGAGACGATCGAAAAAAAATGGAAGATAATTAGATGAAACGAAAGTGGATCGGACGTAAATAAAAGACGAAAGGAGGAAAACAAAAACAAATCAAGTCACATTGACGTACATACATATATCTAGGCGTTACCGGGCTTCCTTGGAACTTTTAAAAGAGGACAACTATATCGTCGCTTAAATATTTCCAGCGTATCTCACAAGAGCTGTCCATTATCCATGGAAAAAAATCTCTTCCCTTTCGCGAGGATCGATTGCGGTCCATATATATGCTGCTCGTGACATAACTGTCACCGCGCAACATTTATTAAGTATACCTCTTCACGGAATGCCTGAATATGTTATAACAAGACCATAGAACTCGAATAATAAAAGCATGGCCCTTAAGCCCTTCGGACTCAAAGATCTCAAGCGTGATTTCCGGTAGTGGATAATATATTAACAAGGTAACATCACAACATATAATCAAATAATCCAACGTTCATTAAGAAGTCTACTTGTGTTCAACATTACAGTGAAAATTTAATTCACTAAAAGGTTGCAATGTAAACACTTGCACATTGATTTCACATTCTATTGATACAACGTCCCTACAGTCTCCTCGTTAACCAGCTTCACCTTTATTTTCTGGACGTTTACGACAAATTAGAATATCCGGAAATTAATAACACGAGAAAAAATTGTCTTCATGACGACAAATATCCCTCCATCTGGAAGAAAACGTATTGTGTTCTGATCAATAAGATAATTTTTATTGTAAGTACATACAAATGTTAATAAATATGTTATTTATATTTTCTGAAAAATATTGGATAGTACGATTCCACCTCAAGCTCAGTACCTGTGGAACAAAATACTTACAGATATGTTAAATTAAGATATTTTTTTATATCTTAAGCGTAATTCGATGTCAACTTATATATAAACCCTAACTGGAAACACTGTTCCTGTATTATTATCTAAGCAAATAAACTTTTTGCAAAAGCTGACTGAACACTCCTTCCGAGTTCGATAATAAATATGCGGTGCTAGGAGAAATAACTCTGGTACAGCTCTCGAGTATATACGATTCTTTCACGGTTTTGCGTCCCTTGTGTGCTGCCATCTTGACATTTTTTTTTTCGCCTAGTCTTCGAAGCTTGAATAAATGATGGCGAGGTGAACGATGAACGGCCGCACAAGTTACGCTTAAATCATTCGCAACCTCGGAATCGCTCCAAGTTCTTTTGACTCTCCTGGCTTCTCGCAGGTTACATTTTATAGATATTCCGCTAATGCGTCAGAACTAAAGACAGGCAAAAGAGCAAAGAAATTGGAAGCACCATCGGAGAGTCCAGACAACTCAGGAAAAGTGAAGTTTCGCTCTAATTCCTGCAAAGTACGAGCTATTAATCATAATCCGCGATCTCGTGCTGGCCAATTTGCGAAGCTTTCGAGCGCGAACAAGCGTGCTTGTTCGCTCGTTTCTTATCGATTTCTCGTTATCGTAATCGTGTTAGGGCCTGCCTTGGCACTTATCCGAAGATATACGCAAGGCTCGTGTGCAGTTACCAAAAGGCCAAATGTGTTTTATCACCAACCCTATAACACTCGACTCTGCTCTTGACAGATATTCGGTCGATGCGAATGGGAAGCTCTATCCTTGTCGACGATATTATGCGGATAACCGAGATGAGTTTCGCCGAGATCACTCCAAGCCCGTAAAATTTCCTCCCTCCAAAAGAGTGTTGAAGTATGTGTTACATAAATTACTTATGTATGTTTAATACCTCTCTATATTGTAAAATATCTTACCGCACGACGCAGCCGCCGCCGTCGTGTTGGAAAGTTGAAACTCCATCTTGCCCAATCTTATCCTGGGTGTTCCTTAGATTCCTTAGGGTTTCCCGCCTGTCGGATCACCGTAAGAGTCCATCCCAAGGTCCTTGTTATTCTGAGCCCCTTGAGCCCCCTCCTAGGTTTGGAATATTCTGAATCCCCTCCTAGGTCCGGAAAAGTCCTCGTTGGAACCCACGGCTCTACATTATTTAAATTCCCGCCTGGCGACTCCCGCGGCTCAAAAATCTCGACGTATATAGAGCATTTTATGTCGGGGGGGGCTTGAAGTTCCGAATAATAAAAACTTTGACAGGTTGAAATATCGTTTTTTTTTTAGTCTAACTAAAGTTGATACGAATGGTAAGTCCCGAAATTTAAAAAAAGTAATCATTCATGATCCAGAATCGTAAAATTTAGAAGAGATCAATTCTCAAGAAAATCTAGTCAGACCGGTAAATGTACCAACAGTGAATTTAATGTACATAACAGGAATTCTATTGCCATTATTAATAAAGGTTATAGCTTCAAAATTTTAGTATCAGAAAAACAAGTTCTTTAAGGATTGCGCTTTCTACAGAGAAAACTTAGAAAACAAAAACATTGAGAGCTAAATATATCGAAATTTAATGGTACGAATGGTCAAAACATCGGCAAGTCAAAATGCAAACAAATCAAAAGTCGATAGTTCCAAGTTCCGATGGTTAGGAAATGAACAGGTCGATAACCGCTATTTTCAAGTCCCGACAGTTTAAAAAGCGAGACGACAAAATTTCGAAGGACCAATTTTCCGAATAGTAAATATAAACATTTCGAAGGGTAAAAATTCCGAAAGGTAAACATTTCGAAGGGTCAAAATCTTATGGTGCCATCTTACCGCAGAAGAACAAACTACGCGATCTGAGTACACTTTCATTTTCGGAATTATGACACGTCGGAAAAGATATTTTCGGAACTTTGAATCTTCCAAACTGTGATGTTCAGAGCTTTGCCCTTTAAGAGAATTAATCTTTGGGACTTCAAGCCATCCAAAGTGCGATATTCGGATATTTTTCCTGTCGTGGAATCTATTTTCGGAACTGTGAACGTTGCGAACTGTGATTTTCGGAATCCTCAATCTTCGCAAATATGACATTGCTGTTAAGTAGAACTTCAGACATTGAGGCTTTCGAAATGTTCGTTTTTCTCTAAATAAATTTCTAATCCATACAACTTTCTGAACTTTCAATTTTCTGAGCTTTGAATATAGTAATCCTAGCTGTTCAGGTAATAAACATGTCGTTTACGTGCACAATCGCTAACTGTGCACTATATGAATTAACGTTCGTGTCATAATCCTTTTGGAATTAACACCACTCTCTGTATGTCTTCATCGTTTCTATAAACGTTTATTAATATATTCATCGTAAAATCTTTCGGGTATGATATTACAGTTAGAAATTTTAGACCGTCGTATCTTTCAGCGTTCGGAACTTTGAGCCCCCCCCTTTATGTCGAGTGTCAAAAATGGGCTAAGCATTCCATGTCAAGTGGCAAGAATGTACAGGGCATTCGATATCAAGTATCAAAAATCTATAGGGCAGTCCAAGTCGTGCGTCATATTGTGAATGTTGAATTTTTGGTCTTTTGCGGTGTCAAATTCATCATAAAATCAAAGATCGAATCTTGTCCCTGTAATAAACTCCTCCGCGGGTGAATAAACGGGACAGAGGAAGTCAAGTTAATGATAAAGATAATATCGTCAGTGATATGAAGTCCTGGACTACGTATCTTTGGATCGTCCGGGTGCAAGGATGCACAGCACCCTGACTATATGAAACCCTAGTCGTAATATATTAGTCTCTTGGGTTCGATACATTTACTCTCTCTGTGTACGGGAGTTGAGGAAATGTATTACTCAAAGTAAATTTCATAATAAAGAAATCTAGGCTTGGCCTTTTAAGTGAGAATAAAATTCTGCGATCTGAAACCTGGTTTGCATTCTCATATAAATACAATTGGTTTGAAGATCCAGAAATAGAGGGTATTCGTACATGTTCTTATTTCTCACCGACCAAGCGACTACCGAACGTTCGATCGCTGTGGCGTCAAGTATGTTAGCAGTGACAGCTAGTCAAAAGAGTATCTTCGTTTGAAGTCGTAGAATTTATCCGATGTAACAAACGATACGCATTTGTGAGGGTGGTAATCAATGTCTCGAAGACTCAATCTCTCGAATTACGCTTAGCCAACAGGAACAACAGAACAACGGTACACCGTACGAGAACGCTCGAGAGATTGAGTCTTCGAGACATTGGTTACCACCCATTTGTGATTGAGTATCAAAAGATGCGGCAGAGTTTTAAAACAAGTACATTTACCTACCTTACCGACTTACTCGAAGCAGGCAAGTATCCGTTGCAGGAAGAAGTTCATTTTCGTCACTTTTTGAGTGGTTAACATGGTCGTAACAATGAATTTAGACCAAGCTTAATATATTTTGTGCAACTCAAAATATTTTGATTCTGACATAGATGAATGCTGTAGCTGTTGGCATATCCAAGATTTTTATTTAACAGACGCGGAAATGAAATACAAAGAAAAATTAATGAGAAAACAGAGACAAAACGTCATATGAATGTGGTTACAAGTCCAATGTCTATGGTTGTATATTTTATATAAGCGAAGTGATGATTTTCCTTCTTTTGCTGCGTCATTGCGAAAGCTTTGTTTTGACGGATAAAAAAAAGTTTTCCAACTTTTTATTTCATCATACTCCAAATAGTTGTAAAGTCATTTGAAAAATGTGGGTAATGTACTTCATACAATAATTGTTAGACGAAAGATATTTTTAGGCTAATGGTTACATCTAAATCGAATTAAATTTAATTAAATCGAATGCCGTAAGGTATAAACCAATTTCTAGGATACGGTGATAATGATTCGTTATCTGTTCGAAGAAGAAATTGATTTCGTGGATATTATCCGAGGGGTTAACCAATCGATTTCGTTACATCAACTGGTGGTGATTGAGAATCGTCGCGTTCCAAAAACGTCAGAGAGTATCTCCCGATCTGTTGTACTCGCTGGCTTGCTTGATTTTCCGACGAGAATATCGCGTCGCGGTGTGTTCCGTTATTTCAAGCACGTAACGTGGCCAGTTATTGCGCCAGGGCGCAAAGTGCCTTTTTCGAGTGGAATAAAACGAATTCCTGTGATCTCTACCTATAGAGCGCGCTGTTCTCTATTTTACTTGATCCGGGTGTTCTTCGCACACGCTGGTGAACTTCTGGTGATGTCGTGGTTGGAAGCGGTGGATTCAAGCCGTTAAATCCAGCAAAGTATCGAAGGTGGCACTGTTGAAATGGAGCAAAACGCGAAAAAAATTGAAGCATGCTGCGAAGATTCTCTCAGCGTGTTACCAGAGATAGTGGATACGATTTCGTTTGAGCGGTAGTCGCGGTAAGTGAAGGGTTGAAAAGGCGTGATGAGTTGTGAAAAAAAGAGAAAATGTATCGCAGTAAGATAAAGTTGAAAAGTTATGAAGCAGAAGTTTGCACATTGCTTCCTCATTTTTTCGTCTACAGTACACAACCTCTATGAAAAAAAAACGTCGCCTAAATTTTGTTTCCTCGTGGAGGAAGTTTCATCTACTGGAAACCAAAAAAATGAGGAAAGTATGTACAATGTTTTATTTTCTAACATTTTTCTAATATTTCATGGGATCGTTATTACATATTCTAAACAATATTGAGAAGTTTTTATAAATTAGAAAGGACACCGAAGAAGATTGTACAATAATCTGAGACGTTAGACTTTAAATTTTAATAAAATCTCAAAAATTCGAAGCATCGGCAAATCTAAATCCTTAGACCGAATTTCACGAACTTTTATACCAAATATTCCTTGAAGGTGGACATTCGTACAAGTTAAAGCGTGAACAGCAATATTTTGAAAAATTCTAATCGTCACATAATGTAAACTCCTCAACTGATTGTTACTAAATTTCAATTGTTAAGTAACAATTGACGTTTCAATTGTTACGTAAATTATACCAAGCAAAGAATCGCAACTTACAAATTTCAGTTGGATTCATAAAATCATTCTTCAATTCCCCCATGGAAACTAAGTATATTAGAAAAATATATTTCTTATACATTTTCCAGGATAAATCCGTCAGGTATATCTCAAAATATACAAAGAATGTAAAATTGTAAGTGTAAATATATATCTAATCAAAGAGGTTTCGAAGGCGTACGTCCGTACACAGAACAAACGCACATATCCAGACATTTTATTCTAATTGTGATTAAATAACCTTTTACATTATTTTGAACACCCTGAAGTGAAAACTGACAAAAAGAGAGAGAAATAGATAACGACAGCTTACAAGATCGATTGTAAAGTAATTTATGGCGTTTAGCTTGATTGGTCAATATTGTTAATGTAGGTGTCAATTTCTCTGAACTCTGTATCCAGTTTCCCTGTCACTCTACCTGCTAATACCCATAGAAGCCGTATAGGCTCGACAAAACCAGGGCTGAAAATGCTCGTGCGATGGATCCGTTGTTAGGGTTCTCGTTAATACCATACTCCGCTTCAAAGCATGTAATTGAACGGGAGCACGTTTGACAAAGGCCGCTGCGGATCCAAACGATGATTCAACATGTCGCCAACACCCGTCGACGTACATAGCCAAACCTCCTGTTTGCCTTCTCCGCAATCTGCCTGTTGTACGTTATCTCTCTCAACGTAATAACACATATGTGTACGATAGGTTAACTGTTACCGCTAGGCAGTAGACGGTACGGATTGTTATAGAAAGTGAGAGTTAGAGGTAAATCTATGTTGAGAGGACAAGGATCGAATGAACACACGCAGGCATGCGCCGTTATCGACAGGATATCCATATCGCTATTTTCACGCGATGCTTATACGATAGGGAACCTCTTTAAATCACGTTAATTAAAATATTTCTGTTAGAAAATTACGATCTGTATTATTTCATAGCCGAACGACGTTATGTTCAATGATTGATCCAACGGTTATTTTACCGGTTTATCGTGATCGCTGTATTAAATTTTACACCATAAATAAATTCCTCCGTGAATTATAGGCTCGCTCGAATACAACCTGCTTTTCGGTGCATGCTTATATATGCGTACCAACAAAATAATTGTGTTTTATCCCAGCGAATGATGATGCTTTGGTCGAAGAGAACTTTCCACACACGGGATAATATGCAAACTGGTTTTCAGCTAGCAGTGGTTAATGCGCAACGAATTGCGAATTCTTTCGTTTATTCATTTTTACAAATGCTCCCATAAATCGTACACTTTACCGTATTGCCACGGTATATTAAATTTAATATACATAAGTAGGGTACAGTGTTAAATGATATGTGGTAATGTTACATCAGGAGACTCGGTGGTGTCTCGCACCAAGTACATTGCCAGCGTCGACTCGACCGACACTTTATTACACGAAGTAGCGAGTTTATCCCGGTGGAACATATGACTATTATTTTTATTTTTATCTTTTCTATCAATACATTTTTTTTTATTAGAGTTTGCCTGGAATAAACACAAACATTCACGCACAAGATTTTCTTATCAAATATCATCAGATTGATCAATTAACTCTATCCCGAGATTGGGTAAAGGATACGATCTTTAATCCATCGAAGATAATGTCTACCTCACAGTAGTTTTTGAGGTTAGTAAAATTCCCACAGACCATTTAAACTAGTTCCAGATGATGGACAATTTTTCTAACTTTACAATCATGTACAATTGATTAACTTTACATCTCGGACACTTTTAGCGAAATCATAGTTTTATTATATGACAGCGTGAGACACAGTATATAATGGCCGAACTATCGTTGGCCATCTTCATAGTGAACTGTCACCTTGGTGCAACGTGGCATATTTCTACAATGTTGCAGAAGGGGGAGGGGATGGTTTACTGTACTCTATACGATAAGCTTCAACCTCCGAAGAGGTTCCTTTTTGATTGTGGAGACTTGATGCAAATTGGAGATGAGATTGTTCGATTATGCTGCAAAAATGGTAATTTTCATCGATTTAGTGCAAATGAAGCTGAGCAGTTTTGAAATAACCAATCAGGTATTAAAAATATGATTATTGACCCTGATAGGGAAAATGAAAAATTATTTAGCAATTATAGAGAGAAAAATTGTTGGTTGTTATAATAAACTCAAGTATTTCACTTAAGGGATTTGATCAGTTGCATCGTGGATAAATTACAATTCGTTTACCAAGGCGTTAATATGGATTAACCCTTTATAAGTGACACTGCCCGAAACCGTCCCTGAATGGGACTATGAAGAGCAGAGTGGGGGTAACGCGTTCTTATGGTAGAGCCGAGGAGTGGGGATACTCTTGTGACATATAAAGGGTTAATAGAAAAGTTACAAACATTGTAAATATCATTCTAACATTATTGTGAACTATTCGACTTTATAGTCGAAAGAGCAATCATACAATTAATCCAATTTGAGTTATTTATTAAAGATAAGTTGTTAAAAATTTCCATTTCATCGAGTTTTGATCAGTTATCGTCGAAACCTATCAGTTTGACAGTCACATGCTTATCACACATAGCATTCTGAACCCATTCATTCGTGAATATGCGGTACTGTTTAGTTTATCCGAGTTTGACAGGCCTGGCATGACTATTGCCAATTCGGGTTGTATGTCTGTACTTTAATTCAAGATATCTATGTGAAATATTTTGTGAGTCTTCTTCTCTTACGATCGCATTGGAATCCTTACAATCTGATGTTCAAAAAGCGAGTGCAATATTTTCGTAAGCAAACGTTGTTAATCGTCTGGTTGACGGGTCGAGTAAATAATTTATTTATAAGACGAGTTAAATTCCTGATTTTTACGTTTATATTTGTTATTAAAAAGATCGGTTAGCAGGGTTGATATTAAACAATAATAAAGTTTGATACTCAATGTATGTCATATTCCTAATTGAAAATTTCATCTAATACTAGGTGCAGCTTGTCGATCACCTTAAGTATCCGTTCATGCCAACTAACTATTAGGTAGGTTCAACCAATAAGTTGAATATATTATTTTAGTGATTGTAATATACAATGAAAATTGAATAACATTCTGTAATTTCATCAGTTTGTAAAAATCAACCGTAAATTCATCACTTTTCTAATCAGTTTACGTATTCTGTTTATAGTATGTAACATGACACCGGGCCTTAATTTTTGATGTTTAAAAGAAAGGAAGCATTTTCCATCCGTGTACATTCAGTGCAAAAAGGAGGGATTAATTACAATGAGCCCCAACCTTCGCCATATGGTCGGAATGATTCCCTCTTCAGAGTTAATTCGGTCTTTGACTCCTCTGCGCTTTGTCATGAGCTGTCCTGCTGCTCGTTTCAGTGCTTCAGCGTTCACCGCTCAACTATAGAGAGTGGCTTTCTGATCTCTCTCACAGGTTATTAGAGATATCGTGTTCCCAGGGTGATGTGGCTTTCTCGCTGACGTAATTTAGCTCCATCGCTGTTAGCCAACCGACCGCATTCACTCGCTCGCCAACCCGTTGCTCCCTCGCTCTAGCTGGTACTCAAACCTTGGTGCTTTGGTAGGTACCCTCGTAAGCCAGATTAGGACCGTAAGAAAAGCATTGCGCGCCGGGGCTTTGTTCCAGCTAGGTCTGTTACGTCGTGATGAGCAATGGAGTAGCCGATAGCGCCTCTCTAACTATCCCCAGGGAGTCTAGGAACTTATGGTACTACCGGTGAGCCAGTGGCGCGAGACTACTTTCCCCGTCTCCGTTTTCCCTCTACCCTTCCATTCGACGCTTTCTCCGTCCCACTTTCATTTCTCTTAGCTGCAGAATAGCTCTCGTTCTCTCTGACACACACCGTTCAGTCCTACATTCCATTTCATTCAGCAGACACGTATAGCTACTCTCTGACTCATCCCATCCAGTGGTTTGCCTCTGCTATCACCCTACAGTCCACGAACCCATTTCTGTTTCACACAGTTCCGCGCATACACTTCACTAACGCATATACGTACATTCGCGCGCACACACTCACGTACACAGACACACAGATACACACAGCCGCGCTGATGTACACTCGAATTTTGTCGCTTCGTGCAACGCAGAATAAGGGAATGTGTATGTTCGTGGACACAACCAACTGGACACATCGAAAGCCAGTAGAATTCCATATTTCTACAACCCTCTCACTTCGTTCTTGACTCACCCGGTACCCGACTATTACTTTATACGTATACCTATTGATGTGCTTAGGAAAACGTAAACTGACGAAACAGTATCAACTACATATGCTCTATTAAAATGGTTATAAAATCCGGTGGTTGAAGACTGAGGGAGAGCGTGCTGTTTTGAGTGTGAATATTTAATGAGACTACCAAATCGGATGTTGAATTCGAACATCTTCCGACCGGTAGATAGTGATTCGAAATCCAGGATTCAGGATATCTCTCTTTTCTCAAGGAGTCTGCGCTGTCTTTCCAGAGAAAGGATTTTGCCCCGTGTCGAGAATTCGCCCAGGCACCCACGACGATCTCTTTCACGTTTTCTCTCTCTCTCTCTCTCTCTCTCTCTTTCGATCTCTGGATAACTTCCCATTTTTCTCTGTCTCCTCGTGCTCCTATCGCGCATACCTATACTCCACACTCCCTTCATTCTTACACTTGTTTGAAACTACCTCTTTCCTTTACAACTGCACGATTGCGACTGTAGAGTTGGGTCCGCAGTATTTACCTATGGATACGCGTAATGTACATAAAATCGATTCTTTCGGTTGGCTATTCGTCCCAACGGTGTCATACATATCAGTATATACATATATGTATATACGTATCCATAGCAACCAGCTAGCTTTGAAGATATCGAGGATTTACTATCGTTTCTTTCCCTTGAACCTCTTGAGATTTGCACATATCCGGTTTCGTTCGTCAGTAGCAGCACATCCTTGTACCGGAAAGGTCAAACCGAAGGAATCTTGAATCATGGAAAATGCGCATCGCTTGGTACGTGATTTACGCGTGCAAAAGAAATTTAATCTCTCATGGTACTACATAATATGACAATTTTCAGAATTCAAACCGCTGAAATAGATGGAAAACGGAAGTGAACGGTAAAGAGAAATAGAGGCAAGAAAAAAGAACCTCATATGAATATTTAATACGTCAAGTAGCGTGTATTCAGACATTTTTTATTTCAGTTATTCTGCATAAAATATAAAGCAGGCGGTCAACTACTTTTAAATGGGCGCGCGCGCGCGTGTGTGTGTCTGTGTGTGTATTTGATGAAAAATTGGAATAGCTTTATCTTGAGGATGGGTTGATCGATCATCCTGAACCATTGCACACGAGTCAAGGTGCAACCCCCGTGGGCTTGCTGACACTTTCGCACAAATCGTTAACGTGTGTTTCGTTTTATCATTGTTTGAATTTTTCCCAAAAAGGGTTTACCTTCTTTAACTTTCGTAAATTCATAGCTATCTAGCTAAAAATTTCTACAAGAATAAGCTAGAAAACAAGATTGTTTAGTATTGAGTTTGGTACGAATCGATCAAGGCATTCAGATTTTATCGAATAATGATTTTTTGTAACTTTTCGAAAAAAAAAAAAATCGAAATCAAAATGTTGGCGAGAGTCACGAGGAATCAATGTGAGAATTCCAAATTTGCACGCCTTGTTAAGATCTAAAACAAGTTTGCGACACACCTCAGGCAGTAGACTCAGTAAGAGCCTCTTAATTTATTGTATTGCGATCAAAAACATCATCGCGACGTATTCGTTGTAGTACTTAATTATTGATACCGTGTCTTATAAGGAGAATGGATATTTATAACGCTTATGATTATTGTACAATTGTTACTCTATGATTATTGCACAATTGTACTACTCGTTGTAACGATGTCCCATCAATCGTATTGATGCGCGAAAATGAATAATCACCACCGGACGTTAAACCCCATTGGCCAGTAATAAAGTATAAACGTTAACCACTACGCCTGTACTACCGATCTTTTCTCTCATTACGATAGTCCACTTATATGCAATGCTGGACCGTCATAATGGTAATATTAAAATGTCATTATTCGTTATGAAGGGTGACACGACTGCAATCAACGGCAGCTAATAAATATGTGAAAGGGCTATAGTAGAAGTTATGTCCAACTATCGGAATAGGAAGAACAGTAGAAACAGGAGATTGAAAAACGCTCGCAATTTCGATATGGAATTCCAATGCTCTTCTTTCTCGTCGATCGACATATACGTACATTTGTCCAAAGGCATTGTTTTCAGCATGTGGAAGTAATAAACGATATGGCCGGGTATACGGTCGAATAGCTTATGCAGAGCCACGCTTGCAAATACAACCAAATCGATCACTCCGTATCTTTCTCACTGTGCACTCATCCCCTTTGGAGGCAACATACGGTAACACGTTCCTGAGGAGGGTAAAGGTTCCGCAAGCGCGTCATACCGCTTGCACTCTATCTCTCCGCGAGAGGAATCGATACTTTCTCGTGGTCGTGAGCAGACGGAGAAACAACGAGGGAAGGTGAACCAGAGGGTTGAACCCTTGCAGTCCTCCTCTCCCTCCTTTCCTCTTGGTATCACCTTAAGGTGAATCGAAACATGTATGGGTACGAGAGAGATAGAACTAAATGGCGCTTCATGGCGAAGTGAGAGAGAAACAACTAATATATGTAAGTGGTTAAGGCGAAGTTAAACATGGATAGGTGCGAGAGAGATAAAACTCAATGGCGCTTCACGGTAAGGGTGAGAGAGAAACAGCTTATGCATGTAAGTAGTTAAGGCGAGGTGAAACCTCCACAGTTGGGAGATGTTTCTATAGAAGTCTCTATAGTCAGGAGATATGTCCTAAACATCGTAATCGTCTTTTACATATTGAGAGACGCGTTGGCGTAAGGACACTAAATATAAATAAATATTATATGCGAAGTGGAAGCTTGATGACGCGGATAAAGAAGTCTTCCGACTGTAGTGATGGCAGTAAGTGAATTATTATAATTCAAATAATAAGTTGACTACAATGATATCGAAGATTACTATGTACTTTTCTTATTTATTTTTATATATGAAAACTTTTTTACATCAGAGTTTTTTAAATAGGTTTTCGCGGGTGTGGATTAAAAATGAAAAAAGAAACGATTTCTTTTCTATTTCTGATGATATTGTATGATAGTTTTGATTGATAAAATGCGCAAATGAATTTAAAAATGGGAAAGACATCATCATTGGAAAACCCAGCGTTTCATGAATGGGCCATATAATGCCTTGAATTATATATGCAGGGAAGCGTAAGGCAAAATAACATTTTGTAATAGTTGACGGTACGGATTGATAAACAGCTCAAATGAATGAAAAAATGGGAAAGACGCCATCATTGGAAGACCCAAAGTTTCATGAATGGGCCATCTGATTCCTTGAATTATATATCCAGGGAAGCGTAGAGTGAAACAGCCGACTAAAACGAACGAAGGATTGATCTAGTCCAGGGGTCTCCAAACTACGGCCCGCGGGCCACATTCGGCCCGCGGACAGATTTTGGACTATTTCACTTACCACCGGCTACAATGATAATATGGTTTTGGCCCTCGGAACTTACTGGAGTAATCAGTATGGCCCTAAGGCTGGAAAGTTTGGAGACCCCTGATCTAGTCGAAGGAACTAAAATTCGATGACGTCTTTCACGGGGGTTTTAATGGACTAGAACATCGTACTTGGAATTCGCGTCAACAATGACGATGTCCTTGCAATCAACGTCGACTATGGAATCGTTCTCGGATTCTAATTCGGCTACGCGAGCTCCTGGAGTTAAAGTCAGCTGATACGTCGTTTGCTCAGGTCGAGTAATACGTTCTGAGCATTCCATCTCGAGTTCGAACATTAGATGAAATACGACACAGTACTCAAGATCATTTCACGGTATGATCCTCCGGTTTCCGTTATCCTTGTACATTTTGGAAAATATTAACAATTATTTCACCAAGTTTAGAATGCCTATTCTGTATGTAACGAACTAGGATCTTAATTATACTTTGTTAGTTTTAAACGTGAACTTGCGGGGAAAACATCTTTTCAATGGTAAATTTTACTTTTTTGCATTAGCGGTGGTGCTTTACCGTTAGTTTTGTACTTGTAGAGATATCAATTATTATTTTCTCACACGAATTTCAACCAACAGCAGCGTGATTTTTAACGTCACATGGTACCAGTAACAAGAAATTATATCGGTTATTTTTCGATAATTTCTCTGCTGTTGCTAGGTAATAAACAACAACTTTACAATAGCTCGTAACTTGCGTGAATGTCAGAAACGTCAAATATATTTAAGTTCATCGGGATGATAGAGAAAAATAATCGATTCCGAGATGAATCCTTCGAAAGTATCAATAAATCTAATTCTCCCACGAAAATGTTAAATACCAAATTACTATCGGTTGAAGTTCGAGTGAAAAAAATTATCTGCCGAATACCCCTCGAGCTTGGAAATGAATCAGGTATTTCCAAGCCCTTGGGGTATTACAACAGGTTTTTTTTTCACACGAATTTCGACCAATAGGAGCGTGGTATTTAACACCACGTGGTACCAGCAGGACGAACTTAAATCGTTAATTACTCCACAATTTCCCTGTTGTAGCTAGGTAATAAACAAAAAAATGTCAATAGCTTGTAACCTGCGTGAATGCCAGAAACGACAGAAAATGTTAAATACCAAACTTCTATCGGTTGAAGTTCTAGTGAAAAAAAATAATCCGCCGAATACTCATCGAGCTTGGAATTACCTGATTAATTTCCATGCTCTCGGGGTATTATAATTGATTAAACTGATTCATCAAAGCAGACTCTCCTTCGCTGAAATAGGTGCGATAAGGACTTTTTTATGACCCTGCGATGTGCGTCGACCGATTACCTTTTGACCACTTAAATAGTAGTCATTTATGGGAAGTAGAAGATTCACGATAACGAGCCACCGCTCATTTTCTAAGATAAAGTGCACTCTTTACATCGCGAGAAGTTTTATTACCGTAGGCTTTATAGTAACCGACATGTTAGGGTTTGAATATATCGAATGAAGACGACTATTCTTTGCTCAATTAACTGAGTGAAGGACTTTGAGATGCCCTTGCAGATTAAGCCTAACCATTCGAATAAAATTTGGTATCCGATTATATTAAAATATCTCAAACCACATCCAATCAACCGCACCCCAATCTATCGTTGCATTGCTGATAAAAAAATATAGTTCATTGGTGTGCAGCAACGCAATCGTTCCCCTACCAATAGGGATTGACATTCCCCCATGGAAAAAAAATATATCCGACGTATAGAACTTCTCGTACTTTATACATCAAAAATATATTTCAAGTATATTTTCGTATATCTCAGATATATCCGACATCTTAAATATATATGGAATATAGATTTTTTCGTTGAAATATATCTGACTTTGGTTCCATGGGGATTTACGGCTCTGGTGTATATGCAATTCACGTTGCGATCTCACGGTCTGACCTTATAAAATCTACACGAGAAAAAAAAGTTACCATCCGTTACGACGAGTGAACAATAGACACAAGTGACGGACGATGTCGAAGCGGAGATAGACCGCATTTTATTTTGAGCGAATGGTCAACCGTTGGTATTTCGTTGCGATTCAAAAAACTGTATTTTATTCGCGCGAGTGGTCGAGTGATGTAGCATGCCATGTTTAATTAAATTCCACAATGTAACGCACGTCCGAGTAATAAAAGTTGAATACCACGAAAATATTGTGATATCCGTTGTCGATAGCTTTCCTATTTTATTTTCGATGTTTTTTGTCTCCGCGCTTTAAAAAGCACTTTGTACATTTAGATTTTATTACATATCCCCGCAACTTCTCTTGTAATTATACAATTCGAACTAAAGGGTGGTTAAATTTTAAGGGCCGATGTTGATTTTGAATAAAACACAAATTATTTAGGAAATTATTGTCAATTCTTTTTATTATGATAATATGGTATGGTTCAATTATGTATGGAACAAAATATCGGCCAAATGGCCGCCGCGACCTCGGTGGCACACCTCCATCCGATGGTCCAAATTTCCGATGACGCTTAGGCATAATTGAGGTTCTATGCCGTTAATGTGCCGAATTATCTCATCCTTTAGCTCTTGAATTGTTGCTGGCTTATCGACGTACACCTTTTCTTTCAAATAACCCCAAAGAAAGAAGTCCAACGGTGTCAAATCACATGATCTTGGCGGCCAATTGACATCGCCACCACGTGAGATAACACGGCCATTGAATTTGTCGCGCAAAAGAGCCATTGTTTCGTTAGCTGTGTGGCAAGTGGCACCGTTCTGTTGAAACCACATATCGCCCACATCCATATCTTCCAATTCGGGCCATAAAAAGTTCGTTATCATCTCACGATAGCGAACACCATTCACAGTAACTGCCTGACCGGCCTCATTTTGGAAAAAATACGGCCCGATGATGCCGCCAGCCCATAAACCGCACCAAACAGTCACTCTTTGTGGGTGCATTGGTTTTTCGACAATCACTCTTGGATTATGATTCGCCCAAATGCGGCAATTCTGCTTATTGACGAATCCACTGAGGTGAAAATGTGCCTCATCACTGAAGATGATTTTCTTCGAAAATTGATCATCCACTGTTGCCATTTCTTGCCACTATTCTGACCATTGACGACGTTTGGAATGGTCAAGAGGCTTTAGTTCTTGAGTCAATTGCACCTTATAAGCGTGTAAATGCAAGTCTTTATGCATAATGTTGATCAACGACGAGCGTGAGAGATGCAATTGTTGGGCACGACGACGAGTTGAGGTGGACGGCTCTTCAGCCACACTATCGCGAACAGCAGCAATATTTTCTGCAGTACGAGCTGTACGAGCATGCACTGGTGTTTTAATATCTCCTACAGACCCGGTTTGCTCAAATTTTTGCACGATTTTTCCGATTGTACGCACATTTGGACGATTAAATTGACCGAAAAAATCACGAAGTGCACGATATGCATTTTGATTTGAACGCCCATTTTCATAATAAGCCTGAATAACTTTAACGCGTTGCTCGATTGTGTATCTTTCCATGGTTCAAATTGAGTTAGTCTGAAATTGAGAAATGTCAAATAAAATGCAGAAAAAAACTTGACGTTTAGGTGTGGTTCACATTCAACATCGGCCCTTACAATTTAACCACCCTTTACATATGTTTGAACGTTCTTCAATCATAGTCTTATTTTTTTTTTCCGCGAGTGGTATGATAGGCAGTGATCGAGTGTTATGTCGTAGTTATTTAATTATAATTATAATTAATTAATCGTAATGCTCTTTGCTTCGTCGGGGAAGAGGGCGGGCCGGGGGCGGAGTTCGTACAACCCCCATAAAATCTATCCAAGATATATAAAAGATATCTCTTAGATATATCGGATGCACCGCGACGACCAACGGTCGAGCAGACACCTACATGCTGTTGCCGAGTGTGCGAAGCACGCGACCCTTCGTCACACACCAACAGAGTCGATCTAATAGGCGAGACTGCAATCAGAATCGAAGGAATGCGACAAGTGATCTTATTACAATTTAATATTCGCAACAGGTGCGAACCGGCAGGTCAAAGACCCGAATCGGCACTTCTTTATAAAGTACGAACAGCATGTCAAAGGCTAGACCGACAGTTTTTGTAGAATCGAAGCGCGAGCGAAGGAATGTGAAAACACCAAAAAAGGTACAAGGCCGGACCGCGTCGGATAACGCGAGTGACAGAGAAGGAGCTACTCTAATTCGGTTTAAATAGGCGGGGATCGGGGGGGGGGGGTCGAGATGAATCGCCCCGCAACTTTTAGACACGCGGAAGCACTGCCCAAATCCAAACCGATCATGCAGGTTAATGTGAGAAGTGGAAACGATAGAAATTTCTATAATATCCGTCAGACTTTGCATATTATCGAAAGGCCGATAGTAGTTTTAAATTCATCACCTATGCCAAATCACTGGTGGAATTAGGGGATCAACTCGAACACTACGAAATTTTGTAACGACCGGGAAATATCCGATCTTTATAAAGTTACTGATAATTTCGATAAACTAACGGGACCTTGACAAATAAACCAAATATCGTGAAATCGTGGCGAATCGGCCAAAAATCTAGAAAGAATAAGAATTTACGGACAGTTTTCGAAATTATTGTGAGCGATAAAAAAAAAGTAGGTGATTCATTAAAATAAATCTCGAAGTGCATCGCGTCTGAGTTTCGTACCGAAAGACCGGGCAGCCTAGGCCTTTAATAAGCAACTATTGTATATCCATCGCACTACCCAGGCGTGCGCGGAAGAAGGACAGGGACATCACGCAAACGTGATCTAAATCGGGAAATACGATCCCATGACGTGTCTACCTGTAGGAAATTAGGGAAAAGACACTGAGGGAAGAAGGTTGCATTGCGCTTCCTCTCGACCAATAAAATGCCAAATCGTGACGGCCGAAGCCGAGGAAAAGGCGATTTGATAAATCGGCATATCGAGTGGTGCGAACCAACTCGGTAGAGTATCCCGCAGTTGAGCGGTGACCGAAAAACTGCAGGCAAGCGATGGATAGCGATCCTCGCCCGGTTGATAGCGATCACGTCGTTGGAGAGGAGCGAGAGTGCGGCACCGAACGCCGAGGTTCGCGCTTTATACCCGATTATAAAGGTATGCGAAAACAAAATCTGTACGATGGTTGAAATTACCAGAAACTTGGTGTCCATGATATATGTACCTGATTGACCGAATTACCAGATTTATATGAATAAACCATATTATGATCTCTTACAGAAGCCTCAGTCAATTTCCTCACTTTTCGAGTCCGAATTCTAGTCCTCCGGATAAATAAAATTAATGTGAACGTGTAAATACCGTTACAGTACGTCGACGAAAAATTCTATGTCTCAAATATATTTTAGGATATATATTCTGTACAAAATATGTGTAAGTGAAAAATATATCTGCGATTTATAAAAAATATATTAAAAATGTATACCCGATACATAAACCGACAAAAGTTCGGTGTGTTTTATATATTTACTAGTTTCGTACCCGGCTTCGCCCAGGTTTATTTTTAGTATCGTTACCTTAAATAAAACCAAATGCTATAATTTTCTAATAGAACTTGTATTTATTGAACGTTTAAACATTATCATTGAAGTATAGTTTACCAAAGTCAATCCTTCAACACCTGTGTATAAACAATATTTTTTGTTGACTTATTTTCATCTGCCAGCACATATAAGTTTTTAGGTGTCTCCGCCCGTGACATTGCTACGTAGAATTCAATAATACTCTTAGAAAATTCAAATGTCCGTAACTCCTTAAGGACTCAAATTGAAGAGCTGAAAACAGTTGCGTTGACCTAGAAATCGGAAGACTTTTCCAAAATATCCAAGATCACCTTCCTAGCACGCTCCGTCTACGAGGAGTTTAAGGGACGGAAATCCAAACTTTAAGAATTCTTGTATAGATATTCTATGGGAGCGTTTTGTTTCTGTACTAAATGTTTTTCTTTCACTTCATCTATTTTTCCAACCCGTCACAAACAATGTTCGCTCTTATCGACTGTGGAATAAAGGACGGGTTTACGTAGAGTGCCCGAGCTGACTTGCGTTTACTTCGAATCGTAATTATTAACGTTTCCCCTGAGAGACGTAGGACGGCGTATCCACCGTCGTATTTTTAGAGACATACGAGCGCTTTATGCGTTCTGACTCGACGCTGGATTTCCGACTACCAGCACCATCAGCAAGAGCGTAGTTTCTGCATGCTATTCAATTCCCGAACGCCCTTTTAGATGGTGTACTACCTGCTACTGTTATACTGTACCCAGTAGCACAATGAAAACGACTTTCACTCATTCTTCGAACGTATGTTCTGAACGATCGTCAATCGATTCACCGTTAAAGGGAGGAAGGCGGTCAGTAAAAAACGAAAAAAAGTGGGGAAAAATCCACTCAACCAGACGAAAAAGAGAGAAACTTATGGGACCAAAAGCGAGCCAGACATTAAAAGAAGATTTGGCCGGGTTACTTGCGTGTAACTCATGCACCAAATCGGAAGACGGAACGTGATTGATAAGAGTGGAAGATAGCATGAAAAGAAAGCCAGTAGAGACCGTGAATTTTTAGGGAATCCTTAACCGTGGAGACATGCCTTGCTAATAGTTCTCCACGTGGTCGAATGCCATTTTCTTATACCAGAGTAGCTCTACCATTGCTTTCTTCTTTTTTATTCCATTTACCCTATCCATTTGATAGTTCGACCGGTGCGTTTCGTGCGCTATAACTCTGTGTCAGTGTGACCCTGGCCATTCCGCATGTAACGGGGACGACCAGTGGTGCACCGGGTTTTATCGCTTGAATCTCGCCTCTCGTTCATCGTAACTTTTCATCTTCCAATATTCATCGATGAATCAAGCTCACCCGTGAATGACAGTAGTGTCACTCGGTGCTCACACACTCACACGGTGCCTCAGCACAGTCTCATCTTTCTGAAACAACTGCGGTTATTGGAAACGTTTCACTGGCCTGGTTCCGGCAAAATGGCTGCTCTTTGGTAAGGTGGTTTTATCATTTTTACGCGATCGAAGAGAGCCATACACGACTACGCACGTTTGCATAAAATATTTAAAGGCACGAGAATGTGAGAACTAAGGTAAAAAGGACGTGGCAGGTGAAACGCGGAGACTCATGAATAACGCACTTTGCTCCTTTTACTGCGGGAATCTATTTATTCAATTATATTTATGAGTAATTTGATTGTTCTTCGTCGTTCTGAGCAACACTCTTCGAAATATGCTTTTCCGTAACAGATAATCATCCGATGCGTTTCGACAATTGTAATGTACGCATCTTCAGTTGAAGTACAATGGCCATGATCTCAATGCAATGAATTTCGTCTCATTACAAGTAATGCATTGAGTGGCCAGTATCGCAATTAGATTTAATGGAGCTACGCTGATGATAAAATTCTCGGAGCAAACTCCAATTTCGCATTTGAATGTAAGGATATTAAAGCGAAAATCCCTAAACAACTGATAACCGTGCTAAAGTATTTACATCCCCCGTTGTGCGTCGAACTCTAAGTAAATTCGCTGTTAAATATCCAGGGTCTCGGGTCCTCAATAAAAATCGCTGAACCCACCATCTTAATCGATTTAAAGTTAAGTTAAGCATTACGAACGGACCGTTTGAATTATAGCTCGTTTCACCGTAAATTCTCTGTATCGTGCGATAACTCGATCGCTGATCATCGCGTAACAACGGTGAAGGAAACCTTCCAACGGAAAACATTTGTGGGCGTACATTGTATATTAATGGCAAAATCGGAGCAGTTTGCTGCGTTTTTTATTCATGAATCAATAACACTATACTTGCCCGGATTCGAGTGAAATTATTTATATGCTAAAAGCGCGACACTTGTATGGGAAAAAGTTATCAGCGCAATAACGAAATGCAGTTACGCAAAAATAAACATCCTGAAATGGTTTCGCTCTTAGAGTGAAATGAACGACTAAACGGTATGCGGTAATATTGAACGGATGATGTTGTTCAGCGTGATGAGGAGAGGTTAATTGCGTTTCTGTTGAATATTTACGTCGTTGAAAGCGTCAAAGGGAATGATGGTACAGACGATTGTATACCTAATTAAATACCGCTCTTGTGGCAGCCGACGAGGTGAGCACAGTACAAAGAGCATTTCAGATTATTGGGAGTTTCGGAGTCTCTTGTGCTGCTATCACACGATCTGGTACGCTGTAAGAAAACGGTGTTAAAGCAAACACCGACGCTTCATCCACTTAGAAACATTGCTATGGTGTAAAACATTACTGATTATCCATTACTTTTCGTTTATCGTATTTTTTCGTGAATTTATTTGAATACCTTTTTGTAACTGCGATAAAATGTTTAATTGCTTTACTACCAATGAGGGTACTTCCCAAAAAAAATTTAATATTAAATCTTTTATGAAATAAATACATGAATAGTGCATGCGAGCTGAACGGTGATGGGAGATTCGCAACTCTGTGCAGTGTATATAATGTTTATTACTTTGAAATTCTCATAAATGTGAATGCTACCAGAACCACAACTGCATTTATTCCCGGTAGATCCATTTCTAATCTACTTATACATATATATAGTTGCATTTATATTATCTCAATTGAATAGGTAGATTACGACATATCAATCCTCATCGAACCTATTTGCATCGACGTATATCGGCATAATTGTCATATAACGCTTTAAAATGGTGCTGGAATTTAGGATGCGACAAACGTTTCCTTTGTCTATGTACTTGTTCTCCCTCAATCACTATTTGAAGCATTGATTCTAGCCGAAACGTTAAATCCCGCGTAGTAGCCTTCGTCTGATTGACATGAATAGTGAACCATCGAGAGAATTCTACCCTCCGTTTCTATACAACAGAAACCAGAATCGTTCGGGCAACGATTTAACGCCTCACCAATGACCGATTCCATATAGCAGGCAGTACGTTTCAGAGAATACCGTTCGCAGGTACGACCTGAACGCGTACATACAAGAGGTCAATACCTACGTACAATAACGCAGTAATATGCGTATGTACTACACTACTGAACACCACCCGGCATGGTGCCGTCGCCTGTTACCACCCGACGATTTATGATATACGAGATTGTCAACCCGAATCGTCGCAATTTTCCACGTTATGGGTGAGCCGTTATGGTTCCCGAGACGGTTGGAGTTGGATGCACCGATATTAAGCCTGCATTTCATAGGTGATAGTACCTAAAGTGCTCTTTCAAATACCATAACTGCTCTCACTTTCACCTACATCTTTGATATTCATATGACCGCTACCTATGTAGTATACTCCCCACTGTAGTCTCATGACAAGTGGACGAGTTGTCAATATCACTCGCAAATTCACCGGTCAAAGTGTAACATGTATTTTTTCTTGAAAATGAAGATTCCTGTATAGGGAACCGAAAATGGTGGAAACTGTTCCAATTTTTATGAAGCACCTGCCAAAGATTCCTGTAGCTTATCATAAGTTCCTATCGTGCGCGCATGGCGCTTGAAAGAGGTAGTTAACGACTCATTTGTCGCATGTTTCACATACTACTGATTTCTTTTTAGACGCGGACAGTTTCCTTCTCTATCTTCAGAGTTTTTAAATATATTTTAACGAACATTGTAACATACTCGTTACAAAAATCTTTCCATTGCCTTATTTGAAAACTTCTATCTAGTTGCTACTAGATCCTACTCCGTATGGTGTTGGCACGTGGATTCAATTAGAAGTTTTCAAATAGGGCAATAGAAATATTTTAGATTAAAAAACAAAGCCGATAGGTTCATCATAACACTCATCTGTCTATTCACGTGATTCTGCAATTCGTCATTGATTTACACTCACTCTATTTTTAACGATGTGAATACCGATACGTCAAGAATATTTGCGCAGTTGTCCACGTATCTTCGGGTCGTGAAAGAGACTATAGTCACAGACCCAATCGTTTGCAAGAATGGGGTCAACCATATTGAAATAAAGGCTCAATGTATTTTTCGTGTTGATCCCGTAGCGATCTAACGTCAGATTCTTATCACCTTCAAATACTGGACAAGAGGTTTTACTTAGTCAATTGTAATTGTAATTTCATGTTGCCAAAGTATATAGTGCGACAAGAGAACGATAGTAAGTAATTTGAGTAAAGAAGACTATGTAACTATTTTTTTGTTTATGGCCGGTTCCATAAGCGCGGTTTGAATCTGGTTCAACTTTTTTTTAGCTATATTTTACATAGGGTGACGAGAGATGTTCTAAGTCATATTTATTTAAAATGTCCGCACGCGTGCGCGCGCGTGTGTGTGTGTAATGGATATATCTCGAAAACGAATTACTCAATCATCCTGAAACTTTGCACACAGGTCAGGTCGCAACCCCCGTTAGTTTATTGCAATTTTCGGCTAAATCGCTAACGGTTTTCTTATCTTATGATTGTTTGAATTTTTCGAAAAAAGAATGTACGCTCTCTAGCTTTCGTAAATTTTTCGCTATCGAGTTAAAACTTTCTACAAGAATACGCAAGGGGACATGGTTGTTCGGTATCCAGTTTGGCATGAATCGATCAAGGCGTTCAGATTTTTACATCGTACATTTATGATCGTATGACTCTAATCAGTCAGGAGTTACTCTTATTGTGTGTTACCAATGTGTGGTTTCAATCAGCTATAGTTTGATGAGCATGTATACATAAATGTCTACACATATGTTTTACGTACTGCGTATTTCACACGTTTACTTTGTAGACATGGTATACGCATCTACACAGGATTTTGGCTTATTCACAGAATGCCAAAGTTTCCTCCGATACGTAGCAATGGATACAGTTTTCCCAACTTGGCCTATGGATACGGTTACAGCTTTCTATGTATTTCTATCAACTTTAACCAATTACCGACCATCGCACGTCATTTGTACTTCAGTGATGTTGTTATTTATCATGATCGTTTAGAGTCATATAATCAGTTTTTTTATTATCTGCGTAAGATATACTATACACGCGATCGCCTTGTCACCAATGTGGAAACAATAGAATCGACCGCGGGCGTCAAATTTATTTCTTTCGCCAAAGGAGGGCAATGGGACAACGGTACTACCTTCCACATTTTTTAGAATATGAACAAGAATGAGTGGGCATTGTCCACTCACGAAATCTTAATTCATGTGGTATGTAGTTGCAGATTTGTATCACGACATGATCGCTCCATATTTACATTATCCACTGCTCGTCCAATCGCATCGATGGGCAAATATTGAATCCTTACATAGCGATGATACTTGTTATCCTGTTTATAACATCAATTCCATAGGACCTTATGCTTCCAAAAATATACCCCGATCTGATAGCATTAGAAAGAAAGATTGCTCCATATGGGCGATTTCGGGCACCCCTAAAACCTTGAACGGAGATCATGGATACTGGGTATGCATCGGCGAGTTAGACAGAATCGTAAGCAATAAAAGTAGTGCAATAATAACGAATATCGTAGCCGTTCCTTAAATAATAACATCGCAAATGAATTGATTTTTGCTACAGCGCAAACATTTGAGGAAAGCAGGGGGAGCTGTCTGCGTAGAAATGCCATCACTGTGGACAAGCTTTCGAAACTTACTACAAACATACGAGGGCACGACTTATTTTGGTTCATGTGAAGAACCAGAGGTGTGGAGATTCATATTCCAAACCGACCAACCATAGGCAAGATTTTCTACTAAAGGGTGTCCCAAAATTCACATAAGATTTGAATTTTGCGCCATTCGTGCGGTAAAGTGTTGCCAACGAAAAAAAGATAGCGTGACAGTTGACAGTTCAGGGTTCTTAAAAATGGAATGCTACCCGAGAGAACAACGCGTTTTCATAGTTGAGCAATATTTTTTAAATAATGAAGGTTTGGCAGCTGCATTTCGTAATTTTCGTACAAAATATGGTTGGAATAGTGATTTAACTTCATCAACTGTGAAGAGATTAATTCAAAAAATTCAGGGAGACTGGATCAATTAGTGATCTTAGCCACTCTAGCCGTCCTTCAACAGGTCGTTCAAAACAAGACATCGAAGCAGTTCGTGAGAGAGTTGCTGGGAGACCAGGAACATCAATTCGGCACCGTGATCAAGAATTGGACATTTTGAGAAGCTCTCCACAGCGTATTCTCACGAAAGATTTGCATCTTCATGCTTACAAAGTTTAATTGACTCAAGAACTGGAGCCTACTGACAACGCACAGCCAAGAGAGTTCGTTGAATGGATTATGGAACAACGACAATTGGATGCTGATTTTTCGATCAAAATCGTTTTCAGCAATGAGTCTCATTTTCATCTTCACTGCTTCGTTAATCGTCAAAGTTGTCGCATTCGGGATTCAGAAAATCCACGGGTGATTGTTGAGAAACAACTGCATCCACAACGTGTCACTGTTTGGTGCGGATTTCGGGTTGGAAGCATCATCGGACCATTCTTCTTCGAAAATACGGCTGATCAAGCAATAACAGTTAATGGGGCTCGCTATCGCAACATGATAATCCAGTTTTTTGTGCCTAAATTGCGAGATATGGATATGGACGACATATTGTTTCAACAGGACAGTGCCACATACCATACAGCCCGAGAAACAATTCAATTACTGCATGAGTAATTTCCTGGTCGTGCAATTTCCCGTTTTGGTGACCAGAATTGGCCGCCCAGATCATGCGATCGAACATCGTTGGACTTTTCCCTTTGGGGTAACTTGAAGTCTAAGATTTATGCCAATAAGCCCACGACCACCCCCGCCTTGAACGAGGAAATTGAGCGCTGTACTAACGCAATTCGGCCATATTTATGCAAATCGGTCATGGAAAATTTCGATAAAAGAGTACGTATGTGCGAGCAAAGCTGTGGAGGCCATTTACCCGACATGCTAATCCATACATAGCCCTATACTGTATACTTCATGAATCAATAAAAAATTCACCATTTTCAATTAAAAACCTGTGTTTTCTATCAAAATTATTTCTTCCGTGAATTTTGGGACACCCTTTAATTGTATAAGATCCATCAAGAAAAACTGGCAAAGATCCCAGCGCTGTATAGAATTTCTCGACATCTAGTCGCTAGATAGAAAAACTCTCTCGGAACTAGACACAATTTCACTACTTGATCCAGTAAACCAAGCTAGTGATTTGTCTGCTAAGAAATAATACAACCTTATACAGGAAAACTGTCTAGAACCATTTAAATGCAGACATGTTTATAAAGGCGTGATTATGCCGGGAATGTTTATTATAAGGTGTATGGATATTATAACGCCTATGAACACATTTCTCATTTATCGTCGTTTTTCCCTGATCCCGCGTACTCTAAATTGACGTATTTATTCTGAGCTGTCTCTTTTTTCGCTATAACGTGGCATGTGGAATTTATTTGTTGACGCAATATAGAATCAAATAAATATAAGAAGTTCCCACAACGAAAATCCTGATACTTCAAGTAGAAGCACACTTCCAGCCAGTAAAAGTGTAATTCACCTTGTTCGCTGTGTCAGTTATTTAAGGCCAATAGCGATCTAATTGACTTCATCATACTTAATAAGCTGTCATCGCTAGGGTAACTTTCTATCATTCACAGGCATAGAGCGCTGTGTTTGTTAAATTCAATACCGCATGGAAAAAGATTGGTTGAAGGTATCTAAAACTTTGAACTCAAGGCCTGGTCCTCAACATGTCCTTCAACTCAGCAGGTGCACGAGGGGGTTTCTGAGCCAAGGGATCTGCACCGGCACTTACTGACCCTTTTTAGCTCAGACACGCACCATTTAGCGTAGATTCGAACCCTCCTGGGTTGTAGAGTAGTTGTGGTGGTGGCGGTGTATGATAGATGGGTGGTAGTCATAGTCGGACCCTTTCAAATACGCCGATATAGGACAATGAATTGGACATTTCTTGCGAAACTATCAGGGGTACAAATTGAAAATGCGGGTTTGATAACAGATGGCGTTACTAACGCTATACGCATCAGGCAGTACTGTGACTATGTTCATGTCAAAGCTACGTCTTATAGCTTTAATTTTCAGTATGTGTCAATTTGTCGCAGTGTCAAATTCATAGTTTTTTTGAGCTCTCAATATGTCGAGTTTCGTGCCAACAAAACAGCATTTGCGGGAAGTTTTAATTTACTTCTTTAATTTGAAGAAAAGTGCTGCTGAAGCACATCGATTGGTCTCCGAGGCTTATCCGAGTCATGTTCCATCGGTTTCAACGTGCGAGAGATGGTTTGTGCGGTTTAGAAGTGGTGATTTTGACGTTGAGGACAAAGAGCGGCCGGGCCAAGTGAAAAAGTTTGAGAATGCTAAATTGGAGGCAATACTCAATGAAGACTCGTGTCAAACTCAACAAGAGCTCGCAGATTCATTGGGAGTGACACAACAAGCCATTTCCCATCGTATAAAAGCCCTCGGAACGATCCAAAAGCAAGGACATTGGGTGCCGTATGAGCTGAAGCCGAGAGACGTCGAGCGCCGTTTTTTTGCATGCGAACTGCTGCTCGAACGGCAAAAACGGAAGGGTTTTTTGCATCGCATTGTCACTGGTGATGAAAAGTGGATCCATTACGATAACCCGAAGCGCAAAAAATCATATGGTTACCCCGGCCATGCATCATCATCGACGGCCAAACCAAATATTCACGGCGCCAAGCTCATGCTCTGTATTTGGTGGGACCAGCTGGGTGTGGTGTATTATGAGCTATTGAAATCGAACGAAACCATCACAGGAGCACTATACCGAACTCAATTGATGCGTTTGAGCCGCGCACTCAAAGAAAAACGGCCACAATACGAGCAAAGACACGACAAAGTAATTTTGCAACATGACAACGCTCGGCCACATGTTGCAGCGCCGGTCAAAACATACCTACAAACGCTGAAATGGGAAGTCTTACCCCACCCGCCGTATAGCCCAGATATTGCTCCTTCCGATTACCACCTTTTCCGATCGATGACACATGGCCTAGCTGACCAGCGCTTCCATTCTTACGAAGAAGCCCAAAAATGGGTCGATGACTGGATAGCAGCCAAGCCGGCCGAATTTTTTCGCGACGGTATCCGTAAATTGCCAGAAAGATGGGAAAAAGTTGTGGCTAGCGATGGACAATACTTTGAATAATTCATTTGTTACCATTTTTTCAGAATAAACGTTCAAAAATAGAAAAAAATCCCGCATTTTCAATTTGTACTCCTGATAGTTTTTTTTTTTCGGTTTTGTACAAATTGCCGTTTTCTAGTTCCCCGCAACTGCATCTTCCAATGAAAAATTTAAGGTGTCAAGATCTTAATTATAATGTCTACTTTGAACTCATTCAGCGATATTTTGCAAATACCGTAATTTTCCATAAGCAAACGCAATTAAGTTTCAAATCGCTTGTATAAGTTACGATTTCGCAACTGTACGCGTGTACGTACTGATTTTGTCGATTGAGCTGTTTATTTTTAGTTGAGAGGAGAATTCTCTAAATTCCCTCATTCCTTCCGTTTTTAATCTTGATCTAATAAAAAAATGTACAAATATCGTTTCTAAAAAGTCACAGCCATCTGCATAATGGCATCGTTTACGAAGCGGGAAATATTGGAACATATTATTGGTAATACCGAACTAACTCCTGCTATTAATTATATTCTGAAAAAAATTAACGTTTGCGAAAAAAATATTGCTTCTGATACTATGGATCGCTTGCGGAAAGCACTGTTTACTCCACGATCTAAGCGTAATAATAAATTCGACGCTGCATATATGAAAATAGATTACTTCGAGTCAAGAAATTCCTCCTGGCTTGATTCTGAATTTATAATTCCCGACCAAATAAATGTTGATGATAGTAAGAAATCCACTGCAACTCCGGATACAGGTCGTCCTCTTGTTCCTTTTGATGAAAAGTTTGAGCGATCCAAACGTAGAGAACCTGCAGTCATTAGTGCTAGCGTGCAACATGACCAACAAAAACTGCTGATGGCATGACAACATGCTGTAACATAGTTACACTCTCTAGCCTCTTTTATTATTTCGAACGATTATAAGAACCGAGATTATGTCCGAATGTACCGAGGTTTGCGGGCACTGGGCCACCGAACCCGGAGATGTGACAGAAACTAGCTACGTCACACCTCCGGAATTCCCTCGCTGCCGTAAACAGCAGGCAGCGATCAGCTGGCCTCGCTTGGTGGCGTGGGGAAGATGGGTAGTAATGGCAAGCCGAGAAATTACTAAATCTCGGTAAATTTAAAGATTGCAACCAAAAATAAGGAGGAGGGGAATGAGACAAGGGGAAGGCTATAAAAGAGCCTGCGCAGGAGGAAATGCTCTCTCAGCGTTTTCCACACAAGTGTCAAAGTACAAGGCAATCAAAAACGAAACATTAAGATTTCGAGTTAATATTCAAGAGTCATTTTTCGATTACATATTGTAAAATCCGTGGTTCTGTGAGAAAAGACAGATCAAGTGAGTGATAAACGAAGACCGGAGAAAGAGGAAAGACAAGCGAGTTATTTCCATAATATGAACAATAATCAAAGGAATATTATAGAAATTGACATTTATCGAGATTTAGATGGATTTAAGTGAATAAATTTGAGCGAATAGTTCTAAGTGAGTAAAAACTAGTTGCATAGGGTTAGTTAAGTGGAATTAAGCAAGTTATTATAGGCGAATAGAGTTAAGTTGCGTGGTCTTTTAATCTGTAGGATAGCGAGAAATGTAATATCGCACACATAAGCGTGCGAGTCGAAAAGAGATAGCAAAAGCAAAAGTCGAAAAGAGATAGCAAAAGGAAGTTAAATAAGTGAGAGTAAGAGAGAGGTAGAGATACAATAAAGACATCGGTCCGGAGAGCGAGTGTTGCGACGTACTTGACTGTATGTGTGCGCGTCGAGCATACAGCTCAATACGAACGCAGAAAACAATAACAGACTATCGAGTCGAGTGCACCGAGAGCCTATGTACACGAAATAGCCAGAAAGAATTGTAAAAATAATCATAGAAATTATCGCATTTAAATGAATTGTACTGGTTATCGGTACCAGAAAACCGAACATTGACATTCTGTTTTTTATCGTGTGCATAAATAAACCTCATTCTCACCTACCCAGAAGTCTACAACTAATTATGCCTGTGATCGAGCTTGAATTTTCCCTGGGAAAACAAATTTAATGCTGACGATAAAAATTACCGTTACAATGCAACCAAACGTTCTGGCGCTAATGATCTATGTGCTGTACTGGGGAAAGTCACAGACAGTCCAGAAACGTCGATAAAAATTCGGAAATTGCTGGATTCAGAAACAACTCGAGTTATTAAGAAGACTGCAGAACAAGTTTTGGCATTCCTATTTGACAATTCTCCATCGAAGAACGTGTATACAAACATACCCTTAGAATCGAAAGTCTGTGGAGTTGATATTTGGCCGCCTTATAATGAGTTAAGGGCACTGAAGGCTGATTACAGACCACCAAAAGAAATATTTTCCATTCAAGAAACGGAAGCTGAAGTTCCGGTTCAGTCTTTATTGGATCATACTTCAGAACGACTGGTGAAATTACAAAAAGAGGTAATACTAAACGCTATGCAGAAAATGAACTGTAACGTTATGGATGTCGTGCTTTTGTATTCTTCGGGATTAGACGGAAGTAGTGGCCATTCACGCTATAAATAATCGTACAGATTTATATAGCATAAAGTCGACATTCAAGATAGCGACTTATTTGCTACAGTTCTCATTCCACTTCGATTAATAACTAAAGATAACGTTATTTTATGGAAAAATAGGACATCCCAATCCGCTAGATTTTGCCGTCCGATCAAATTTCAATATATTAAAGAATCAATGGAGATTATTATTAGCCAGAAAAAATATATTGACCAGCAAATAGACAATCTGAGTGTTCAACATTTTTGTAGATGAAGATCACTGCATACGTATTCACTGTGCCGTATTTTTCACATTGATTGATGGCAAAGTTCTTAATGCAATTACAAACACTAAGTCCATGCAAGCGTGACCAATTTGTCATGTAACGTCTAGGAAGTTCAACGACCTGTCGAATAAGGCGAAAGAAGCTTTCCTACCAGATTCCAAATCGCTTGTGTACGGAATAAGTCCCTTACACGCGTGGATTCAGTTTTTGGAATGTTGTTTGCATATTTCGTACAAAGTCGATGTAAAAGTGTGGCAAGTTAGAGGTGTTAAACTGAAGGTCGCATTTGCTAATAGGAAGAAACGCATTCAAGCGATTCTTTGGGAAAGGCTGGAGTTGATAGTTGACAAACCGAAACCACGGGGGTCTGAATCTACGAATGATGGTAACACGGCTAGAAGAGCATTCGATAATCCAACTGTCCTTGCTGAATGTCTGGGCCTTCATCCTGGATTGCTAATGAACTTGCAAACCATCTTAATCGCCTTGTCTTGCCATATGCCCATCGACTCAGCACGTTTCGATGTATTATGTTCTCGTACCGCAGAGATCTATATGATTTAGCATCGCCTCACTGAAAATGTGATAAGTATTGCTGGAAAGACCTACACCTCTTAACTGACGATAGACGTCAACCTACAATGAAATGTAACGGTCGATGCTGCAATATGTCGCCTTAGAAGTTTCAAATATCGCAAAGAAAATATGTCATAGTCGATTTGAAATAGACAAATCCTACGAGGCTGTATACAGAGTGACTCTGAAAGTTTTAATAGAGAAGAACAATAAAGCTTGCTGTATAAAGCTTGTTAATAAACTTCTACATATCAAAGAAAAAAGGCGGAGTCCATGGTGATGAGGATTTGGAGGGGTGAAGAAAGGAAAAAGCTATGCTACATAATTTTATCGTACAAGTTTCAATCACATCAATCGAGAATGTAAATGAAGGACAGACGTAATAAACTAAAAATACGAGGCGAACTGCTTTTGAAAAATATTCGGGAAGTTAAAAATCTGATTCGTACAAGATCTACATCTTATCATTAATAGGCTTGAAATTCTTCGAATACCTGAAAAAAATATATCTCTACCTTCAGAGTTTTTACGTACACGAAGGACTGAGTGATGCTTTCGATCAATTTATATATCCCAATCACTCTACTCATAACATTTGCAAAGTGCGGGCAGTATCTCATTTTTCTTAAGTGTGATACAGCTTACTTATTTCATTCGATAAGCAGATCTCAGTTCTAGATTGACAGCTATAGTTTCTTCGTACGATATAACGAAAACTTCTGTCGCTTTCAACCGGTTGAAGTGTAACCTGTATTTTTTTTTTTTTTTTGTAAAAACGGAATTTCCTGTATAAGGAATCAAAAATGTTAGAAACTACTGTTTAACGAATGTTTAGTGATCAAGGAATGGAAAAATCGAGGATCTCTAATGTCATACTGCATAAATATATTTCAACGAACATTGTAACATACTTGTTACAGAAATCTTTCCATTGACTTATTTGAAAACTTATATCTAGTTGCTACTAGATCTTACTCCGTATCGTGTTTCCACGTGGATTCAATTAGAAGTTTTCAAATAGGGCAATAGAAATATTTTAGATTAAAAAACAAAGCCGATAGTTTCATCATAACACTCATCTGTCTATTCACGTGATTCTGCAATTCGTCTTTGATTTACACTCGCTCTATTTTTAACGATGTGAATACCGATACGTCAAGAATATTTGCGCAGTTGTCCACGTATCTTCGGGTCGTGAAAGAGACTATAGTCACAGACCCAATCGTTTGCAAGAATGGGGTCAACCATATTGAAATAAAGGCTCAATGTATTTTTCGTGTTGATCCCTGTAATGATCGTAATTCATTTCCTTTATTTCCTTGCTTTGCTTAACTTACATTTTTGACAAATGATATTCGAAAGGATATCGTACATATGTAATGATCTATTTAATTTCTTTTATTTCCTTGCTTTGATTAACTTACATTTTTCACAAATTATATTCGAAAGGATATCGTACATGTGTAATGATCTATTTAATTTCCTCACACTATGCTAATTATTCCATAACGGAACCCAGCAATTCATCACTGGACGAGTCGATATTAATTCAAAGTAAATGTTGGGTATGACTTATAGGTGCATATTAGAAGTGCATATGAGCATCTATGTTTTCTTTGTACTGATCTTTCTTTGGCCTGGTTGTTTTGTGTGGACGTCCGCTGGTGACTCGTAGAAGCAGCGATCGTCGAGTCGATGAGGTCCACGACTCAAAAGGATTAGATGTCGATGCGGTTAAATTTAACAGGCGAAACGAGATTTCGAATCGTACATTTTATGAATAAGACTCGAGAGACAAGTGATTGCTAGCAATAGTTCGCTCCGACTGACTTGACTCGTTACTCTGCGTCTTCTCGTACGTCTCATTATTATCCCCACTACCCCAGCACAGAGACTTGAGAGTGGGGTATAACATCCGAAAATTCCTTACATTATCCCCCTTATTTTGTATTCAAGAATTCGAAGGATGCAAAATACCTCCGATCATTCTATCGTTATATAAGGATAATCATCATTTGTCAATTGTTTCTAAAATGAGCATTCTTATCCGCTCATACCATTAACACAACACACATTCAATGACTCCACTCCACTAAGAGTCTCGTCCTACCATAAGCTAATTACAATACGTTACATTTTCCTTCATCATAATACTTGATTGATCTTACATGTACAACAGTTATCGAACTAAATGGCAAAATCTGTATCACAGATTTCGAGATCTATTGATCTGTGGGCACATAGTATTTCCTAAGATTGCTACGATTATACGTTCCTTTTATCTTAGTGTCGTCTTCTATTTCAGCCAAAACGAAAGCGTTAGTTCCCCTTGTCGCAATAATTTTATACGGTCCCTCAAACAAGTGAAAAAACTTGTGAGTCACTTTATCAATGTTACTAGAAATATGTGGAACTTTCAATAAAACTAAATCATGTGTTTCAAAAATTATATTAGACACCTTTTTTTGCTGTTTCTTACGGTTTTCAAAGTTCCCAAGCAATCTTTCCTTTGCCAGCATTATTTTCACATCGTGCGGTCTGTCTTGACCTTCGGGAAAATCGAAAAGCTCATAAATTTTATCGGCCGGCTTCAAACCCCAATGGAGTTCGTTTGGTACAAACCCTGTACTACAATGGGTAGTGTTATTCAATAAGGTTTCGATTCGAGACAAATATTTAGCCCATCGTGTGTGTTGCTCAGAGCAAAATGTACGAAATAATCTCCCAAGCTCTCGCATTACCCTCTCAGTAGGATTTGATTGGGGGTGTCGAATAGAGGAAAACACTACCTTTATATCATGATTATTTAACTCTTTCCTCCATATTTTCGCTGTAAATTGTGATTCATTATCTGAGAGTATTCTTTTCGGCTTGCCTACCTTAATGCAATAATCTTCTAAAATTTTCTTCACTACAATTCTAGCGGTTGCATTCTTTAACGCGTATAACTTCGCTAGTTTCGAGAATGCATCTATAACAACGAATATATATTGAACCCCACCAATCGATCTAGGTAACGGGCCGTAAAAATCGACCGTCACTAGATCTCCGGGAGCTTCCGATGCTACTTGACAATATTCCCCGTCCATATTCCTTTGTAAATGCTTCACCCTCTGACACAAATCGCAACAAACAACAACTCGCTTGACATCCTTATTCATCCCTTTCCAATAAAAAAATCTTTTTAGCTGACATAACGTTTTATATACCCCAGCATGACCAATTCTATCATGCTCCGATTTAACTACTAGATCCCTCATACTGAGAGGCACCATTATACACCATTGTAATGAACGAGAAGGCCTGTGAAACCATACTCTGTTATAATTTTGTATGGCATCATTTGTCTTGCTTGCACAACGCGCTATCATTTGATTGAGTGATTCGTCTAGTTTTTGCAATTTTGCAAGTCCCTTCAATTCTTTTCTGTAAGCCGGATCTAATTCAAATTGAGCAATTATAACTAATCCATCAATACTACAATTCTTTCGATGGCTAACATCACAAAGGAACAGGCTTGAAACAATTAAACGTTCAAGATTCTCTTCTTCAAATTTTCCTACGGGATTTCTACTAAAAAAATCCGCCACAATATTGTCGCGACCCTTACAATACTTTACCACAAAAGAAAATTCCTGAATAAATAAGATCCACCTGGACAGTCGTGCTGTGTGATAAGGCGTTCTATTTAGAAAGGTAAGTCCCTGGTGATCGGTAATGATAATGAAAGAGCGCGCGCTCAGATATATTCTAAATTTTACAATGGAATATACAATTGCAAGCAATTCTTTCTCAGTCGTAGTGTAATTTATTTCCGCATTCATCAATCCTCGGCTCACCAAGGATATTATCTTTTGATCATTATTTTCATCGATTTGAAAAAGAATCCCGCTGATACCTTTATCAGACGCATCTGTTTGCAAATAAAAAACTTGATCAATTCGATAATGAGACAATTCAATAGCCTTTCTAAAATTCTCTTTCAGTTCTTTGTATGCTCGCGAATGTGCAGATGTCCATTCCCAATTCGAATTACTCTTTAGTAACGATCGTAACGGCTCTACATAATCCGCATGTCGGTAGCTAAACTGGCGATAATAATTACAAATACCTAAAAACTTTTGCAATTGTTGCTTATTACGTGGCTCCTCAAAAGTCACGATAAGATCGAGTTTTTTAGGGTCTGGAACAATGCCCCTAGGGGACAATACGAATCCCAAAAAATGTACTGAATTTTCACAGAAACGAGCTTTGCTCAATCGCAATGTAAAATTAAATTCACCTAGTCTAGTCAATATTCGGTCTATATGTTCAATATGTTGCTCAAAATTAATAGATGTAATAAGCATATCATCCACGTAATAATCAAGAAAATCGGAGAAATCATCCTGCAACGCTAAACTCAACGCTCTTATAAATCCACTACCAGCTGTTTTGAGACCGAATGGAATCACCTTAAATTGATAAACATTACCATCGAATACAAATGCTGTATATTTTCGAGATTCAAACTTCAACGGTATTTGCCAGTATCCGTGTGTCAAATCTAAAGTTGTCAAGTACTTTTTTCCATAGTGTTTTTGCATTATCTCGCTAATAATGGGTGGGGACTCGTGATCTGATTCGATGATAGCGTTAAGATATCGCGCATCAATACAAATTCGTACAGTTCCATCTTTTTTGTCAATAATTCGTAAGGGATTACAATATGGACTACTTCCCCGTTCGATAATATTAGCCTCTAACATTAATTTCAATTCCTTTCGAACTGGTTCCCTGAGGTGGATCGGTACCGGATACGAATGATTTGAGACCGGTTTCGACTCAATTAATTTAACTTCATGTTGATACACCGTGGTCAGACCTGGTTTATCCGAGAATACTCTCCTATGTTTGAGAATCAGATTTAACAAAGCCTCCCTCTCCCCCAAATCAGTGATCGTTAGCTTACGCGCGAAAGATCGGAATTGCTCAGAAAAATCTTCCACAGAGTCAAGCGACCCGTCTTCATCAGTATTACAAGTATCCATTTTAGGATGTAAAAATTCAACATTCAAATCACTTTCACCGTCATCATGAGCCTCAACAGTGTTAAGGCGATAATCACCCGATTCTTGAGTAACATCTAATTGATTGATTACACTTTCTGAATCCTTATCGCTTTCCACTTGATTTTTATCTATATAATCCACAACCTTAACTAACGTATTCACATTCAGTAACTCATCACGCACGGATGTATCCAACCGCGTCGTTTCATTGTAAATATTTACCCGATTTTCAATATTATTCCTGATCTCAAACATTTCGTGAGATACATCGTCTTCATTATTACAATCTCCAAATAACGTGTTCAAATTTAATAACTCATCACGCACGGATTTATCCAACTGCGTCGTTTCATTGTGAATATTTACCCGATTTTCAATATTGTTCCTCATTTCAAACATTTCGTGAGGTACATCGCCTTTATTATTACAATCTTCACTGATTGCTTTTGAAAATTTTCCTGTACCAAAAAATCCCTCCTCTTTACTATTTTCTTTTTTGCTTTTTACATTTTCGATCGTTTTCTTATTAACATATTTGTTACGAAACACATTATGACAGTGCTGGTTTGATTTAGACAAGCATTCGCCTGAATCACCGTATGACTTGGGTATTCTGCTTATTACATAATCATTTCTACCCGCTTTTGATACTTGTATGATTCTTATATGCGTGTCTGCCTGCGTCTGCGTTATTTCCAACTTCTCTGAAAAATCCCGATCAAACGTCACTAACCTGGAATCCAGAGGTCGACCTAGTATGCTAATCGTGCGATTTTCGTAGTTTATTATCCCCCTATTCTGGTGCAACCAATCATTACCCAGTATGCAAGCTGATGTTAAATAGGGAATTACTAAGAAAATCTGTCTAAAAGTGCAGTCCCCGATATTAGCCTCAAACAATACCTGTCGTTTTATCGTTGTCTTTTTCTGACCAATGGCGGTTGATACATAAATATTCGTTACTGGAAGTTCATTTAATCTGTAATAGCGTTTTAACTCCCCATAAGTCTGTTCAGAAATACATGTGACCTGACTACCAGTATCTATCATTACTTTCAACGTACTGTTTCCCATAGAAAGTTTAACGTGTGGACTAGGCCTAATAGTTGATTTTATCATTATCGGGTGTGAATTTATACTTTCAATTTCTTTGTGCAAGTCCTCTACAAAATCATAATGTCTACGACACGATGCGGGACCTTTCTTCATCGTGTCTGCATTTAGTTTAAAGGATTTCCGTCGTTCGCTGCAGGGTTGTGCATCTGTTGATTGTTTGATTCGCTCACCAAGCTATTTTGAGAATGATTTATTTGAAAATTAGGCGGCGGTATTCGAAAGTCAGGCAATGATCTCTGCTGTGCACTGCTATGCCCAAAAGATTGTGCAGCATTCTCATTTGTATTATGCATTTGGGGTCGACTGTACCCCCTATTTGGTCGCGATATTCGATTGTTTTGTAAGAACGATTCTCCTCCTCGATAATAATTTTGAGAATTTCCAGTACCCTTCATGTTCGATCGGTGTTGTCGCGAAAATTGTAAACTATTAACTTGACCATTCTGCGTACGATAATTATTTCTCGAATCCCTATTACGATTAAATTCTTCTTGATCAATATCAAGTTGTGCGAGAGCTTGCGCGACTAAATTCGTATCCGAGTAATTTACTGCTGCTAAACTTGTTCTCACTCGTGGTGGAAATTGTTGAATTATAGAATAATTGATCTCATATGGAGTCAAAGCCGGCTTAAAATGTCGGGAGTCTTTTATCTGTTGGTAAAAATACGAGTGCATCGAACCTGCATTCGATTTAAATCTACGACTGTTCCATTGATTTTTATACCGAACCTGAACGGGAATTGAATAAAATTCCGATATGAAAGACTGCTTAAAATCATCGAAAGTCGCTATTGTATCCTTTACTACATTGTACCAAATTTTTACCCTTCCCTCAATTATATTTTCTATGACGACTAGCTGATGACCGACGCTCACGTTCTTTAATTTGAAATAGCGTTCGACGTCTTCGATATAATCAAGTGGGTTGTTTTCTTCTAAGAATTTAGGAACACTTATATTTATGTGTAAATTTTGCAAATGATTAACGAGCCCATTTACCAATTGATCACTCACATTATTATTTCTTTCACGCTGGCCATTTACAGGTAGCGTTGCTTCCTGTATCGGTTGTTGGTTGTTAAGCGCACGATTTTCACGAAGCGCAGCATTTTCAGCTCTCAATCTTTCCAACTCCAGTCTCTGTTCATTTATTCTTGTCTGTTCTTCTCTCAGATGTTGCCACTGTTGTTCGATGTCTAATCTATTATTTTCCTGTCCTTCTGCCATTGTTTTTGTATTGATTGCTTTCCTGCGAATATTCGAATGTATCTTAGTCACCTTATTTTTATTTGAAATCCTTGATAGTATCGCGTTAGCCGTGCTCAACGAATTTCCTGAGCTATTTGATAATCCGGGCAATAAACCCCGATGGTTTACTTCACTCGCTACCTTCGATCGAGTTATACGTAGCGACTCTGTGTTTGCTTGTTTTTTCATTAGTTACGGCTACGTGTTGCCGTGCCAGCAAGTTGGGCGCCAAATGTAATGATCGTAATTAATTTCCTTTATTTCCTTGCTTTGCTTAACTTACATTTTTGACAAATTATATTCAAAAGGATATCGTACATATGTAATGATCTATTTAATTTCTTTTATTTCCTTGCTTTGATTAACCTACATTTTTCACAAATTATATTCGAAAGGATATCGTACATGTGTAATGATCTATTTAATTTCCTCACACTATGCTAATTATTCCATAACGGAACCCAGCAATTCATCACTGGACGAGTCGATATTTATTCAAAGTAAATGTTGGGTATGACTTATAGGTGCATATTAGAAGTGCATATGAGCATCTATGTTTTCTTTGTACTCATCTTTCTTTGGCCTGGTTGTTTTGTGTGGACGTCCGCTGGTGACTCGTAGAAGCAGCGATCGTCGAGTCGATGAGGTCCACGACTCAAAAGGATTAGATGTCGATGCGGTTAAATTTAACAGGCGAAACGAGATTTCGAATCGTACATTTTATGAATAAGACTCGAGAGACAAGTGATTGCTAGCAATAGTTCGCTCCGACTGACTTGACTCGTTACTCTGCGTCTTCTCGTACGTCTCATTATTATCCCCACTACCCCAGCACAGAGACTTGAGAGTGGGGTATAACATCCGAAAATTCCTTACATCCCGTAGCGATCTAACGTCAGATTCTTATCAACTTCAAATACTGGACAAGAGGTTTTACTTAGTCAATTGTAATTGTAATTTCATGTTGCCAAAGTATATAGTGCGACAAGAGAACGATAGTAAGTAATTTGAGTAAAGAAGACTATGTAACTATTTTTTTGTTTATGGCCGGTTCCATAAGCGCGGTTTGAATCTGGTTCAACTTTTTTTTAGCTATATTTTACATAGGGTGACGAGAGATGTTCTAAGTCATATTTATTTAAAATGTCCGCACGCGTGCGCGCGCGTGTGTGTGTGTAATGGATATATTTCGAAAACGAATTACTCAATCATCCTGAAACTTTGCACACAGGTCAGGTCGCAACCCCCGTTAGTTTATTGCAATTTTCGGCTAAATCGCTAACGGTTTTCTTATCTTATGATTGTTTGAATTTTTCGAAAAAAGAATGTACGCTCTCTAGCTTTCGTTAATTTTTCGCTATCGAGTTAAAACTTTCTACAAGAATACGCAAGGGGACATGGTTGTTCGGTATCCAGTTTGGCATGAATCGATCAAGGCGTTCAGATTTTTACATCGTACATTTATGATCGTATGACTCTAATCAGTCAGGAGTTACTCTTATTGTGTGTTACCAATGTGTGGTCTCAATCAGCTGTAGTTTGATGAGCATATATACATAAATGTCTAGACATATGTTTTACGTACTGCGTATTTCACACGTTTACTTTGTAGACATGGTATACGCATCTACTAACCGTGCGGTAAAGTGATAAAACGTTAAAGTGATAGGGTAGACGAAATTCAGTATTTTCCTTTATTCTCGATATCTCGAAAACGAGATATCATTATGTGTTAGATATAAAAGGCGAGCAGAAACGTCTATAGCGCACAGTGGATCGGTGACTGCGAACTAGACAACTCGCAAGCACTGTTAATCTTTATAATTACGACGCGCCGCATTCGCACCACATAGTGAAGTATATTGTCGGAAAATGTGGCGGCTTTGTACGATGTCTATTTCACTCATTTTCGTACTGAGTCTCGTGCATACGGATGATGCAATACATTGCAGGGATGAACAAAATCAGATAGTTGACTGGTAAGACAAGACAATATTGATATTTTTAACATTATTCGACAAATGTTCGCAACTCTTTAAATGTTTACATCTGTTGAGTTATTTCAACCGAGAATGTATTTTTTGATTAAATAAATATGAATCTTCTGTGCTACCATTTGTTAATAATCCTTCTTTTCCTCACAAAGGTGGGTTATGCTTAAGCTTCCTCCGTTCATACCGATTCCTCCGGGCTATGATGGAACTGAATACGTCTATATAACAAGCACTATGGATAAATTTCAAACTGGGAGACCATATTTCTCACCTTCTACACTACTGGCTAATACTTTATCTCCCCTGTACAACAGCGTGAGTACAACTGCAATTAATGAATACTCGATGTTTCATAACAATGGTACTAATCGTTTTGTTTTTCGTCTTGACAAAATAATCAACAAATGGCAGGCGAACGAGAACGAAATAATTATTGAAATATTGTACAACAACCTTCGCCCGTCCGTATCGACGGCGTCGAAACTTGGTCGCGGAAATGGCGTCGTTATGGCAAACAAAGACACAGGATTTTGGCTTATTCACAGCATGCCAAAGTTTCCTCCGATACGTAGCAATGGATACAGTATTCCCAAATTGGCCGATGGATACGGTTACAGCTTTCTATGTATTTCTGTCAACTTTAACCAATTATCGACCATCGCACGTCATTTGTACTTCAATGATGTTGCTATTTATCATGATCGTTTAGAGTCATATAGACGGTTTTTTAATTATCTGCGTAAGATATGCAATACACGCGGTCGCCTTGTCACCAATGTGGAAACAATAGAATCGACCGCGGGCGTCAAATTTATTTCTTTCGCCAAAGGAGGGCAATGGGACAACGGTACTACCTTCCACATTTTTTAGAATATGAACAAGAATGAGTGGGCATTGTCCACTCACGAAATCTTTATTCATGTGGTATGTAGTTGCAGATTTGTATCACGACATGATCGCTCCATATTTACATTATCCACTGCTCGTCCAATCGCATCGATGGGGAAATATTGAATCCTTACATAGCGATGATACTTGTTATCCTGTTTATAACATCAATTCCATAGCACCTTATGCTTCCAAAAATACACCCCGATCTGATAGCATTAGAAAGAAAGATCACTCCATATGGGCAATTTCGGGCACCCCTAAAACCTTGAACGGAGATCATGGATACTGGGTATGCATCGGCGAGTTAGACAGAATCGTAAGTAATAAAAGTAGTGCAATAATAACGATTATCGTAGCCGTTTCTTAAATAATAACATCGCAAATGAATTGATTTTTACTACAGCGCATACATTTGAGTAAAGCAGGGGGAGCTGTCTGCGTAGAAATGCCATCACTGTGGACAAGCTTTCGAAACTTACTACAAACATACGAGGGCACGACTTTCTTTGGTTCATGTGAAGAACCAGAGGTGTGGAGATTCATATTCCAAACCGACCAACCATAGGCAAGATTTTCTACTAAAGGGTGTCCCAAAATTCACATAAGATTTGAATTTTGCGCCATTCGTGCGGTAAAGTGTTGCCAACGAAAAAAAGATAGCGTGACAGTTGACAGTTAAGTGTTCTTAAAAATGGAATGCTACACGAGAGAACAACGCGTTTTTATAGTTGAGCAATATTTTTTAAATAATGAAGGTTTGGCAGCTGCATTTCGTAATTTTCGTACAAAATATGGTTGGAATAGTGATTTAACTTCATCAGCTGTGAAGAGATTAATTCAAAAAATTCAGGGAGACTGGATCAATTAGTGATCTTAGCCACACTGGCCGACCTTCAACAGGTCGTTCAAAACAAAACATCGAAGCAGTTCGTGAGAGAGTTGCTGGGAGACCAGGAACATCAATTCGGCACCGTGATCAAGAATTGGACATTTTGAGAAGCTCTCCACAGCGTATTCTCACGAAAGATTTGCATCTTCATGCTTACAAAGTTTAATTGACTCAAGAACTGAAGCCTACTGACAACGCACAGCCAAGAGAGTTTGTTAAATGGATTATGGAACAACGACAATTGGATGCTGATTTTTCGAACAAAGTCATTTTCAGCAATGAGTCTCATTTTCATCTTCACTGCTTCGTTAATCGTCAAAGTTGTCGCATTCGGGATTCAGAAAATCCACGGGTGATTGTTGAGAAACAACTGCATCCACAACGTGTCACTGTTTGGTGCGGATTTCGGGTTGGAAGCATCATCGGACCATTCTTCTTCGAAAATACGGCTGATCAAGCAATAACAGTTAATGGGGCTCGCTATTGCAACATGATAATCCAGTTTTTTGTGCCTAAATTGCGAGATATGGATATGGACGACATATTGTTTCAACAGGACAGTGCCACATGCCATACAGCCCGAGAAACAATTCAATTACTGCATGAGTAATTTGCTGCTCGTGTAATTACCCGTTTTGATGATCAGAATTAGCCGCCTAGATCATGCGATTGAACGTTAATCGGACTTTTTTCTTTGCGGTATCTCGAAATCTAAGGTTTATGCCAACAAGCCCACGACCACCCACGCCTTGAAGGAGGAAATTGAGCGCTGTACTAACGAGATTCGGCCATATTTATGCAAATCGGTCATGGAAAATTTCGATAAAAGAGCACGTATGTGCCAGCAAAGCTGTGGAGGCCATTTACCCGATATGCTAATCCATAAATAAGCCCTATACTGTATACTTCATGAATCAATTAAAAATGCACTATTTTCAATTAAGAACCTGTGTTTTCTATCAAAATTATTTCTTGCGTGAATTTTGGGACACCCTTTAATTGTATAAGATCCATCAAGAAAAACTGGCAAAGATCCCAGTACTGTATAGAATTTCTCGATATCCAATCGTTAGATAGAAAAACTGTCTCTGAACCAGATCGAATTTCACTACTTTATCCAGTTAACCAAGCTATTGATTTGTCAGCTAAGGAATAATACAACCTTACACAGGAAAACTGTCTAGACGTCAGTCGGACCATTTAAATGCGGACACGATTGTAAAGGCGTGATGATGCTGGGAATGTTTATTATAAGATGTATGGATATTATAAGGCGTATGGACATACACCTTATATAAACATTTCCGGCATCATCGCCCTTTTATAATCGTGTCCGCATTTAAATGGTCCGACCAATGTCTACACTTTTTTCCCGTGTAAGGTTGTATTATTCCTTAACTGACAAATCACTAGCCAGTTCGAACCAATTCAAGTGATGTCTAGTAATTTTCTTCTTTATTGCTTAATTTATGTATCGCTCTATTTTCTTATGTTTTCCTGAATAAGTTATGTTAAACTTACACTTTTTTGTCGATATAACAATTGAAAATAAATAATAAAAGACGTCGCATAATATTCAGGCTTTCCAAAAAATGTTATGTGCATAATCGTGTTTGGCGTGAAACGTCACCCAAACTTTTAATAAATATATAGAATTATCGATTGGGATTAATCCAGAGATTAATTCACTATTTGGATGTTCATCGTACTCATTTGTATTTTTATATCACTCGAGTTAATAAAATGTATTCTTTGTAATGTTTAAGGTGAGTTCAAAATTGGTTGAAACTGCTGAAGCTACGGAAACAATAATCGCAAGTACCGTAGCTTAAGATTTGTATAAATACATTTTTTTACGCTTACTACCGGTATGATTTGCACAACTGCTACTCACACTGATATCTTGATTTGATTAAACGAAAAATTACAGTTTTATCCATTATTGCAGCTGAGTAATATAATCTAAATCACTTGTATGCACTTTGAAGTTCATATTAGTACTTTTTCTATTTCTGTCGGATTTGTCGCTTCCTCCTGTTAGAAGTTCGAGTGAGACAAAATCGAGTCATCGATTTTGCTTTCATATACAGCCCCGCAATTTCGTAAACTCTAGAATACAAGCCCACGTTCAACTCTTCACCTACGTTGCTGTGCTGAGTTGTAGATTTATCGATTTAAATTTCGTGTCTACATGTATGGCCCTTTCATCCTCTTTAAAGGGGTGGCGTATCGGTGCGATACCGGAAAGAGAATTTTTTTTTCATCGCTGAACCCACAGCCAATTTCGCAAGGCTTGACAGGCGACGACCCATATCCGTTCAAGTGGACAAGGAATGAAGAATAGAGAGATATAGCAGAGTGGCAGGGAGGAGAGAGGAGGTCAATAAAACGGTCAAGTGAAAAACGAAGTGGAAACTTCTCAACATCAGTCATCGTGGAAAAATTTGTATTCCGTAGTAAGGGTGTGTGACGTCCTCTCTGCCTGAATGCTCGCTGGTTCGGTTGTCTGGTTACCAGTTTGGACTAGCGTACAAGCACGTTCCCTACTCGACGTCAGAATTCTCCCTTCCGTAACCTTATCGTTGCTCGGTTCATCAACTTGACTCCCGTGTCCGACGGTCCGAGGCCAGCCATAAATTTCGGGTCCAACATTGGCACCACCCTCGCCCAGAAACCCCCTTAGGCTTGCTTACTGTATAGTCGTGTACGTAGACTGCGCACTACATGCACATAGCTTAAGGATAGCCTGTGCTGCTGACCACTCCGATGCCGCTATCTTATCACGATAAGGCGCGTTGTCAGGATAATAATCAATCCACTACCCAATCAATCACATTTCTCGTTTATCGTGTCCTTTCTCCATGATCCCGCGTATTCGAAATTGACGTATTTATTCTGAGCTGTCTATTTTTTTGCCATCGTCGCATGTGGAATGAATGCTTTGTTGGCATTGTTATGTATACATCCAGTAAATATTGAGAACCGTAATATATCTAATATCACACAAAATATGTGTCCACTGACATCAGAAATCATATAATGACAAATTTATCGATTACATGACACATTAATCACTTTCAAACGTGTTCAAATATTTATAAGACTCGGCTCATTTACAGAATTAATTATTACACATTTTTCAGCACCGTAATATCTCAAATATCACACAAATATATGTCCATCGACAACAGAAATCATAACATGACAAATTTATCAATTACATGACCGTAATATCTCAAATCTCACACACAATAGATGTCCATTGACAGCCGAAATCGTAATATGATAATCTTATCAATTATATGATACATTAATCCTTTTCAAGCATGTTTAACCCTTTGCGGACGGAGCCGCAAATTCTCTATTTTTATTGAGAGGCAACACTATACGAAAGATAAGACTTCATCACTACAAAGTCTCTAATTTCATTGAGAGGCAACTTGACTTCTTAGACTGGTATACCCATGCGTATCTTATCGTTTAGAACAGGGGTCTCCAAACTACGGCCCGCGGGCCACATTCGGCCCGCGGACAGATTTTGGACTATTTCACTTTTTACCACCGGCAACAATGATAATATGGTTTTGGCCCTCGGAACTTACTGGAGTAATCAGTATGGCCCTAAGGCTGGAAAGTTTGGAGACCCCTGGTTTAGAACGACAGACTTGGGCGGCTATATGCCGACACGCGTCCGCAACGGTAAAGAGGCTTGGGCGGCTATTTGCCGACACTCGTCCGTAAAGGGTTAAAAGATTTATCCGGCTCGTTGCAATAACATTATCACTTTCTAGCGTTTTTCAAAGTGTTATCAGCCTTGGCGCAATGATATTGTCACTTCCTAGCGTGTTTTAAATATTTGTAAGCCTCGGCTCATTGACAGAATAAATTATTTTTCATTTATAAGTATCACATATATATAAATATGTGTAATTTACAGAAATTATATATGTCCGTTTAAGGAATCTATATATCAAATCTTATATACAAATTTTATAGATACTTGATATAAGTTTTCCACTTGGGATGAGTATAAGAATGAGGAAAAAAAAAACATTTTCAGGTGTCGCGAAAGGCGCCAACGATTTCTTGACACAAGTCATTACGCAAGTTTAATCGACACAAGTGGCCGAATATTCTTTTATCTTTATCCTATTGACTTCTGTTTCTATTGAAGCTCGACCTTGGGTGTTTCATATCAAAGCGATGTTCGAATAATCTAAACTTAAACGCTTTACGATCAGCAACTCCAAAAAAATGTCAAGGCGTGCCATCGTTCCGTGCGCCGTAATTTTTATTTCGGTAAGTGTTTAAAATCTATACAAAATCAATGACCGAAAAATCGATGAAATACAGGAACTGGTTATTTTCAAAAAGCACAAAATATAAAGATCAAATACCTATAATTGGGCATTTTTTCACATTTACCTCTATTAATTTTTATTATTTTAACCAATTTTAGATAGGGAATGCTTTCAATTTGTACGCTGATAAGGAATTGAACGATCTACCGGAAGTGAACAAAAGACTAAACGAGGAGATAACTGAGATCACAAAAAAAAAACATAGTCAGTAATTTTCTATATTAATCGAGGAGAAGTCTGAAAATGTAATATCTAACGATGCTTCGTGAATGAATTGATGAACAATTGAATTATTTGTTACAGTCCGATTGAATTGTCGAATCTAATCAATGTCCTTATGACGGATGGACGTAAATTTACTTTCCAGTCGAAGTCTTCGATCAAGGCCAGACCCGAAAATGACGCTGGATTCGATTCGGAGAAATGTTTCACTTATCTAGATTCGTTGAAAATGAAAATCTTGTCATCAAATAACGAATCCATGAAAAAACAAGAAAATGAAAACAGGAATGAAATCTCGGATCTCGATAAATTGATCTACCAAACGAGTTTCTCGTTCGACTCTCAACCCTCGGCAGCAAAAATAATGCCTCACAAATAAAAAAAAAAGATCAGTGTTCGATAACAACAAAAATAAGTCTTCGAGTCTTCGAATTTAGCACGTTCCCAATATAATAAGACAAGAATAATATAATGGCTCCTGCTAATAACTCAGGCTCCAGACCTCAATAAGAAATAATAGAACTCGTTACTCGCTCATGCAGGCCAATTAGCCCTAAAAGGGGGTAGATAGCGTTGCTTACAATTCGAGTGTCGAGTAGCAATGGAAAGGAATTTACAAGAAACAGCTCACGGTGCGAGCACTTCAGGCAGCACCAATAAGGATTCAGAAGTCCATAAGATAACCGGTGTAACGCGCAGTGTAAAAAAAATTGGCACGTGCATCTCACGTTTCGTCGGGTGGTGCTTCAATCGGTAAAGCGGACACTATAGCTTTACGGTAATTAAAAGATGTTACGTATGATCTTTGTTGTAGATGTATGATGGGTCGATTCGGAAGAACAGTACGAAGACACTTTTCGTTAATTACGTTTTTTATTGGTCTTGAGACAATTTCTTACAACGAATAGGTATTCTGCCCTCCGCCATGCGTGGTTGCTTGCTCAAGAATAATCCGGTTCATTCTTCGCGAAAGTTCGAGAGTGACGCTCGCGTCGACGGTACTCGTGGCGCCAAAGTTACGCGGCGAAAACTAAGACTACATAAGCGTACCGAACAATCTTGATTAAATATTTTTCTATCCATCTTACTGTGACGCAGTACGCTCATGGCTGATTGTGTATAGCTCCTATTGCTTTTCCCGAAAGAAACACCATTGCACACCTGCCTATCTTCTTCCATCGCCTTCATCCGGCTCTCTTGCCCTTTCTCTCTTTTTTCGTCCAAATCGCTGTATAGCTGAGTCTTAGCGAGTATGCACACGTATGCAAAATATAAATGTGTTTAGTCCCACCGCGCGAGGAGTAGAAGACCGAAGAACCAACAAAGCGGAGACGAAGAAGAAGGAACGTTATGTATGTTCATAACTTCATTCGTCTCTCTTGCGTTACGAAACATTACAAAATGAGGTGATTGAAATGGCCTTAAAATTCCCACTGGTTCGTCTTAACTTGAAATGCGGAAACTCCCACTGATCCGTCTTAAAATATTCTCAAGTTTTTACAGTTATACATATATTTTTATTTTTATCTTTAGCATCACATTTAAAAATGTGCTTTAAGTTTATAATAGTGGTTTGCCTGTCGCTTAATTCCTCCGTGTACGTGAAAAGTTTTCACGAATCAATCAACAGGTTCGGATTTTATAGAAGTTTTTATTTTTTGAAAAATTGACATTGTAGCTTTCATTCGCGTCAACCTTGATCATTTGGATTCAAATTTTCTACTGAATCGAACTAATATTTAGAATCGAACTAATTTTTTGAAATTTCTAACTGCTTCCACTTACGAAACATTTGATAAATTGGAAAATAAATGAATGTTTCATCTACACATTTTTCTTACTAACAAATGTAACATCTGTATATGATGTACATACCGCAGTGTGATTAGAAAGTTCATAGTTAAATAATATACAAAAAAAATATGTTCACATGTAGAATGATGAAAAAACTGTCATGGAAGATCCCAAATTTAACACAGAGCTCACTGAATTTGAAACCACATTCAATTCACATTGAAACCTTTACAGGACGTCGATTCAGGAAACGTCGACTAACGTCTAAAAGCTCCATTCAATTCCGCTTGCCTTGAATTTTTAAACGCCTTTCGGTTGTTCTCTCGTTTTCTTCCATTTTCTGGTTACAAAGAAGCCGCTAGTTTCCACTCTGCCGGCGTAGAATACGCATTCTACCGCGCCCATTTTTGTATTTACTCTTTATTTTAGAGCTCCAAGTGACATGACAACTCAACCTTCTTTATTTTTCTCTCTTCTTTTTTTCTCACCCGGTCTGCTGATTTTACCCAAAAGCGAATATAGCTTTCTGGAGTTCACACGTCTAGCAGCACCGCGAGATGCATTCCAGCTTGCATCTGCTGCATAATATATGCCTGCGCTAATTCATAAGGGAGACGTAATAATAATATACGTACCGCGGCAAGTTGCACTTTTACAAAAAGTCGTTTGGCCCGATGCAACCGCGAATGTTCCTTTGAACATTGCACGTTATGCATTCTGTACTATACCATACCTTGTGTACGGAAGGTATATAAAACCTCTATTCACCGTTTGTGCTTCTACATATCGTAGGCTCAGCGCAACACTGCCACCTTTTGTCTTGTCGATCTCAGCGGCGATCGTATCTATGAATAAACTCGCACGTGAATTATAACGGCCTAAGCTCGAAGAATCGAGATTCATAGTATGTACACGGTAAACCTATGCACACAAGTTGTTAGAGTCCAAGTATCATGCATTAAAGTACTCTACATAGCATACAAGAGTATCCGTACTTATATAAATGTCCGCTGGTACGCCTATACCCGGGAGATACTTTTGAATCCGCCAGTTATTTACCGATAAAATGTGCGGGATGAAGAATTGTGTGCTCGGTGCATGCTCCGGTGTCTATCAAGATGTCCTTTATTGTGTTCTCTTTCTTTGTTTTTTATTTTCATCCATCCTTAATTCCATAGTTATAAAATGTTAGGATGACCAGGTTAAAATTTATTTCGTTGTAATGTATTAACTAAAATATTCCCTCTACGTTTTTAGCTACAAACGTGATATTCCCGTACTTCTTGTCATTGTAACTAAGACTGTATGTCATAATCATCGCTATGTTGATCGTTGATCGTTTGTTAACTGTTCAAATACGCGAGCTGTATTCACTAGATATTTGTGTAGAACTAATTCCTCGTCTCGATACGGTAAAACCTTGATTAGGCCAAACGTAATTTCGGAAACTCTCCGATATCATATAAAGTACCATTCTTATGGTACCTTCTCCAGTCTGTACAGTTCGAGTGTCGTAACAATGTCCCTGCGAGTCTCCCCAATCTGCTGTCCGAGTCATCCCTCGGAGCCGGTGCCTCATACCTCTGTCGTTGCTGGCGCCCAACACAACTTTTTATTGCGATTATTTCGTATGAAGACTATTTCAGTTCATTAACATTCTTAGGGACAATTACCTGTCGTTGAAGTTTTCGTTTCTCGCTCTTTCCTTCTCCTTTAATGGAGCTTGCCATTGATTCAAACTCCAATATTTTAACCTAAAATATACGTAACTGATTTAATAAATCGAATTAAAAAATCGTTCTCTTCGTGTGTGTAGTAATTCTGAGTCCCAAAGAGGGAATTCATAGCTAGACGTATACCGTCAGTTGGTACCAGTGAAGTCTCACTAGAGAAACTCGCGTACATACTCACTCGCTGGATATCTGATTCACGATCCATCGGTACAGTCGAACATGTGGTGTTGTGTTTTTTGTACATTGCCTCAACATGGTTTGTATCCACTGTTGCCTTCTATTTTAAATCCCGGGACGAGCACATTTCTTCTGGTGAATCGATGAAAGATAACACAATAGAGAAATGCATCAGGTGAGGGAAGTGCACGCTTGGCTTACTAATTCAAGTATAATCGCGAAAAATTGTATACAAGGAGAAGTTGCATTAGAGAAGCATTTAATGAGAGAGCTTGCTGCCCGGTTATCATGCGCTTCACTGCGAAGAATGGAAAATAAAAATAATTGAAGTTTGTCGGGAAAACACCAGCGAAGAATAGAATTAGAGAAAAACGAGAAGCCGAGTTAAAAAGAAGAGAAAATTTATTACCAGCTCGCTTTGAATTATGAAAAAAAAAGTCTCGCGCTTAGAAACGAGCGTATCTTTGTTATAAGTTACGCGCTTTTATGGTAATTTCTAGAAGTCAACGTTAATTCTTGACTCGTGCGGGTCAATGTTCAACTGGAATGAAGCCAAAAATTACCTTTCCCAATTGGTTACTTCGTTTTCAGTGAACTAAGCGTTGTGCTATAAATATTTTTGATTGTTATCGAATTTGATATGAGTTTACCGATTTTTTCTCGTTCGAATCTTTCATGTTCATGAACCATTAGGATTCTTTCATTACAAGAAATAGCGAAGAAATAGTTCGGGTTCGCACGCAGCAGACCCGGATTCGATTCCCGACTGACAATCATAAATCAAATGTTCATGTATTTAATCTGTGATCTTGGAGGTTTGCATCCCAACTTCATAAAAATTCATGTCTATCACTTGACTGTGATGAGTTGACGGTGAGGGTCTGGTTTCGGGATTGTCTCACATACGATCCTTATCGCTCGGATGGTGACACCTTAGCCAGGCAATGGCTGGGTCACTGAATCACAGCTGAAGAGGTGCCGAAGGAAGCGCTACTGGTGGCTGTGCTTGAGTTTAGTCGCATTGCTACCAGGGGACATAGATAAGATACCTGCTGTATCGGCGGGGGGTTTTCTGCAATTTTTCTCCGTCCTTGGCAAATGTGATACCGTGAGGTTAAGATGGCGCCAGCCGTATGGGGGGGGGGGGGAGGATTAGAATTGGAAGGACTGTTGGCACTGGAACGAACTTAAGGTGATGTGGTACACTGACTGAGCCACTGAGAGAGAGAGAGAGAGAGAGAGAGAGAGAAAGCAAGGACCAAATATCAAAGGTGAAGCCAATCCTAAACTCACCATACTATATGCACGAGTTAAAAGAAGAAGTCTGGACTCTGTGTGTATGTACGTACGTACGTATCGTGCTGTAACAGTCCTCGTGCCGTATATACTATTTTATATCGACATGGTTGTTCCATTTCATTATCCTGCCCCGAGGCTCGAGGTCGCTGATGCCTCTGAAGCCACGTGAAAATATCGGGATAAAAACTGGTGAATGTCGATGTCTCTGGATATGGACATCGAAGAGAAGGTCGAAGAAGAAGAAGTGAGAGGTAATGCAAGGGTTGGAAGAACTCTTTGTGACAAGATGATACGAAGACGATGAAAACGCTACCAGGGGCGATACACTAGTGTGCTGAGTTGACGGATGGCCTGTGACTCCGTGATCTCGCGTCTCAGAATTGTTTACAAAGACCAACAAAAAAAAAAGGAGCAAAACGACAGAAGAGATGTGAAATCAAGTGTTCGACGCTGCGTCCGTACCGGCGGCGACATCAGAATCAGTATAGTGCCCACTGAGATCTGACGGCATTCCTTTTATGTTGGTCCGTTTCTCAAGAGAGCCCACCCTGCATACGTGAATACCATTTGCCTATATTTTACAGTATTCTGAGTAAACTTGCTCCATATATAGACGCATTGGGTATATTTCCAGACGAAAATGTCTCCACCGTGAAAACGACCCCCACTAGTTCCGTAGTTCGGCCGCCAACACGGCAGACTACCCATTTGTACTATCTATAGCTCTCGTATAACTTTCGTTTGGAAATCGCTCAAGATAATGAGACAGCAAACAATGATAACACAAAGGACGTCGACTTTACAAAGTTTTCATACGAAAATAAAGCTAGAAAGAATGAATTAAATTCCGATATCATTTTAATGAACTTATTATTCAAATGATAACTATTCATTTACTGCCAAGAAAACTGCATTTTAATCTCGCGCAGAATATCGAAAAAATATAGAAAAAAAAATCCAGGATAAAGTCTAGGCAGTTTAGGGGAGCGTCCAAGGTAGGCAATGGGTTTTGATCCGATCCCATTGTCCATCCTGGACCCGTGGGAATTCATCCCGAACCCAATCCTCTAGTCTCTCGAGACTCCGTGCCGGATTCCATTTTGGATTCTCGCGACTTCATCCCGGACTTGATCCCAGACTCCGAGATATCGTCCCATATAGCGGACGGAATGACGACAGACACAATATTATGTATTGAGGAAAGGCTTGTCAGCGTTGATGTCCGATATTTAAAAAAGCTGATGAAAAAAGCCTGCAGAGAGCGATTCAAGGGTTGTGCTTACATTTAATTCTTCCTAAGATTTATCAACAGGTAACGCAGCATGTCCTTTTTACTTGTAACGATTTTAATTAGACTGGACAACATTATGATGTTACACCGAGAAAAATACGCCACAGAAAATCTAAAAAATATAATTCTTCTATATTTTATAACCAAAGGAGATGCACTTTTCCTTTAATCAGAGAGATTGTTACATATACAGCCATGAAGTACAAGCATTTCGACATACATTCTTTTATTTTCACAGTCTCATCGTGAGAGTAATACTATGGGCACGCCTCAAATAGCTGTTTATGATCCTAATGAGTACTTACTGCCTTTGCTCGGAAACGCCGGCTTCAACGTTGAAGATTTTGTGTTCCAGGCCTGAATGTTGATCGATAGATCTTGTCCAGTCATTGACATCCAGCATGTAAGTATTAAATCGAAGGTTATACCGAAAAATGTGATACAAAAAATGTGCGGTGCCACTTTCCACTACAGCTGCTCCATGAGAAATGTCTTTCCTCAGAGAGGATCGACAATCACTCGGACTATTCATACAGATAGTACAATCGGTATATGGTACTATCCGTCTCAAATCACTAATCGCCTACGCTACCGGATGGAGTTAGACTCTCTCATCGATCTCTCAATCTATTATCCGTGGATAGTAAAATTGAAAATTCTCACACACTAGGCCAACCGCTAAACAGCTACTTTGTATAATACTTAGTCAATCAGATTAGTCACATTTTCACCGCCTCATTGTCACTAACCCAAACAGAAGGTTAATCCCATTAGAACGATGAACGTGATCAATCCCCCAAATGCGTCAGTCGGAAACTTACGGTCGGAAAGTTAATACTTTCCAGTCTAGGATTGCGACCGGGATCGAGTCCTGGATTGCCCGGATTCCATCCTGGACACAATCCTGGATTCCATACAGGACTGCATCCGAGACATTTTTTTTTCTATGTGCAATTAACCAGTAAACATTGCAAGGTTTTTGAAGCTACACGTACCCTCTGGAATAACGTGCGCCGCTAACCCTGGGACCTCACCCAATCCCTATCGTTTAATCAATATGACAATAATAACCTACAAAAATGTGATTAAAACGAGTTGTGTCTAGTAAACGTGTCTTACGCGTATCACCGTTTAACCAGTAAAGTAAAATAAATGTTTGTCTCGAGATGCTTATGTGTCTTAAACCTCTCCGCTTGATATATTTCAAGTAATTAAAACACTCATACGCTTTGGTATCTTAAATAATTGTCATGTTACTATTATTAATACAACGTGCTGACGTGTTCATTGCATACACTTGATTGCATATCTCTCTTCCGAGAACCTTTATTTTTACCGATATGTAGTACAATTTGTACCGCAAATGTATTTGCAAATACATTAACACATCCTGAATCTATATAGCTATATACATACTCGTTTACATATGGATGCGCTACTCGCGTTTGTACATCGTGGAAAGAACATTACTCATTCGAGCATCGCTCCATTCGTATGAGTGATGCCAGTTATGAACGTGATAACGACATCAATTTGTCGTAACTCGATTTATTGAAATCTCGGTAATATTGTTGGGTAAAGCGTCAATAAGCAGTATCATCTTAAGGTGGCCAGTATATCTAAAAATCATAACAAACAAATTAGTTTGCAGCTGCACATATATATAACCTCACAAAAAGATTAAAATTACTACTTAAAAAACACAGATAAATGAAATATTTTCACAAGTGAAATGTTTTTATTGTTGCCCAGTTGATCGGTACATACATTTGTTCTGTTTATTAACTTGTAGTGTTCACCACGTATCTCTCTCGCGCCCATACGTGTGGCCATAACTCCTCAATGACTCTTGCAAATAACATTTGTGTCTTTTCTTTAGATTCCCTAACATGTATTTTTGTTATAACAACTAGATTTTAGTTACCTTTGATGTGTGTACTGTAACGGTATTTAACGTTAACATTACCCTGAAAAGGGTTTTGTTCGGACTCGAGCAGGAAGGAAATTAATTCAAGCTTCACTATTGGGTAAAAGTAAGATTTATTCAAAAAGATATAATAAATATTATACTGATACATAGAAAAAAAATAGAATATGGTTAATAAACATAATTTTGCATCCTGTTTAATGGTTTTTGGTAACCATGCGCCTCACAGAAAGCTTTACCCGGGCTCACACATGCCGATATAATCGTGTCCGCGAAGAAATAAGAATTTCAATTAATAGAATAATCTTTCAAATGGTAAGATACCGTCCTGGTTTATTTAAGTAGAATTGCTACTGCTGGTAAGAATTCGCGTTGCTATACTGACCCTATCTCGATAACTTATAATCGCATCCTAGATCATACGTCGATAATCAACCGATACGCAAACGTGGTCTATTACCATTCTTCGATTGATGATTTATCGTAACCTCGATTTATGTAACGCGGTCCTGTGGTGGGAATGGAGTTCTCTCTGGAGCTTCCTCGGCTACGCTATTTGCTCGTTTACGCGGCCGCCGGTGGAGGCGTTAGCGAGATGCATTCTCGATGCATCGGTGCATCGAGATGACGACAAGGACGTCCTTAGCTATATTTTTCATGGATTTTTTCAGTATCCGACCTAGGAGAATCTTTGGATTTTTATTTCTCGTATCCCTTGATATTTTTATGCCGTGTGATATCGCTGTCTTAGCTGTTGTACCGCTAGTTCCGAGGTTTCTGAGTCTCGACTACTGCACTTCGATGTCAACGGTGTTGGATATCTGGTTCTCTTTCTGGTTGGTCAGCTGGTCCTCCATCTGGTTGGTTAGCTGGTCCTCCTTTTGGTTGGCTGGGCTTTGGCATCGGCGAGTTTCTGTGAACAAATGCTTCTCGATTATCACATTTCGTACCCTTTTATACTGGTTTTCCCGCTCTTCTTCCAAGTTCTGCTTATATTACTATATTTGGTGATCGCCCTGTAGCCCATCGATGTCATTAATTTCTCATATCCGATTATTGTAATATAACGTGTCCCTCTTCGAGTTCTTTTCACACATTATTTAGTACTCCAGTTGTTGTACTATCTTAGCTCGAGTAACGGTAATTGGTTTCTCGGTATGCTGTTCTTTGTCGTGTTGGTAATGTGTAGTACAGGTCCCTCGAGGTGTATGTATCGTGTATATTTCGGCTCGTTGTTCTTCGTAGATTGGATAACGCGTGATACCGGCGCTTCGTTGTGTCTGTCTTGCGTGTACCTCGGCTAGTTGTTCTTCGTCGTGTGGGTAACGCGTGGTACCAGTGCTTTGGTATATCTATATCGCGTATATGAGACGAACCCATCGTCTCAGTACATTTACTGCAATCATTAAACATGAAAAATATCCATAGCTGTAATGTTTATTAACTTCTATGATTAAATTAAAATTAAAAACTAGTAGCAGTGCTGTGTTATAACTGTGAATAATTCCGAAAGTTATCGGGATATTATTCAATAAATTTGTATATGCAGACTTCCACCTCTTTTTGCGTGGGTTACTTTCTCTCGGAATTTTACACGAATTTGTGATTTCATTAATCCAACTGTCGCTTTTTATCATGGTGGAATATCGATGAGATCGCCGTGCATGGCGGTACGAGCGAGTGCAGTTGGCAGCCGGTTAGCTGCGCGAGACCAAATAACATTGTATCTCCCAGAGTAGTGCATCTGAACGAATTGAAAGCTTTTTTTGGTATGCAGAAGCGTACCGCGATTTACGCGGAATTTAAACGCTGGTTATGATCATTGCGGTTTCTCTGTTGGATGAAATTTATTTATATTTTAAGGCAGACTTGCCAAGTTTACTTTTTCCTTTCTTGTTTACTACAACAGTTACGAGTCCTCTTTATTTTTTGAATTCATAGTTAAAACTGCAGTTTCACGTCAATATTAAAATATATACTTGGAAAGTTAATTTGGTTTCACGTAAGGTTTTGCAACGACAACAAAAACGGAAAATAAACATCTGTGATTTAAGGATACAACTGTATCAGATAGAAATGTATTTTTCTTGAAGACTCTACTTCATAGATGTTTGTATTTAGATTTATTTATTTGTTTACTTCCGACGAGAATATGCATTTTACTGTCAGTTTCTATGCTTTCGATGTTCTCAGAATCGGCTAAAGATGTCTGAACAGAACGGAATACGCAGATTCTGTGCATCGCAACCTCTATTTTGTCCTGGGTTGTATGTAATAGGTGAGATTTCAGAAGGATAAAACGTTTTAAAAAAATCTTTGAGAAATACGATTGTATATATCGAAATGCCACAAGATGGCCGTCATTCCTACTACAATCGTTCATACGTTCCTAACTTCAGAACGCTCATATTAGAGTGACAGAAAGAGCACGTGGAATTCAGATAATCTTTTTTCAAATTTCTATGGGCTAAAGCTAAAGTAGCCATCGAAAGTTCCAAAAGGATAAATTTTTCAAAATGACATTCACATTGTTTATTTATACTTCCTAAACCAACGATCATAAATACCCATAAAATAGACCATAATATTATATAAAACTAACAGGATTTATAAACAAAATACAACTGTTAAAAAATTTCTAACGAAAAATCGATATAAATAAAATCGAAAATCAGGTGATGGAACCGCTCGTGTCTCGTTGGTTCACAAAGTTAACATTTATTTATTAGCTTAAGATTTATGTGACATACCGCAGTCGGTATCTAAAACTGTTTACCTATTTTGTCAAGGGCGCCGGAGGTTTCTGAATAAAAGGAAATTAGGTGTATCGCTTCGTCCATTCGTTACGAGCATTAACCTACTTTCATTTTATCCAGATACATCGTGTACTCTTGAAAAACTAAGTAAATAGTTCTTGATACCGACCGGGCCTGGGATGAACGTGGGGAAGGGTCTGTCGCATTGCCTTAAGTTGAAAGCATTTGTATCCATGACTTGGTAATATGGCAACATATTGGCATCGATAAAAAAATCATCTCTAAAGTGGCATTGCGAGAACCACAGAATGATGGTCAATTATTCACTGTCTCGTTCAAGTTTTGTTTATTGTTTGCATTAAATTTGTCGTGAGAAATTTAATTGAGCGTGTACGCAATTATTGAATGTCCACGAGAATGGCGTTGCCCATTGCTGCAACTGCAATTGTGGGTACTTGTTATCATAGCAACAGATAACAGTATATCGTATTAACTGTTTTGCGAATACGTCGATCAATGTACGCATCTCTCGACTCCTTCCTTACCTTGTTATCCTACCTTGTATTACTCGCTCGTGATTTTCTTGCCAAATCTATACATTCGGGCTGCAGCCGCAGAACAGTTTCTATTCGATTAGGTGTACGCTGCATGATGCTGATTTAATATTTTGTTGTATCCGTGGCTTCGTTCGTTGCAACTCCCATTCGTATTGTACTACCTCCCGTTACCTATTTCCGCATGAAATTTAGTTCACAGCATGTGCCTTTCTCGTTATTCACTTTCTGCCGCTTCGCTCTCTTCTACTTTGTGTCTATATATATATACATATATTTATCACGATCATCACAAAGCATCTGGGTCGTTCCATCGTTGCTGATGCTGCATGAGCGTTTCGATAACCTCCTGCATCCCCCGCACCTGGAAAACCGATCCCAGATAGAGTACTATATGCAAATCGAGCTTTCGGTCCGCTACGACTACCAACTTCACCTCCGTCTCGTGGATACCGCGTTGAAAAGATCCGGCAGTGACCTTGATTCGATAACTATTCCTCGAGTGCACTCCGAGATGCAGAATAAAATCTGACGTATCCAGAACCATCCACTTCTCTCAGCGCGATAACGCTTTGCTTGTCTGAGACGGATTGTCTACTTCATAAATTTCTGATTTATTCTTTTTATGAAATGTCAAACATCGGTAATAAGCCGATTTTTATTCACACGGATTACCTATCGACGGAATGTCGTTTCTATTACGAATTATTAATTAATGTCGTTAAATAATAATAAAATAATGGATTAACTATGAGCCTTGATCGGACGCTCGATCCTCTTTAACACCACACACTCCATTCGAATCAAGCGTTGTTAAAATAAGGAAGATAGCGTGCATAAATTATTTAAATATAATATATTGCATTGCATTGTACAATTGATTTTTGTTATGCTTCCGGTGCAAGTCTCTTAATACGATACCCTGTCAAGAGAAAAGTAGATATAGTAAGTAGCGTAATAAACGTGCGATTTGGCAACACTAGATCATTCTTCTCTGTAGAAACAAACAAATGAAGCAATAGTTTTCTAAAAGTATAAATCGTAAATTATATACGAATAATGCCATTGAGAATAATTACTTATTATTTTTATATTTAATGTTAATCTAAATTGTTTATTAAACTAATTTTTCATTCAAAAGCATTCTTTTCAAGTTTTGTAAAGTGATCCTTTTATTTATTGACTCGCGGTAACCGTCATCTTTGGATCGTATTCTGCATCATTTGTTACTAACTATGCACTATGAAAAATAATATGTGCGCAAATATATTTTCATTCATATTAGATATATTTTATACGAAAAATTCGATATACTTCATATTCTTTAAAATACGTACGACAGATATATCTCAAGAGATATCAGTGACAGTTCGTCACCTAACGAATGTGCGACACGGTAGTGGTTGTTGCTATTGCACGTTTTCGGAACCTTCGACGGTTACTCGATGTCTGTCGGGTACCCATGAATGGCGAAGGATGGGCAGTTCGCTTACCCGATATGCTGGCTCAGCTTCTCCACAAGTTTACGAGATCTTGTGGCTCTCTATGTCTTCCCCAGGTAACGTAGGGGGTTGGCCAAGTCTTGTAATCGTGTAAGCTGTGCACAGCGGGCCTGTGGAGCGAGTGATAAGTATTGGCTTTTATTCCTCCTTCGGCGTCTTCCTTTTTTCCTAACTGTGCCGTCGATAGGGAATTTGGAAAAGTTGCCTCCAGGGTATAAGAGTTCGGGCCACCAGGCTCTTTTAAAGGGTCTATCGAGAGCATACATACACACACTTGATTTCCCGCTACTCATACTTAGACAGGCGGTGTACGAGTGCGCGAGATTGTTTCGAGACTTTCAACTACTTTTTGATGATAAAATAAGGTATTTTTACGCTGCTGGATCAATCCTTTCATCGTAGTGAAATTAATAAAAATTAGCAAAGTTACATAAATCTTCCACACAAGTGAGATTACGTCTAGTCCAGGTTTATTTTGTATAGAGTTTGTCTACGATTAACAATAAGTATCAAGAGTTACGAAGTTGAACATTTTTTAAAAAACTGTTGATCCACCAACATTGACAAATTTCAATGAAATAAATTATTGTATACATTACTTAAAAAAGTCTGCAAAGTAGAATCTTAGACATTGCTTCTGCATTATTTGTTACTTTTCGACAAGCTTCATCTATGAGAGAGCCAACATCGATCGATACTTCCTCACAGAGATGGCTTTGTCAAAGGTGAAGAATAATTTAGTACCATTGTGCAAAGTTCTACTTTAAACTTGTTTGAATATATTTTTCACAGAGGTAGTCCTTGATACAGTTGTTAATCATTTTAGGTACCTTTCGCAAATCGAGATATCACCAGTGAAAAACTTAAAGCTGTTGATCTACAAATAATTAGGCGAACCCGGATTCAGAAGATATATGATATATACACGAGTGATAGGTGCTTGCTTACTGTCATACAACGGTATCGCTCATACGCGAACACATTCGTACTTGCATATATAAATGCATTATCTAAATATGTTGCGTATACCTATACGCGAAGAGTCGTTCATATATTTCAGCTCTGGTACATCGAGCTATGCATTGCATGCTGCATAGAGCTCGAGCAGTTCCCTTCATCCAGGCTTCCGACGAAGTCGACTGTTACTATCATACTATATATTTTCAGGCTAGAGGTCCGCGTTCGCATGCTTACCACCGTCACTGCAGGGAGCCAACTAATTTCAGCTTTTTCCTTTTGTCGCATTTCCCTCCCTCTCACAATAGCTGGTCCATGCTTGCCCGGACCAAACCTTTCATAGAGTTCTGGCGTAACCGGAGCTTTTCTCCCTCACGGTGAATCCCGCGTCCGGCAATCCCCGCCTCTTTCTCTCTCTCGTTCCTCACGCCCGTTTTAGATTCATATGCAAATCATGCTAGCTCGCTGGCTGCCTGGCCCCTCCTGTGTCGGGATAGAGTAGATTTTTAGTCCAGCGTGTGCCGGCGTAACGGAGATTGGCACTTTCGATGGGCTACTCGCTTCTCTCCGTCCCTGTCTCGCCGCAGAATCGAGCGAGGAATCCGGTGTGATACGGAGAGGTGGAATGTGCGAAATAGAGGAACGGAGATAGGTACGAAAAGAGAGAAGATATGACGAGGGTACTTGCGAGAGCGAGTGAGAAAGAGAGGGAGGGGGATATCACGAAAGTATATTCGACCGAAATAAAGACAAAATGACAAAAATGCGAGAGAGAGAAAAACGGGTGGTTTTAGAAGGAGCACGAGTGTAGTGCAATTCACCAAAATTCCAATAATACTGCACTCAGCGCGACTTTTCCTTTCCTACTGTCTCAAATCCACCGCACCTCCATCTCTTTGCCTGCTATCTTCATTACCGCGAGCTCATGCGGATTTTTATCTTCATTTTTGCTACTCTCAACGAGCTTAGAGTGCTTGTGTCGTCTATGACTTCAGCTAAGTATCCGAGTTCCGGCGAGTGAAAAAGATATATGTATTTTATTATTATACTCAGTAGTATAATATTCACCTGTGGAGTTGTACGTTTTCCTATCTACTCGCATCTACGCAACGTATAGTACATCCGTTGCACTCGTATTATATACCGCATCCGCGGACACGCCAAGACCGCATAATGTAGTTATGACAACCACTCACACTATTTTTTTTTTTTTTTGACATCTCCTCAGTCTCATCCGCAGCTTTCTCGGTACTCTGAGGGATTTGCATAATTGAGAGCGATTGTTTGTTCCCGTATCGTGACTATACATATGCTCGTCTGTACCACTATCCGCTGTGTACTCGTATGCACTCGCTTCTGGAATGCTCGTGATTCTCTGATCCTCATTCATATGCAAATTACATTCGAACTGACTAGTGGGGGAAGGAAGCCAGAAGACACTCTTGGATATCTGAAATCGTAGAAAACCACAGGGAAATAAAAATTAAGTTACATTTACCATCGTTAAATAACAGTGCACTTTATACATCCACACCGCACAACTTTCATATATTTATTTTTTTTTATCTGAGCTGTAGGTCATATATTATAACAGCACCAGTTATCTGAGATACCTTAACAGGATACCCGGCAGTATCTGCTATGATGTAAGACTGAAATGTGATATTTTATCAAATTTAACGGAATCTCCGAGTCACGTGCGGTGCAAGCTTGCTTAACGAATAGTTTTACGAATACGAATAAGTATACCTGTGCGTCTTGTAAATCGCCTTCTTCGAGACACCTTGGGTCACGTTGCTCGAGACGCAATGAGGAGAGAGAATCTCGAGACCCCCAACTGTGAATAATCCGGAACTCGAGCTCTTGCCGAGTCAAGATATGCTCAAATAGCACTTACTCCTTGGTAAATTCCATAACCACAGACTGATAGAAGCACGGTTAATTATCCAAAAAACAGCATTGATGTATAACAATAAAATAGAAACAAGTACATTTGCATTAGTAAGTCATACAAAAATCTGTGAAATAAATTGTAAGCGAACAAAGCATATCTGTCTTCGAGTACATGTTGTTTATAAGTTGAACGTACTGAAAATTTATCTGTACAGTGACATTGTGTATTCTTAACTCAAAACTCAATGTTCCATGAATCTGGATGTAACTTTTCCGGCCGAAATACTTAACGAGTTTGTACGTTGCGTAAACCGATTCTTTATTCATTTTTTTTTAAGCTTCAGTCTACTTCCAACGACATAATTGGCAAAATTGAATGTTTATTCGGTATGAATGTTTTTTCTTTAAATCAAATTAATGCAAATACATTTTTTATTCCCCCCTAATAGAGCAAGCTTTGCTTTTACTTCCGACTTCTCGTAGGGTTAAACGAAGGGAGTATGCGTTTCACTGGCATGGCGCGAATATGTCAGTTTCTATCTGTCCGATGTTTTTTTGAATCCGCTAAAGATGTTTTGACAGAACCGGGTATACATATTCTGTGCATCGTAACCTCCATTTTTGTCGTAGATTGTATATATTAGGTATATGTTATGATTGAGATTGTAAAAGAGTACGTGGGATTCAATCAATTGTTGTATATATATTTTATTCCACATCATGTAAATTTTCATAAGTTTGTTGTACATCATAGATGTGGTTGACAACTAGAAATTAATAAGAAAACGCAAGGCAGTTATTTAATTACGTTTGTTGATTTAATTCTAAATACAAGATTGCAAAAATGATTGAGCGATTAAATAAAATAGAGTTGTGAAAAATTATTTAGCTGCTTTAGTTTTATGAAATATAGTAACTATAAAAATATATCATAATTATAAAAATGCTGTAGAAAGTCACATTGAACTAGCTTTAAAAAGTACGAAATAAGAAAACTAAAAATAATGTAACACTCCCGACTGCAAAAAATTATAATAAATAGGAATTTAACTTCGACGTCTCCTGAACATGGAAGAAACATGCTGGCGACTGAACTCTAATTTAAAAGAAAAATTATATACGATTTGGACGTTTTCTAACACAGAAGAAGACGTCTCCCGATTGTAGTGACAACGATAAATGAATTATTCTAATTCAAATATGAAGTTAACTAAAATGACATCGGTAGTTATTTCATCCCTTTTAGGTTTATGTTCATATGAAAACTTTTTTAAATTAAAGACCTGTTTATTATAATTTGTTGCAGTCGAGAGTTTTTTGAATGTTTAATTCTTTTTATCATAAAAACGTTTTTTTCGAGATTTCAGTATCAGGTTACTTATAATAATTTAAACCGTCACAAAAATCGGCTTAGAAAAAGTCCGGAAGCGAACGCCTATGCGTAATATTAATATAAATATTGAATATTAATTGTATATCGAAAAATATTTTGGTAATTCGTATACGGGTAGGGAGCTATGCACTCTCGCATCCTTACTGATCAAATAACCCTTGCTCAGGACTTTGTATCATTGACAAGCCTATCCTTATCCATAATCCCACCTCCTAATCATGTTTTACCACTAGAAGAGGGGGAATCATTAAAAGAGATATGTTCCTATTATTGATTCTTGTTAATGATAGCGGTGGCGAGATTTTTTTATGATATAGAAAGCCGCATTTAAATAAAGGGTGGTTAAATTTTAAGGGCCGATGTTGATTTTGAATAAAACACAAATTATTTAGGAAATTATTGTCAATTCTTTTTATTATGATAATATGGTATGGTTCAATTATGTATGGAACATAATATCGGCCAAATGGCCACCGCGACCTCGGCGGCACACCTCCATCCGATGGTCCAAATTTTCGATGACGCTTAGGTATAATTGAGGTTCTATGCCGTTAATGTGCCGAATTATCTCATCCTTTAGCTCTTGAATTGTTGCTGGCTTATCGACGTACACCTTTTCTTTCAAATAACCCCAAAGAAAGAAGTCCAACGGTGTCAAATCACATGATCTTGGCGGCCAATTGACATCGCCACCACGTGAGATAACACGGCCATTGAATTTGTCGCGCAAAAGAGCCATTGTTTCGTTAGCTGTGTGGCAAGTGGCACCGTCCTGTTGAAACCACATATCGCCCACATCCATATCTTCCAATTCGGGCCATAAAAAGTTTGTTATCATCTCACGATAGCGAACACCATTCACAGTAACTGCCTGACCGGCCTCATTTTGGAAAAAATACGGCCCGATGATGCCGCCAGCCCATAAACCGCACCAAACAGTCACTCTTGGTTTTTCGACAATCACTCTTGGATTATGATTCGCCCAAATGCGGCAATTCTGCTTATTGACGAATTCACTGAGGTGAACATGTACCTCATCACTGAAGATGATTTTCTTCGAAAATTGATCATCCACTGTTGCCATTTCTTGCCACCATTCTGACCATTGACGACGTTTGGAATGGTCAAGAGGCTTTAGTTCTTGAGTCAATTGCACCTTATAAGCGTGTAAATGCAAGTCTTTATGCATAATGTTGATCAACGACGAGCGTGAGAGGTGCAATTGTTGGGCACGACGACGAGTTGAGGTGGACGGCTCTTCAGCCACACTATCGCGAACAGCAGCAATATTTTCTGCAGTACGAGCTGTACGAGCATGCACTGGTGTTTTAATATCTCCTACAGACCCGGTTTGCTCAAATTTTTGCAAGATTATTCCGATTGTACGCACATTTGGACGATTAAATTGACCGAAAAAATCACGAAGTGCACGATATGCATTTTGATTTGAACGCCCATTTTCATAATAAGCCTGAATAACTTTAACGCGTTGCTCGATTGTGTATCTTTCCATGGTTCAAATTGAGTTAGTCTGAAATTGAGAAATGTCAAATGAAATGCAGAAAAAAACTTGACGTTTAGGTGTGGTTCACATTCAACATCGGCCCTTAAAATTTAACCACCCTTTATATGCGCTACAATCGATAAGAATTTATGGAATTTTTTGACTCGATAACTTTAATTTTTTCAAATTTTGTACTCCAGCTTATTGCAAATATAAAACAACCCCATAAAATGTAAAAAAAATGAATTGCAAAGTAGAACTTTACACGTTGCTTTCTTATTCTTTTGGTGCGTTGATCAACGAACTTCCTCACGGAGGTGGCAGTGCGGTCGGTGGACAAAGAGAATGTAAAAGGAGCGTGCAAGGTTATACGTTGTAACATTTTCAATGTACTTTTTCCAGAAATAATGTTTTTTTATTTTCAAAATGGAGATGTGCGTATAATGTGGTTAAAAAGAAGGTGGAGCTTTCTCTGTATTGTAGACATCGTGTATAATAATGTTGATCTCTAAAATACACAATTTTTGTAAAAAGGATTTATTTTCAATGATGAATACTTTTTATATAATAACTATGCAACAAGTATCTACGGCAAAATTAATTAAATGCTTATGTTTAATGTTTTTTTCATTAAAAATAATTTCTTTGTACGAAGTAAAAAAAAAGTTGAATAATGAAAATAATTTTTTTTTCATTTTCGCCAATTTATTTATCGCAACGGATCGTTTTTTCGATATTCGATCTTTTTCCGAAGTAATGAAAAAATGATCAAATAATTGTAAACAATTGTATTTCCATCCCGTTGAGATCCGCGCAAAAAAAACCCCCGAAATAAATCAATTAGCCACCGTCGTTCGTTTTCAGATATGCAATGAAGCATGGCAATGAAGCATTGCATACCTGAAAACGAAAGTGTACTGTCTCCTTAAAGGACATACGTCTCGTACAGGTGGCCTAGAGTTAATACCAAAGTTATGTACATTCTGAGTATCCTTTATAATCGAGCATCCAAAGCCCTTAAGTCCGGAGAAGCAAACTGTATCGTTATTATGTCCTATCCCTATAACTATACGTGCCATTACAGTTATATGTATGGTTGGCAACCTGCATTTCGAAAAGTTTGTACGCTTCACAAGTGAGGCCATTACCGGAAGCAGCATGGCTAGCAGCGACTGCAGCGAGCCCCGGTTGTTTCGCAAAGCTGAATTCGGTGCACCCTGTTAACGACTATAACTTGAGAGAATAGTTACCAGTGGAGTAAGCCAGCAGCCAGTAAGGACCAGCTGCTACAGGTTATTACGTAAAACTGAAGGACACTTTGTTAGTCATAATAAAAGAGGCTAGAACAATAGAGCTTGAAACCCTTTCGCTAGATCTTCTTCTCAGCCCTTCGCACCTTTAAACGGAGACGCATGGGCTTACGACAATAATATCATTGTCCGACATACACTCAACTAGAAGTCATACGTATCGCATTTCGTATCCCGCATTCATCGTGCCTGATGAGAGATCAACGCAAGTTCGGATGAAACACAGGATACAAGACCGAATAGACTAATGCCTAAAGGCCCAACCAATAGCATACTCCGTTGACAGAGTGATGGATACCGCACTGTCAGATTCATATAGTACCTGATATCTAATGCGCACACCACCCTATCTATGCGTACGTATAATATACACAGACTACAAATATATATGCTCTATCCTACGTATCTCATTTGCGATACGTTCCTATACGTCCCGTAGCCTCGGTATTAGTTCGTGACCACGCTAATGGTTGGCTAGTCCCCTGCCGGCTGTGGTAATATTGACTAATGTACATACGTTTCACGGAGGTCTACATTACATATATCCCTCTGGCGCCTACCTCCATTACGATTAATCAATAGATCTTACGGTCAGAGCAGCGAATGAATATTACATTAAACATGTCTGTGAAAATGTACTATTCCGGAATAGAGTCCGCATATCAGTTACTCATACTAACCTCATTATAAATTATAGCTTGTCATCCTTACGCAAGGTTTGATTCGGTGTTGTCTTAGTGTTGTAGATTTTATAAATCTATAGATATAAGATTTTATCGCATGAGTCGTTTTCACAGCCATTCAGAGATCCACATTGAATCCGGATTAAATTTTGACTACTTGACACGCAAGGCTTAAGTGTCAGCCTCAAATTAACTCGTTCATTGACGAAGCACTATCACAACCATGTCACTTAAAGCCTCTGAGTGTTGAGTAGCTAAACGCTTGCGCCTAACTGGCTGTCCTACCACTCTGTCGTCCTATTTCATTAACCGGCGCTTGTAGCAACAGAACCAGCAACTCCGGATGCATTTAAACGTTATTAATTCCGCTATATTAATATAAATGTCCAGTTGGTTTGGAGAGAATTGATGTACCAGGGGCGTGGCTATAGGCACCATCTCTATCTACATAATCCAGATATGCATGCATTTCTGGTGTGAATGTGATCATTTAAGTACGAGAGAAATCCGTTTCAAAGGAATTCCACATATTTACAGTTGTGAGTGCCGCACAACGCGTCCTGGTATCTGTGGGCATATCCAAAGAAAAACTGCGATAGTCATCTGGTAATGTGAGACTATGTCGCCACCTGTCGACAAGTGTAAGATTTTACGTTAATCCTTATCGTATAGAAAATAACCGCATTACCGCAAATATGATAAAAATAGTGGGAAATGCCGGTCTGCTCATCGCGATTATCCGTATTATTGACAAGTAGGTGATGACGATAAATGTGATTCGTCTAATACGGGGGTCTCCAAACTACGGCCCGAGGGCCACATTCGGCCCGCGGACAGATTTTGGACTATTTCACTTTTTACCACCGGCAACAATGATAATATGGTTTTGGCCCTCGGAACTTACTGGAGTAATCAGTATGGCCCTAAGGCTGGAAAGTTTGGAGCCCCCTGGTCTAATGCATGGGAACAAGTTAGTCGAATAAGTCGCAATCAAATAGGTGGGTTTTGACTATACTTGAATTTCGTATGACACCGGCGCTACGGTGTCTCGCTACGTATCATTGAACCCTCCTGTCTACTATTCCTTAGGCTGTGATCAGCGGATGTAGGGGCCATCGCTCTAAGGATGTGGTTAGCCGAGCCACTGAGACCGAACTACCTGGGCATTAACCGTGTGACCTGCTGGGACTGAGTAAAAGAACTGGTGACTCCGCCTCCTCGTGGCCCCCGCTGGAAACAGACCGTGGATGCGGAGAGGTCCCGACCCTTTCGCATTACCGGTGCTGGTTAAGCGAGTCGCCGCCCCCAAGAGGGTAGGTCCAACTTGTCCAATGATCCAGAAATTATGAGAAGAGGGTTTTTCCAAATCGACCGTGCAAACACATCTAATCGTGGCAGTTCCTTTGGTCGTGGTAGGATTTGGATGATAAGTCGAGTTTACAAAATGATCCGTTGACTATCAGACGTGAATTAGGGGACCCCAGTCCTGGTAGGGGGAAACCTGAGGTACAGCCTTCTTGAAAGAGAGACAACGATTAAATCACTCCTCCTCGTTGTTGTCTACTATCCCTCCGAACTACATAATAAAGAAATATCTTATTGCTCAGTGCTGTATAAAAGTATTAAGGTCACATTTAAAGTTGGCCTCCTGCACGGTGCGCGCTTGTACGGACCCCGATTTCAGAAAATTTTCCATACTACTCTTACTTTCTGATATTTCGTTCTCTCTGCTTGGTCGAGACTCGCTTGCTTTATGAAAAACCATCATTGCCAATCCATATTTTGGATAACGATTATAAATTCTTGACCATTGTCTGTGAAGATTTATAATTATTCGTCAAAATTCCATTAGCAACGGTTGCTTTTCTTAAGCGGCTGGTAAGTCTTCTAGGAGAACTCAGAATCATTAGAGTCTGGGAAACCTCCTCTATCTATTATAAATCTCCTATTCCTATCATTGACCCCTCTCCTTATCATTGACTTCCCTATTCCCAACATTGACTCCTCCTGTCCCTATAAACGAAATCCACTGTCCCTATCGTTAACCCCTGAAGTCCTTATAACTGACTCCCGTCCTTAAAGTTGATTCCTCCTCTTTGTTATGGACCACCCTGGATTCTTGCATACGGTGGTGATGGCGAAGGTTGTAGCGGTGGTTATGATGGCATTAGAAACGGCGGCGGTGGCAAAATATTTTTTAGAACATAGAGAGACATATTATAGTCATCCTCTGATAACAGCGACGTCCAGTGGCGATAGCGCGAGGCATTTTCTTCGTCGGTATTTGACTATCTCCCACCATGCAACTCCATAACCTGTATGTAACAGTCAACATTAACGGTCCTAACTTAAGTGTGGCTTTAGATAAGGCTCGAAAGATTCTTTTCGCAATCATTACAAATACTAATGCCTGTAACAGTAATACGGTATCGTAGAAGATAGTTTTATCTGTAGTCGGAGCCATACTTGTCGTCAAAAAAGAATCCGTTGTACCGGAAGTGCAGATAACTCTTAGCATATTGATGGATATGACCGATCGACAGCGTTTGAATTACAGATAAATGAAAATTACTCTGTTACAACGTTCAGAAGCGGGACAAGGGAACCTTCGAATAATGATCAAAGACAGTATTCCGCTAATTATAATACATCGACAGAAACAACGGCAGGATCAAACACCAAAACCCTCATTATCGAATATCCTTCCTCGTCTACGAAGTATCGACAGATCATCTAGTTGCTTAAATGTCGATATTATAATTATACCGGAGACGTAGTTTAACCCAGACAAGTCTTCGTCTGAAATGCTTCCGGCCGACATATATAATCTTTATCGCTGTGATAGACTCAAGAAAGTTAGAGGGGATGCGTTAATAGCGAACATAGCTTTGATTATCGTACAAGAAATTAACTTTAGCAAAGTGAGTAGTGCTTTTTCGTCAATTTATTTATTGTGAGTGATCGTCCGCTGCAAGAATGGGCACAATTTCGTTTAAGTTTAAATGACGATTTGTTTTGCGCTCGTTATCTTTTCAAGTTGAAATGACGATTTGTTTTCCACTCGTTATTTTTTTAAGTTGAAATAACGAATAGTTTTTCATTTGTTATCTTTTCGAGCTTAAATAACGAGACGTTTTTCACTCGTTGTGGTTTTGAATTTCAATAACAAGTGATTTTTGACACGTTCCTATCCGCAACATCCACATCCGGTACGCTTCAGGGCTATAATCTTGGGCCTTTATTATAGTTTTATATAATAAAAATATATCGCCACTACTGCCTCCATGTATGTGACTTGACCCCATACTATATTCTAAATCAGGGGTCTCCAAACTTTCCAGCCTTAGGGCCATACTGATTACTCCAGTAAGTTCCGAGGGTCAAAACCATATTATCATTGTTGCCGGTGGTAAAAAGTGAAATAGTCCAAAATCTGTCCGCGGGCCGAATGTGGCCCGCGGGCCGTAGTTTGGAGACCCCTGTTCTAAATTACCGGAGTCACTAATGCCCTGCAGTGGTTCAAGTTCGGGAGTGACTACAGTATACAGTCCCTGGCAGGTGCAATCAATAATATGATATTAGATGTGGTAAATAATAAAAACATTGTTATGTCTATCTTCCAAGGATGGGGGGCGGGTCAATCAAGATGAATTAATATAAAGCAATCTGAAAAGGAAACAAGGGAATCGGAAACAAAAAATAATGAAGGGGAAGCAAGGGACGATTCAGCCGAAACGAAACAAATTCGGAGAAATAAGACATTAGGAAGAAACAAAAGATTCGAATAATAAAACACGACAGCTGGAACCAGAAATGACGATCGAGAAAACGAAAAATGTGAAGGAAAGGAAGGCAATAAAATAAACGACGATCGATAGAAAACAAAATACGATTTGCAACGAAAGCAAAAGAAGATCGCGAGAACAACAAAAGGCGACCAAGAGAAAAATGATTGAAGAGTTGGCACGCGAAAAGCGCAAGCGATCGTGTCTCCTTAGTTTTATCATATTTATCAATGAAATTGCATCTTATATCGATTTTGAGTCTTTACTCCATGCGGATGATGCAAAAGTTTACTCCGTTATTCGGGTCTGTTCACATTGTATATCTTTAAAAAGAAAATCCACACAAGGATACATTAGCATCCTGGTGCCAAAATAATGTATTGAAATACCTTACACGTATTTCATAAATAATGAACCTCAACAGCGATGGGTATGCTTGTTGGGATCACGTTTTATCTTCGGTTTACCTTCATGCCACGCGTTGGAAATACAGTTGCTTCGGTTAAATATAAACTTGTTTTTGTTATTTAACGGATCAGGCTATTTCGAAATGTTATGGGAATCGAGTTGTTATATTACAGTAACGTGCGTACTAAGATGGAATATACGTCGGTCGTATTGTCCCCTACACAATAAAATCAGGATATTAATGCCATCGAAGACAGCTAAATAAAATTTCTAAAATTTCTCATTTGGAATCTCGACGGCCATTATTTTAAACGCGTGGTGTAAGCCTGTTGTTGACAATTGAAATGAGAATGAAGAATCAAGAGAACATTTATTTTATATTTTTATAATATAAAACTTCATCATTCCAATGTTATTTAACGGATTAGGCTATTTCGAAATGTTATGGGAATCGAGTTGTTATATTACAGTAACGTGCGTACTAAGATGGAATATACGTCGGTCGTATTGTCCCCTACACAATAAAATCAGGATATTAATGCCATCGAAGACAGCTAAATAAAATTTCTAAAATTTCTCATTTGGAATCTCGACGGCCATTATTTTAAACGCGTGGTGTAAGCCTGTTGTTGACAATTGAAATGAGAATGAAGAATCAAGAGAACATTTATTTTATATTTTTATAATATAAAACTTCATCATTCCAATGCTCCCCTTCGAAATATTTTACTTCCCATTTCCATTGTCGAACATAACTGTAACCCTTGATGAGTCACGAGAATATCCCTACTCCTCGGCTCTAACATAAGAACGCGTGACCCCCACTCTGCTCTTCATAGTCCCATTCCGGGATAGTTTCGGGCGGTGTGACTTTAAAGAGTTAAGCTTGCTTATTTGTTACCACTATAATCCGTTCAGCTGCCTTTTTGATGCTCGTACTGATCAATCGATAAACCTGTGCATGGCTGCTGTCTACAAAAAATGCCGGATAACCTGCCAAAAATGATGTAATATCATTACAACCTTCAACTATCGTAGTTACCGATATAATTATGTTCCACCACTTTACAATGTAATGTACCATTTGGTAATGGCTACGCAATAATATTTTTTTCATTAACATTTAATCAGTAACTTTAATATAACAACATTTGTATTTTTTATCGTTTTTTTATCTTTGTAATCATTCGTACCTTTTGTTTTTACAATTTTTGTTAGTTCTATTATTTGTTATATGCCGTTAAGTTTAAAAAATACCAAATCAAATCAAACTAATATAATCCCATAGAAATAAAGTTCTATAACGAATATATTTTAGGATGTACAAAATATGCACGCTACAATAATATATTAAATGTTCTGAATGTCGAATATATTTCTTTTCTATGGGGCGTATGCATATATGCTGACGATAAATTGCGCATTCCTATCAAAGCATTTTGTTGGATGAAGTACTGTTAGGCTTGTCCTTTCATCTCCGGATAATGTTAGAGACATTATGGCAGATTGTAACTAAGTGAGTTTTCACTGTTTTTATAATCAAACCACACCCGGCAAACATCTGCCGATGCAATCCGAGTAAAAATGTCTAACCTACAAATATCACCTGCTTTGCCCAAATAGATGAAAAGTTACGGTTTGTAGGCCCTACCGGAACTGTTCGAAACAACCATCCAAAGGCTGCATTAACCCTCAACCCTTACTGAGTCCTCATTCACCGTTAAGTCTACGATTTATTTTCTCTCCATGTCATCTGATCAGCCAATATCTTCCATAATCTGAAATCGTAAAAACAAGGCGGGATTAATGAAGTTGCAGGAATTAGCCAAGAAAAATGAAATGACATGTAACGGTCGTTAGTTAAACGAATCAAGTGTTAATATTTATAGTACATGTACATTTTATTCATGGAAGAATGGTAAGGGCACAGGTTGAACGGTAGACTTCACATGAATTAAATCTATTTTTTTGAAGGATGAACGAAGGACGCTTAATCCTCATTGCTTCGCCCTTCCTACACAAACGTGGTTAACCGAGTGTCGATATCACAGGTTTAACGAAGGTTTCGAATTTGAAGTCGGATAATATTGGCTGGCTATCACCCGTTTTAGTACTACGCATTCTGTTTATCTTATCTGCGGCGTGTACGTATCGCCCTTCATCTCTATTTGTGCTCTTTTCACATCACTAAACACGTCAATCTCCATTATTTCGGATTCGATGAAACCACAGAGCACCAATCGCAATGAAGTAAGCGCATCAGTTATGGGCTACGATCCTCGCTCATCCGATGCACGCAGAGTAATCAGTGAAAAAGCCTGTCGTCGGCGGGGTTCAACAGAGAATAATGTGATCTACTGTGCAACGTACAATTCCTACTGTAGGATGGAAATAGGATTGAGATAAACTGATATACCCTGGGCTTTGCAACTTGTATGCGTAATCTGCGGGTTCTGATCCTGAGAGCGATCCACTCTATCATGGTGAATCGGACTTTCATGCAGAATGTATACCATATTTTCCACAATAACAGTATAGAGGTAATGCTGTAAGCCCCTCATTAAGTAGCGGTTGTAACTTTGTGTTAATGTGGTTACGGTTTTACGAGATTCCAATTAGACTTTTGGATGCAAATAAACGGTCAATTCAGTATATTCTAAAAATCCTATATTATTATAACGGAAGGCACAATCTTCTTTTTAAGGATATTGTCTTGTCAAAATTATGGTTGTGTAATGTGTATATCAAATTTAATGATATTACTATGGAAATTTACACCGTTTTAGGATATAAAACGAACTATCATGGAAGACCAGGGCCGTCAGAATTAAATCGATGTAGCGAATGCAAGAATTATTTCATCCCATTTTTCATTTTCATTTAATTCTACACATTCTGATTGCATTTTTACCTTCTTTCATCTCTCACATATAAATTTTCCCGCGTCTCGGGCCTTACTGGTTCACATTTACATTGTCCAGAAATATACACCCGATCACTGGTCATAAATGTCGCAAATGGTAAACCATGAAACAAGTGCTTCGGTCTATGCAGTTTATATCAGTTCGGAACATGCGTAATGAAATGGTGACGTATGGAAACTTTTCTTCCGCTATTAAATGAAGAAAATAAAGGTGATTAAGAGAGAAACGATAAATAGAACTCGGCAAACGGTAACTGAAGACACGTTGTTCGATCTTGTAACTGACATATACCAGAGAAGGTCCAACGTCAGATAAGACATTTTGGAACGACTTGGCATCGTACGGTGTTGAGCACAGATTCGCAACAGTTAGAGCATCGGTCATGGTTTCCTTCTCGGTTCTGTCTAGACTATGAGCGTCTGCAGCGCCGAAATTTACGCTTGCGGTTACTGTTGATGTAGTTTGTTCAAACAATAGTAACCCTGGATACCAGTACATGGAATTAATAAATGTTGACTTATCGAAGGCGATGTTTTGAATCGTTTGCCATTGTTACATACGCGCTAGTTACACCGACGAATGATAATCGATAGTAAGTGGGAAAATGCTCAATCTGAAGCGCACTGCGACTGCTCGAATGTTTATCCGAAGCTGATATTTAAAATCTGTCGCATTCCCCATGTCTTTTACATGCAGTAAATTATCCTCGGATGAATGGAATCGATGCACGATTCGATCTTTCATGGTAGACACAACCCAAAATTTAGTCGAAGATATAGTCGCAGATACAATCGGAGACACAACCGAAGACACAATCGGAAATATAGTTGAAGACATAGTCCAAAACGCGCTGGGAATGTGGAAAAGGACAAAGGGGAACATGAAGTACACCGCAAACCAGCGGGTCACTCGAAGCAACGCCAACGCATCGAGATGTTTCAATCGAACGGCTTACCTTCGTCAAGACCGGCGCTCCGGCTCGGTTTCTCGCATGATTCGAGACAGATATCCTCGGACCCACGAAGCTTTGGGAAACAAGAGCGGAAATTCTCGTCTCTTCGGAACTATACCAGGAGAAACGACGGTAAATCGAGCAAGAAAAGTAGTCAAGAACATGGGGGGAGGGATTGATGATTCGCGAGGATGAAGCTATGGAACGTCTGTGCGCTGCTTCGTTCTTCGACCCATGTTTTTGTGTCTTCTGGAAATTACAGCTTTAGGATACAGAAAACAACGGAGTAAAACTTAAGGATGTGGCTTACGCTATATGTCGAGAAGATGGGTTTCTACGGTCACGCTTCCGATTCGCAACTAGCTGAATGATTAGGAAACAGAAAGGCATTTGTCGCATATGTATCGTACCAGAAAATAAGATCTAACACATAAGCTTAATGGTCCTTCGTCTTATGTAGGTACTTTTAAAAAAAAGGAAACAATTCTATTATAAAAAAAGGATTTTTGATTCGTCATGGCTATCGTTTTTATTCAACAGAATGTTTAACTTGTACAACCGGCGCCTTCTTCACCAAAATATAACGGCATTGGACCTTACGATTATGCTTGCGCAATACTATTTGCAATAGTACAGTTTAGAATTATTTTATGCTTAATTGGCGTAATTGGCCTACCGAATAGCCTGAGAAAAAAATGGTACAACCAACTATTAAAAGAGACAATTGATAATTGTTAATCCATGCGGCTATTATTATAATTATTGTAACTACCTTTTATGGGTTTCACTTTAAAAATAGTTCATGCAACTATAAAAATTGTCGCATGGACTAACAAATGATAGTTGCCAGAACTATCGTCATTTCTCTCAGCGCACGAGCTGATGCCCGTAATGACAGCAGCATCAACGCGTCTTCATTGATCTGTGACTTTTCGACTGACCTACATTTTTGTAGCAAGTAAATCGGTATTTCAACAATATGATCCTGGCTATTAAAGGAGTCGTAAAATAAACAACAAAAACCATACTAGCTTCGGCATTTGCGATTTGTCAGCACCGACAGTTTCTATGAACGTTAGAGTTAAACATAAGCGATAAACGAATGCAGATACAGATATACATGTATTTGATTCTTCGACTATCTGCATAACCATAATTTACCTCGAGTTCGGAAAAGTTACGCAAGGTCCAAAGATACGGATGACTCCATACTAACCCCTTTTCTCTGCCGGACCATCTCCGCGATCGGGAAAAGGACACGAATACCAAGACGACGACGACGAGAGAAGGTAAACCGAATGGACGAAAGCGTCTGCGATATTCCCAGCGTGAAGGAAAAGAAATTGGGAATTTCACGCTTCCGTTGTCCATTCGAGATCGGTGTAGAAAAAGGTGGAGAAGCAGCAGCGCTTCGCCGAACCTATATGCTGCCACAACTGCTTCTATCTTGACTATGTTATGTATAGTATATAGATACAGGTATATACGATAACGGTATAGTATAGCGTTGTACTTCGTATCGTCCAGTGAGTGTCATGGCCTATAGCGTACCTCCGCTATCTGATAGTCCGGCGAAGCAGAGACCCAGGGATGCCAGGTTCCATTTGACCTCTTGCGTTCTTCGTGAAGCAGGACGCGGTAACGATTCCGAAAGTCACCGTGCCATAACAAAAAACTTTTACACTCTCCCGAACTGAATGTAATGTCGAGTGGCAGAAAGATTTTTGGATTCACTGAAATGTGTGAAGAATTACTTTTTTTTTAAATATTTCCATATCGCGATAACGGTTACAACGACAGAAAAAATAAAGAAATAATTAAAACTTACATATTAGACAGAAATCTGTGATAATTTTCTTGAGTTTTAAATTATCTGAAAAAATGCTACTTCCACTGGAGTCTGACAATCAATTTTGCTCGTATTGCAATACTTTTTTTCTTTTACGTAATTTGGATATATTGAGAATATAAAAAAAAATCTGTAATAGTTGGTATAGTTGGCATCTTCCTTACCTTTACGATGACATGAAATTCCCTCGTACAACAGTCATCCGCAGATAGCGCGTAGTTTTGTCGTCGTAATAATAAAAAAAATACTATGTAATGCGAGAGAGACATTGTTTATAGTATACTAGACTACAACTATAAAAATATTCATCAACTCTTGGCTCACAGTGTTTCGTGGTCTCGTATTATATTAACAGTAAAGTTTTAACGATTAAATGAAGTTTATTCGGTATGGTGAGTGGAGGTACCACACTATATTACAGTCTGTAAATTATCTCGTTATCCAGTACGACCGGTTATAATTTCACTATAAAACTTTATTTTGGAGGTGTGTTACTGCTGTTGCAACAATGCGCACCTGTAATACATCGTGTATCGAAATGTAGACCTTTCCTCAAAAGCTTTCTGATGAAGAACAAAGGGAGATGGTACGACACTCGCGTTTCACTAACCGCATGCTTCCCATTTAGTTTCGAAGGAGAGTTTTGGCAGAATGTAATGAGCATTAACAAATTTTAATATCTTCTTAGATTCTGTGAACTGAAAAGATGGCATCTGCTACTTTGCTCAACATCCTAAAACGACTTAGTTTTTTTTACCTGAAGCCAACTCTGAGAGCCGTCGGAGAGTTTAAATTCCGACTCGGGGTTTTTTATAATATTTTTATGTGCAGTATGCTGTTTAAAGTTAAGTAGGAGGATCACTTAAATTATGCACTGTGGCAAGAGCGACAAGAACATTGGAAAATTAAAATACGCTGAAAGCGCAGTTACTGCCGAAGCCTCAGTCTGGGCCAAGGGTACCGCTACATTTTCGCTTCGTGAAGTAGTTCCGTTGAATCATTCTGTCCTCTATCCCAGATAGTAAAGCGCGTCTTTACCGCTTTCACCCGTCCATCTGTCCGTGAAACGACAACTGTAGTCCGTAAGTCTATCCCAAAGTGAAAGACATACACACGGATGAGATAAAAGCGACTATAGCCAGGTTAGTAGAAATGAGATTGCGCAGTCGTTCGCACCTTGCCTGGACGTAAATTGTCACTAGGGTTGTATTGCAGCCAGCCGTTCCTGTTAATTTAAGCAGCGTTGCGACTAACTCTTAACGACTTTGAGTGTCTAACGGCATGAGCCAAGTTTTCCCTCGGGTAACATGAACTGCCGTAAGGACCGCGAGGAAAGAAGAGGAAGGTAAGAAGAAGGTAACCGTGCAAGAGTTCTAAGTACATTGTAGATTAACAAAAAGGCGACGAGCACTAGGAGAAAGTCGTCGGCGCTTCGGAATTTTCTTCCTCTTTTTTTTTTATTCTACAGCTAATCTTGTACAACTAGAACTTAACTAGGATCTTCTTGTTTACCGATTCCTCTTTACTTTTTGAACGATATCAATTGAAGATAAACCTACTCCGCGTCCAAAGTTCAATTTAACTCGGTAAAGTAAAATTGCTATTCGCGCCGGAACCGGGGCATCCCGAAATCAGGGTCCCTTGTACCATCGGTAGCCCGAGGGGTTCCTGGAGACCCGCCCGAGAAACGACCCCACACTCTCTTATCAGAGTTCGCGTTGTTGGCCTCATTTTCACACTGGTTTACGGTTCCGTCCATATACCGGTGGGGATGGGTAGGTCCTTGCCGGAAAGTAAAGTTTGTGCGATATTTGCGGCCCGCTATGTTCCGTAATACGGGTTGGTGTATACGTTCGTACTCGTCTCCCTCCGTTCTTTTCGAATTGATGTTTCTCCATGTACACTGCAGTGTAAATTATCGTGAGAATGCTAGTTTTAGGAAACCCACACCAACGCATCAGAAGTAGGGCAGGGAAAGAACAGACGGGCGCATACGAGTTCAGAATAACACAACTGCTTTCCTTGCCTGTTGTTCTTTTCCCAATCAGCTTCTCCCCTGGACTATGGCTTAAATTTTAAAGCGAGTTTCCGACACCTTTAAAACGAAAAATCTGTGGGCGAGGATATCACAGATTCGGTTAATGCGTATCCGTTCGTCCGACGAGAATCACCGAGGCCTGAAACCACGTCTGGTATAGGAGGTAACTTTCCAATACTCGTTATCTCGAAATTTATGCGTAGGTACAAGTACCACCCTTGGATGCCGAACATCTGGCAGTTGATCAACACTTCCACCTGCCCTAAATCTCTCAGCGATAGAAGCAGTCGTGATGAAGTAGCTACAGGAGTCGAAGGTCGCGGGGCGTCGATTAAAAAAACTACAAGCAAATGTAATTGGGAATCAAAGGAATCACGAAATATCGCAGTGGTCTCATAGAATGTGGATTCGATGTGAGGAATGTTGAAAGACTGAGAGGGGTCAGTGTGAACTCAGAACCCAATATCCCTAGTTCAACCGGAACAATATACTCGGTCTGACTTCGAAGGCCATTTCCCCGTCGCTCATTCTTTGGAAGTCATCTTGCTTGACTGCGTCCGCGGGTACTGCCCATGGGAACCATTGTAAGATCAATCCGAAAACACTTGGCACGATTCCGACGATTCTCACCGCGCTGAATATCACAAGGGTGTGGATATATAAAATGGGTTTGGTAGGTTACAAGGAGATACGTGTTTGTACATGGATGAGAATGAGAAACGATGCCTTGAAAGTGGAAACTGTAGAATTCGATGGAGTAAGATCGAATAAAAAAGAGAAGGAGATACCAGGGGTAAGAGGATAAAGAAGACTATGGTACGGAAAAATTTGACTTGCATTAAATTCACGTTGGTGTGAACGCCAGAACGAGAAAGCTGGAGATAGACTATTCTGTTCAACGATTCGATCGTCTCAAGCTAGTAAACTCAGGTTCGTGCTACATACGTATAGAGAAACGTGAGAAGTGGTAGGTCGACGTCAACGAGACTTGACTTTCTTCGACGCGAAGACGAAAATAAGAGAGATCGAGCGTATTCTAGCGACAAGAGCCCATCGAGTACTGAATTAGATATTGGCTTGAATGCGGATTCTCAATCCTGTCGACGTATATTGCGGCTGTCTGAGCCATCGTTCTTCTTCGTGAAAGTGCTCCGGTGCAGTACCTACCGCTAAAATTTTTTAAATATCTTTTCTACGGGAGCGTAGTACTTAACGGAACTGCTGAATGATGGAGTAGAGATGAAAATATGTTTGGAGATATAAATATAAAAAGAGGAGCATAAGGCACCGAGTGAAAGCTCTACAGAAAGAACGACGGAAACTGTTTAGCGTATTGAAACGAACGTAGTTTCATCATGTTTTGCTGTTTCGTCGTTTACATCAATTTTAATAAAGTGAGATGTTGTCCGACCCACCTCAATTATTCTAAAAAAAACAAGAAGTACATGGCCGACTATCTTTCTACCTGTCGAATGTCTTTTGTTTTTTTGTTCATTACGACTTGTCGTACGATTCGTAACGCTTCAACATATCCAAGTATGCAATGCTCTTCTAATTTTTCGTCATTTAAAATGACTTAATTAAAATCTTACATCTTGTCAGGCGCTGAAACATGACTTTGTCATGCACTTGGCACTTGATTTACGAGCTAAATTTGATTTTGATTATCTACACTTTGGAATTGTTAATATATTTTCATTTCCACGTCATATACAAGCTTCATTGTACATCAATGTTGGTTTTATTCTTATCAACACGTAGTAAAAGCTTCAACAAATTCTTAAGAAATTGATTTTACGAGAATATATTAATTATTAATAACAATAATCGCTGTTATAGTCTCGTAAATTAAACCCAAAAAGTGGTCATATCAAAATAAACTTCAGACTTTAACTTTGGAAAGAAAATCGACATTTTTGACGTTTCAAACCTTGTTTTTACCGATAACTTTATTTCATTAGACACTTCCCTTAGTTCTGAGAGTTTTAATAAGTTACGGCGACTCTGTTGTCACTGAAATCACGGAATAATATTGCGAAGGTTCAATTGGGGATTGTTATAAAATGTTCTTGTTCACCGAAGAATATGTTGTACCGTTCATTTACTGGTCGGTGTTTATACTTGTTGTACAGTTTATCGTAGTCAACCATTTGTCTCCCGTACTTTATGTCGCTATCCTACCTCCTGCTTTTTTCTTGTTATCATCTTAATTCTCATACCAATAGCACAGACTCTACACAGACCAATCTCTACACGAATAGTTGTACATTCGTGTACAGAGATGGATACTGTAGACCCGGGGTGCTTCCCCTCATACCCTCGATTGCAATTATTCAAGGGATTCCTTTCGATTTCTCTCTCATCTCTTGTGACCTATTTTTTTCGATCGAAATTCCATATCCTTAGCACCAACACTTTTGCTTCGGTAAGCTCGTTTGTCAGGAACGTTGGCTATACGAAAAGATTTTTTGCATTGATGACCTCCGCACTTTGAGCATTCATATGTATCAGTGAGGTTCATTTTGAATGTCAACCGGTTTCGAACGGATATCCAAGGTTCCAAACTAACTTAACCCTCCACCAGTTGGGAGTTTTTCCTTCCTTGGCATCTGTAACAGACTCGCTGTTTCTCCATTTTCACTCCATAAGCCCGTTTCGGTGCACTTTCAGGCGCTTTGACAAGCAAAGGTCCAAATTCACGCTCGGTAGTTACAAAGAGAAATGGAAATGTTCATACACTGTTTCTTTCATCCTATATAGTCTCAACAAATATATAGAACTCAAGCTTCACCGGAGCGTTGTGGTACCCAGACTCCCGGTGGTCGAATTCGCTATGAGTGTAAGAGAAAAGCGAGAGAATCGAGTGAGAACCAAAGGAAATACTGAATGGCGGGCAGGCACGAGCGGTAATATCTTGGCGCGATGTCTATATAACGATCGAGGAGCATGGAACCAGCAGGTACTCGACTGGGTTACGTGGTGTGCGCTGTCTCGTTTACTATTGCTGGCTCTCTCGCTGTCCGTAAGCTTGCGTGTTTAATGATAGATCGCGCTGGATGGCGACACGATGAAGAAGAGAGGCGCCGGCACCATTTACCATCAGCGGTAACACAGCGTAAGGGGCGCGAAGCAGAATGCGAAAAGACCGAGCGTTAGGAATTTCTAGCTATCCAAAGGCGTGACTCTCGCGAACAGCCCGTGACGTATGAACCCGCGAGCACCGAGGCCGAGGAGCAATTTCGCAAAGAACGTAAGGAAAGTCTCGCTATTCGCTAGTTCTTCAGACCAGTTCGTGGCGAATAAAAAACTTTTTTATTATCCCTAGCTTACCGACTATCTACGGCTTTGAAACTCGACCTCCAAGTTCATGTTCACGAATGGACGAAATACTTTTACTTTAAGATCTCGAGATCTTTGGGATCTCATGGTTTTAAATCAGGTTCTTCAGGGTCTGCCGTTAGCGAAATTAATGGTTTACCAGGATTCCGACTCAGAAGAATGACTATCAGCTGGAGTTGAACAAAAAAAAACAATATATCATGAATTGTACAACTACACGCCCTTACGCTCGAGCTCGCACTTGCGCACACCCGAGCCTCATGCATAAAAATACCCCGTTTACCAAGTATACATCGCTTTTTACTGGGAGCATACATTTACTTTAGCCTCCAATTGTTAGAATGGAGCGATAAATTAACTTTCTATTGTCCGGTGAGTCCCTCTGTAGCGTTCAGTCATTAATCGTTGGCCGAACAACGTCCGAAGCAACTCGGAGGTGCTACTTCCACATTCTGATTCACTATTGGAACCTGTAATTGCTTGTGTGACGTCATTCGTGAAATATTAAACCTCAAACCATAGCGGTAGAAAAGCTGAACGTCAAATTTATAACGCATAATCAATATTTATAACTAAATTCAATTTACAAATGTATAACCATTCATTTCTCTCTCAAAATACATCTTTACCACGATTCAATTCCGAATAAAATTTATACAATATTACACCTCTGACACAAGCGAAAAAATAATAATATTACTACGACGAAATATCTCCACCATAATTCAGACTCTCTGTGAATATCTCTAACATAAATAAAATTCCCTGAATGATAATTCTATCAGTTCACATCTCTGCTACGGATCAACTCTCTGATTTTCTAAGACTAATCTTGGGTAAAGCAGAGTCAACCGCCGATATTATTCTCTCTCTCCCGGATGCGCATGTACGAATGGTTAAGGTTATGTGACACACTGTCTGAGTCGTTGCGAGTGTGAGAGAGATGATGCTATAGGAACTCTCAGGGAGTGAGAGACAACAATGCCTGTTTCATCCGGGAACAAGTACCATCGCTCTTGGAACACCGGCGAATTATTCTCTGGTTTACATGCAAACCGGTAGACTTGTAATTTCAGGAGTTTTAATTATGCTAAAGATATTCTCGTAGAGGTCTGAATTATCGTAAAGTTATTTTGTGGTAGATATATTAATTTTTTCCCTTCTGGTAAAGATGTAATATATCGTAGACCTGTATTCTAGCAGAAATAAATACGAATGGTGGAATCATATAAATGAACGCAACGTTAAAATTGTATACTTTATTAAGTATTTGAAAAAGTAGATGAAAGTCTCATAAAATATGGATTTGTAAACCGAAGAATCAATGACAAAGTGTAAGGTTAAATGTCAGAACTTAGCGCCTGCAAATTATTGACTTAAGGGGCAGTGAAAGACTCCCCTCGCGATGTACCTCGTTTCATCTGATGTGCTCTCTCTCTTTCTCTCTCTTCTATCTCGTATTTTTTTACTGTCATCAATAATGCCACCATGGGTAATTAATTTCCACAATAGAGTAACAATTTCATTCTCTAGTCATCTATGGCTTATCACTTTGTTAAAGAGCTGTTAAAAGTTATCAAAGAACAGATTGAAACAACAAGAACAACAACAAACGCTTGGATAACAATACGGAACAATTTGGTGTACATTTCAGAAATTGTTTTTCGTATAAATGATGCCAATATTCTTCACAGCGATTGTTGATGATCACCTGTCTCGAAATTCTTCGTCTGTGCAAACAGCTAATACGCAACGATTAAGATAACCCGAAGGATTTACAAGTTATCACCTTCGCGATCTCAGCGATAAAGAAAGAAAAGAGAAAAAAAAGACAAGACCGAGAGATGAGAGTCTCGAGAGAAAACTAAATTCCCTCGGCGTTGATGCATGGGTAATTTCGTGGAATGTTCGGTATTCCGCACGAGAGGTGGCTGCTGTGAGTGCCTGAAAAATGTTCATCGCTCTCTTATTACGAAGAGTCTGGTTCTCTTCTTCCATCCCAAGTGAAAAAGGAAGGCAGTGAAAACGAGGGGAAGAGCTTGGCCAGACTGAAGCAGCGCAGGACGCAAACGCGTATAATCCTGCGTGGAAAATTTAGCACCCGATGGTAGAAGCTTCGCGAGGTACGTCCTACCGTCTGGCTTGCACGGAATTGCCTCTATCCTTGAAAATCTGGAGTTCAGCACCAACTGCTATAAGCTCTACGACGTGATGAAAGGAAAGATGAAAAGTTGTTGGTTGAAAAAAAAACACCGCTGGCATGAATTATTTAAAAAATGAATAGTAAAGAAATTTTCGCTCAACGAATACGATTAATTTACTTCGGTATATAGGTAATAAGAGTTCAAGTTAAGATAAGATTAATCAAATAGTTTATTCGGTAAGCGGATGGGTTCATCGTATATTACACACATTACTTAAGTGTATACTCACTTTACACACACAAATAAATACGATATCGGATAGGGTTATGATATTGAAGTAAGGAAGTGCGCGAATAGGAAATCGAAGTAGTCAGAGAAAACGAGAAAGAGAAAAGGACGAAGCGCGTAATACGTTTCGATATGTAATTACAGTCCGTGCGAGCATATGAGAGCTTTACGACGTCCGGAAAGGAAAGCCCGTGTTGACTAGTTGTGTGGATTTTCGGGCCGACGGCAGAAAATAACGAGTTATTCTCTGAGTCCGCTGGCAAGAAAGCCAGCGATGCTTCATAATTAATGGAGTTCTGCAAGCGTCGAAGTAGAAGATAACAATTCGAAACAGTGCTCGATTATTCATCACGGATTGGTACGAGCTAAGAACGTGATAGGAGTACAGATGAATTATATAAGACACGAGAGCAGGAAGAATTTTTTGATATTCTTATGATAATATGTATTCAAGAAGTAATTTCCTTGATTTTTTAAATTAGAAAATAACCGATTTGTTAATACTTCACTATGAAAAACAGAGCACGGTATAAGAATTTTTCTTGTTCCTAGTATAAAGTAAATGGCAATACTCGTTATAGATACAGAAAAGCTCAGAAAAACATGATCATACGTTATCGTAAATATTATATATACATTATATATAGTATATAATTAGTATGTAAATGACATTGAACTACTTGGCCCCTGTTATTTTATTTTTCTAAACCAGGGGTCTCCAAACTTTCCAGCCTTAGGGCCATACTGATTACTCCAGTAAGTTCCGAGGGCCAAAACCATATTATCATTGTTGCCGGTGGTAAAAAGTGAAATAGTCCAAAATCTGTCCGCGGGCCGAATGTGGCCCGCGGGCCGTAGTTTGGAGACCCCTGTTCTAAACTATCCATTGGTGCTTCTTATCGTTTAAATAATATTTAGAAAAATACACAAGGTTATTTTTATTAAGCGCACGTAGAACCGAGATTGACGGGTTGGATAAGTTCAATACATCAGCATTCCTAATTCCTAGGAGTTTTAAACAAAGCTTCTAGACTATACACTCGTCGATAAGCTTTCCATCAAACACCAAAAGATTTACACTGCATAGTGCCACGCGAATCCAGCTTTCAATATACGTTTTAATATTATTTCTTCTTAAATAATATGACAATTTGCCTGGAGAGAATAATTGTTCACTATGAGGACGAGAGACGAGGAGTTCCATTTACCCTATAAATTACGTGAGTCAACAGGCGCCCATCCACGTAAATGGGACGCCGAAGAGTAGTCGTGTTTCGCACTACGTGGATAACGGAACGCGTGTGCGTATAACATGTCGTTAAGCCAGAAGTGAAACTCATGTGCTGAATAGGTAAGGGAAGGGATGGATGCAAAGGCAAAATAGCCCCGGTCGAATGACAGTGCCGATTGATAGGTATAACAAATGTATGGTCAGTTGAGTAACCGGGAATGGCGGTACGGATTTACAGAGTCGAGATAACATCGTGGCGCTAGTTCTACAACTGCACTGGTTATCTCGCTCAATACGGTTGCGTCCTCTTCGCACCTTGGTTGCTACCTGACCGTACCAAGGGGAACTACCCTTTTATTCCATTGTACGTAACATCTGCGTATGATAATCGAGTTGGCGCACATGATTTCTGAGGGATTTGATTCTACACGCGATAATATATCAACCAAGTTGTGTATGTGTTTAATTGAACGCTCGAGAGCGCAATTATTTAAGTGGATATCTGAGAAAAATCTTATAGCTACGATCTGAAATTCAATAATGAATAAATAATAGTCGTAGAAACACAGAGACGAAGATGGATTTTTTTGAGTGTGACGTTTGTGGTATACGTTAAATACGATATCTCTTTATGTTTATTGTATTTTGGATTCATTAAGAGAACGCATAGAAATAAAGAGCTTATCACTTGAAGCTTTCGAATCTTTGGTAGATTGCTCACCCTTTTTTTCTACACATAACGTCCAACGGACTTTCGTAGGACTAGTAGACATTTTATATTTGCATGGTACCTTTGCATGGCGTCGCGATAAGATTTTCTAAAGCTTATGCAACAAGCCATCACAATAGCTGTCGGCGTACCACGTATAGAATACGACACCTTCTTGTTACATCGAACCGGGGGATAAAGATTGTATAACGTCGGCATCTCTCTGTGTTCGGTATAAATCTATCTATCGATATCCTTTCCGTGTACCTATGTACGTACATATCAAAACATATATACATACTATGAATATAACGTTGTTGCACGTAGTATTGACTATCGGATAGTTCCGAAGCTCTTCAGTCTGCTTCCTATCCTCTCAAGCAGACTACACTTGTGGCGAGTGAATGTCATGTCGACTGCGCGCGTGTGCACCAACAATGCAGAGAAATCAGTATTTCGAATAAAGAAACTGGTAAAGGAAAAACGTGTTGTCGGCCTGCACTTGTGAACCTCAGAAAGGTATTCAGCTAGCTTCGCGTTTCCGTCCACCGCATTCATATCATCTCCCGTAAGTTCGTCTATCTCTCTATATATTTTTTGAAATAAAGAAGAATATAGATTTGCTCCTGCCTAGTATCCTAGTCTCCATACATCGGATGCGCAGTTTTTATACAAACTGGCAACGTACCAAGTCTCCGGTATTACGAGGTGTCAGTTATGTCACCCGACTGGGCTGCTACTCCTAGACAAGAGAATTCTACCCTCAGTTCGTGAACATCGGGAGTTGGACTAGGCAAGACACTAACACCTCATCTCTGTTTTTGTCTTTCTCCCTCAGTCTCTTCAGTCGTTACTGGGTGTCTAGACGTACTCGTACCGACGCACGTATACAGATATGTAAATACATACACATACTTCCATTGTATTTCCAAACCTACAGCTCTTTCATTTGCATCCTCTGGTTCGCTTGTTTATCGCTTCTCGACGGTCTTGAGTATAATTTCCTCCGCTCGCTTAGCTTTCTCCGTCATACGGAAAAACCGATTGTTATCTTATCTACAAAGTTTTTGTGAATGTCGGTTGCCGTCATTATTGCAATTGTTTTATTATACAATACCCTTGTACAATATATCGTCGTTCATTTTACACTTCCATCCGCTACGAGTACCATTCATATCATTTTAGTTTCAAAGTGGTTTAAGTTATCATAAAACTGTGATACGATTACCAGCCAGACAATAATTATGTCGTCACAACTGAAACAAAAGTTTTTATTACATTTGTCGATGTCAATGATGTAATTGCTCTGACGCGTAATTGATTAATGTAGTAGAAGATTATTGACGGACATTGCAGATATTGACAGATTAAACAATTCTGTAGTCATATTACAGATTTTTCTCGTCGGCTCTTATACTCATTTTAGAAATTTCTTTAGAGGTTAATATTGACGAAATAAAAGTGTTTTTAAGCTATTTTCAGGTGAAATGTTATACTTTAGCTCGGAATGCTTCATTTGAGACGAAAACTAATGCTGTAGCTTCAATCATTTGGATAATATGGTGATTTGCATTTTAAAACTCACTTGGAAATTTTAACATCGGTGGTCGCCTCGGATTAATCGCTATAATGGATTCTTTAGATTGTATTTATAGTTACGAATGTTTCTACAATATTGCGTCGCAACTCGACCGCTACATTGTGGTTTGATTTACAAGTATTTTTTTCTGTATTCGTTAACACTATATTGTGGCAACAATTACAACTTCAGAGTTGTGACGATTGCTATACAATCGGTTTTTAGTTCCGATTGCACGTAGGGCAAAAAGAAGGGAATATTCGTTTCACTGGCATGGCGCGAATATTTCTGTTTCTGGAGTTTGGAAACTGGATACGTTCTCATAGAAGATACGTTCTCATAGAAGTAACGTTGTAAAAGGTGGAAAAGAACCAAAAAGTAAAGTGCAAGGTTCTACTTTGTATCTATTTTACTTAGATTTAGATGCTTTTGAAGTTTAAACTTACGAAATTCTAACATAATTTATAAACTGAGAATGGACTGAGGTAGATAAATTTTTTTTAGTTGAAAATATAATTTTTTGTTTTAAATAAAGACAATTAAAGACGATTCGATCCCAAGCGGATTAAGTTACCGGTTAATAACTCATACATATAAAGGGTGATTTTTTAAGAGCTTGAGAACTTTTTTTTTAAAAAAAACGCATAAAATTTGCAAAATCTCATCGGTTCTTTATTTGAAACGTTAGATTGGTCCATGACATTTACTTTTTGAAGATAATTTCATTTAAATGTTGACCGCGGCTGCGTCTTAGGTGGTCCATTCGGAAAGTCCGCTTTTTTATCGACAAATTTTGTTCAGCGATGAGGCTCATTTCTGGTTGAATGGCTACGTAAATAGGCAAAATTGCCGCATTTGGAGTGAAGAGCAACCAGAAGCCGTTCAAGAACTGCCCATGCATCCCGAAAAATGCACTGTTTGGTGTGGTTTGTACGCTGGTGGAATCATTGGACCGTATTTTTTCAAAGATGCTGTTGGACGCAACGTTACGGTGAATGGCGATCGCTATCGTTCGATGCTAACAAACTTTTTGTTGCCAAAAATGGAAGAACTGAACTTAGTTGACATGTGGTTTCAACAAGATGGCGCTACATGCCACACAGCTCGCGATTCTATGGCCATTTTGAGCGAAAACTTCGGAGAACAATTCATCTCAAGAAATGGCCCGGTAAGATGGCCACCAAGATCATGCGATTTGACGCCTTTAGACTATTTTTTGTGGGGCTACGTCAAGTCTAAAGTCTACAGAAATAAGCCAGCAACTATTCCAGTTTTGGAAGACAACATTTCCGAAGAAATTCGGGCTATTCCGGCCGAAATGCTCGAAAAAGTTGCCCAAAATTGGACTTTCCGAATGGACCACCTAAGACGCAGCCGCGGTCAACATTTAAATGAAATTATCTTCAAAAAGTAAATGTCATAGACCAATCTAACGTTTCAAATAAAGAACCGATGAGATTTTGCAAATTTTATGCGTTTTTTTTAAAAAAAAAGTTCTCAAGCTCTTAAAAAATCACCCTTTACATGCGTCCCGATGCAGAACGTTCTATCTACATATTTTCTGAGTGGCTTCCACGCATAGTAAATCAAGCGCGACATCATGATTCGACTGAAAAAGCTTGGTCACTCCAGTTAAACCATTAAGCCCCTCTTCGCAATCTCATCATTAACCCATTCTACCGTTTGACGCCACAAACTGTACAATAATACTTGCTCCTGGTCGTTGTACAGTTGGTATTTATCTGCCATGAGTATACTACATGTACGCGCGGACCACGTGCAAAACTGTCGTGTGACGGCGGAGGCAATTGTCCGGTCACGCTTTCGATCGTGGGACATTCTGCTGAACTATCGCATTGAATTTGCGTTTGGTGAGCTTATAGTCTCAAGCCGCTGCATCAAAAGAAAGAGTGAGAGAGAGAGAGAGAGAGAGAGAGAGAGAGAGAGAGAGAGAGAGAGAGAGAGAGAGAGAGAGAGAGAGAGAGAGAGAGAGAGAGAGAGAGAGAGAGAGAGAGAGAGTCCAACGACCAAACGACCGAAGGGTTACACGCTTGGTGAGGTGGGAGGGAGGAATATCCTGCACCGCTCTTGCTCACTCGAACAATGGGTTATAACGTTAGACGATCGGTATTAATGTACTAGGTACTCGTCCCTCGACGACGTTGCTCCACGACCTCTATGGCAGCGACGGTCCACTCTCGATTGTTCGAGATTTCGATTGGGAATATAAGCCTCCGGCTATCTGTGCATGCCGAGTGTAGTCGCACAGCTCGGACTTCCTTTATACATCACCGATAATAGGTATGTGTGGTACACATTGCCATACGTTAAGCGAATTTTCAACTCGATGAACCGGCATCGTGCAATTGAGATACGAAAATAAGATGCTCAACCGTAAAGTAACTGTGCGGACTTTGTACTATAATCCTTAGTACTCATTGAACGCCACGATCTTGGACTCCTGGTATTGTTTGAGAGTCTGCACGATGATGTCGATACTGAAGAGCAAAGAGAGAGAGAGAGAATGTTCACACTTCTTTTAGTACAAATCGACTCATCATTCTCAACTGGGAATCAGGAAGCGATTCATCGACTCATCTATCTCGTTCTTATCATTTCACGGATGGATTCGGATAGAAAAATCGCAAATAATACCGCGTGGAAAGGCTCGAATCAATGAATGCAGTGGTGAGGATGAAACGACACGCGTATAATGCTGCTGGTCCGACACAAATCGAGTATCGGTAAATGTAAATACGACTATCATTGAATGAGTATGCTCGATAAAGTGCTTCATAAATGTGAGGAAAGTCATACATCCATCCGGAGCCATCGACAACCCTTACTGAGCCGTATCATCGAGGGAGGCTTTCTAATACAGGGAGCGTTGTGCACTGTGAGAAAAAAAAGGGCACACATTTGAAATGTGGACATTGTTTCTTCGTGATTCTCGCTGACCTACAGATTCTCTTTTGCGAGTAATGGTTATTTCAACACTGGCTTTCTCATAGAGGAAGTGCTATAAATTTTTTTAATAGAATTGAAAATTGAGTAAAATTTCAAATGTCATAAATTAAAAACCCCTCGATCGATTCTCACCAAATTCAAGACCAATTATCCATATTTCCTAGTCAAATTGTATGTCAAGTTTAAATTTGATACATGAAAATTTATGAAAGTTAGATGAAAAACATATTTTTTTCGAAAAATCACAAAAATGCATGATTCGATAAAATCTGAACACCTTGGTTGATACCGAACAAACTTGTCCCTTTGCCTATTCTTGTAGAAAGTTTTTGCTCGATAGCTCGAAGTTGATTAAAGCTAAAGAGATCACAGAATTTTTTCCAAAAATTCAAACTTTAAAATGAGACATCCGTTTACGATTTGGATGAAAATTACTGCAATCCGAGGTGGGTTGCGACCTGACACATACACATACACACACGAAACAAGTGCGGGCGCGCGCGCGCACATCCGATTGTCAATATTATTTTTCTTTTATCCGAATTTAATGATCCTCTTACTCTCTAAAGGGGAAAATTGTAAAGCCATGAACAGCAATAACAACATGATGACGATACCCGACAACAGCATTCCTTTATCGCAATTCTCGCCAGCTGTCATTCTATTGCCAGAGCGTACGTGAAAACGGTCGTGGGTTTGCAGCGAGAGCAGAATACGGTAGCCACTGTTACGCCAATGCTTGAGACTCTCAGATCGAGACGAAAAATCACCCGGGGGCACGATTTCACCGATGGTTCAAATCCCTTTTCAACAGCAGTTTGAGAAATCCTAAATTCTGTCGGGGTTGCGATTAAGGAGGTTGCCCGCACGGTTTGTGAATAGGAATTAGGTTCCAGGATGGTCCTAGCCAAGGCATCGAGGTGGTGGCTCGCACCCGCAGGGGATATCACTGATGCCCGCAACTCCCACAACCACCACTATCGCCAACCCCTCGTCGGACCAAACCGGTGGCATCCTCACCACAGAGAATTTGTAAGCGTTCGGAAGTGAGTCTCGATAGACTTGCGGCTCTGCAGCAACTGATAGCACGAAGGAAAAAGCTCAAGGGCTTTAATTACTTAATAAAAAGAAAAAACCGCGGCGTCAAAAAGTACGGTGTTCAAATCATTTTGTATAATTATTAACACCTTATCTGTATCTTGACATTTACCTATGGAACAAAATCTTCGTGATAACAATAAGCTTTCTCTATTAAAATACAAAACTGATTTTGTTTCACGGATTATCATGCTATACCACAATGGTATGAAATGTTACCATTTTTTTTTCAATTCGGTGAAATTTATACGATTAATGTATATCTTAATGAACCTTTCGTATATTAAATCATTCGAAAAGTTAGCAATTAAAAACAATCGATTATGTTTATTTGATTTCATTGAGTATAATCGGAAATAAAGGTGGTGGGGCACTGTAGGCTATTAAATTCAATGTCCACGCACTTGTAAATTACAAATATGTTTGACGATCGGTGAACCGGCTGTATTTATATGTGACATAGGCTTGAGTATATAGTCGTGTAATCATAACGACCGCACGATGACCTACGTTGATATGGAAATAGCTAAACCTTCATTATCGGAAACATTAACTATCGACGATGTTGAGACATCACGTGAAATCATGATAACCACGTAAACAACTGTTATACGTACTGACAGGAGGGTAGATGGCTTTGGAAGCGGAGGCACGGCCTGTAACTTGTTTGTGGTGAAAATCGACGTGCAGCACACGAACAATAATTTAGACGAGCGATTGATCGATCGATCGATCGATCGACACCTACTATGCCCGTGGTTACTATCCGCCTCTGGACTTTCGGGAATGTTCGAATTTCAGTGGCCACGTACGATGCTCGTACCTCTCGTGTCCATCAGAATGTCGACACGTTCTAATTATATTGTGTGCGTACTGTACTATATATACCGTTGTGTACGTTTTGCGGTTTTAAACGTCGATCAAGTAAGGGCATCGAGTAGGGGATGGTTTATGAACTAAATAAACTAAGTATGAGGTCGGTGCATCGCGATTTAGGGAAACGAGAAGCGAGAAGAAACGAATAATTGCTTAATACATTTTTTTTAAATGTCAATCTTTTTTTTAATGTAGGGAAAAAGTTCAATTATTTTTCAAGAATATATTTCTGACAGTGAAGTTGGCCAATTGGAAACTGGTGTAAATTTAGTAATCTTTATATTTTTAATCTTGACTATGCACGCAGGGCAAAAAGTTTATTGTTTTGACACAAAATAACGCGTTGTCTCCGATGTTTAAAGAAAAACTTCATTTAAATGTTGTAATGTATTTATTGAATTAATACAGCGATGAAAAAAGAAAGTGGAAATGATGTTAAAAATTTAAGAAAGGCAAAAAGACTGTTACGTGACACTGACGATCCCTTTGCACGTTGCAATTCATGAAAATCAATTTCGTGAATTGTTTTCGTACAAACAAATGCGTTTGTGTGGTGTGTGAGTGATTGTTAAATAAAAATTGTAACTATATACTTATTGTGACGACATTACTGACGTCTTTACCCATTAATTATTATAGTTCAAATAATTAGTTAAATTTGAAATTTTTATTTTAACGTTAAGCAAATTTGAAATGAGCACGCCTTGTTACCTTGATTTAACTCAAGAACTTTTACGCCTGATTCATTGAAAATTGATCCAGAATTAAGATCTAAATGCTTTACATTTTTATGTTTCAGGTGAGTACAAGGAGAAGGAATGATTCATTAATTATCACTCGATGGTAGATTTTATTGTTCAATAACTTCGCGAATTTGATTGGTCCACCGCAATGCGAGATGGTGAGTTATCGATTTTTAAAAACTGCTATTTTTCTTCGATTCGATATATTAACTAGGTTACTTTGTATTGAGACAGCATAATTATATTCATTAAAAGTAATGATGTACACAGAATACACAGGGTAAATATTTGCAAGAGTATTTATTCATACAGGTACATAAAATGTGTATATGATGGGATTGACATGTGTGTTGATGCAATCAATTGATCGAGGTGATTTTCGATGTGGTTAATCTTCTCGGAGATTAGTGATAATATATACAAAATTTGGCACACAAATTCAACCTTCCTCCACTTCCTAGCTACTGTTTTAGGTCGGCTGTCATCGGGTTAAATAATATCGGGCTTAGCGGGCATCCTTGGGTCACCCCCCCTCGCCATCCAAAAACTTTCCCCCGTTTCTCCTCCTGTCCTCACCCTACTCAGGATCTCTTTGTACAGTTACTTGGAATTCTCCCTCAGTCCTTTTCGAATCCCTCTTCTGTCCGTTGCTTCCTGAAATATCCTATTGTGAACTGAGACCAAAGCCGCCTTCAAATCCACACACAATATAATTAGCTTTCCTTTCTACTTTATTACCTCTCTATTTATTACGTAGTTTAAATCATAGATGTTATCGATTGTTCCTATTACTTTCCTAAATCCCGTTTGATTCTGCGGAATCATCCCCCTTCCTTTCTGTTTCCGCCTCTTACCTCCTCCTCAGTACCGACGTGTATATTTTGCAAATTCTCGACATTAGTGTCGCGACTCTGTATTCCTCCACTCTTTGTCATTGACCCTTTTAGACTATCGGCACTATAATCTCCTCCTTCCACTTTTCTAGGGCCACCCTTACCCTCTCCACACCATCTCACATATTTCCCATGGTACTTTCTCTTAGTCATCCCTTCCCAATTTTCACGCCTCGTTTGATATCTCGTCCACCCCACCACCTTTCGCTCTTTCAATCTGCTTAATTCTTTTCTAATCTCCTCTAAGCTAAGTGTTTCCTCCTCTCCTTCTCACCCTTGCCGTGCCTTCCGTTACCTTCTCTTCTACTCCCACCAATAAGCCCATAAAATATTCCGTCCATTCCTCCAGGGTGATTACTCCATTTAACTTTTTCCTGTTCTTGTTCCCCCTATTTACTATGGCCCACATCTGATTCTTCGTCTTTGCTGCACCCACCTCCCATTCCACCTTCTCTGTTACTTTCGTTAACCTTCTCCTTTCCTCATTCATTTTTTCGTCCTTTGATCTCCTAACGTCCTCGTTTTCTTTTTCTCCTTTTCCTCCTCGTCCCTCTGCCCCGTCCTTATATTAAAGGGCTCACTCTCTTTGTCATTAACCATTTCTTTTTCTCCTGCCCTTCGTTCTACTTGAACACCGTTTCCTTCCTCACCCCTATCAACATCCCTCCCATTGCTCTGCCTTTCCTGCTTTTTCTTTTTACCTATTGCGTCTTCCAGTTATATCGTTTTGGCAGTCTCCTTTTCATATTCTCCTATCCGTTCTCCGTCACCCACATTACCGTCATAACTATCACCTCCCAGCCACCTATCGCTTTCTAGAAGCCCCTATCTCTATGACACAAACCCGCCACATTCCAGAATCCTATCCTCCGCTCCTCGTTTCTCTTCTCTTCCTTTCTCCCCGCACTCCACCTTTCTTTCTCCTTCGCTCTCCTTAACACGTTTTCCTTTTTTTTGTCTCCTTTACTCTCCCCTCAACCTCTATGATGCCTTCGTGTCTTTTTCCCGTTTTCTCCTCTGTCTTTGCACTTTTCTCCTACCGTCTCTCATTCCAGAACCACCACTCTCTTTCGACCTATATCTTCCCGTACTTCACCTGCTCTCCTTTATTTCTTTTCCCCTTCTTTCGCTATCCTTCTCAGCTTCCATTGCATCTTCCTTTCCTTCCATGTCATGTCCTTTTCCAAAACTTCCCTTCTCCCACTTAGTTTATTCTTTATTCTCATCGCCTTCCTCTTCTCCTTGTCTTTTCCCACCTCCCTACCGATATTACCCTCTCTACTCTCTTGCCTCTATTTGCTCCACTACTTCCTTTGCCGTCTCGTTTGATATCTCTTCTCCTACGATCAATTCCTTTCTTTACGGTCAATTTTCCTTTATATTCTTTCATTCTTCTTTCTGCTTCTATTCCTTCGGTCACCTTCCCTTCTCTCTCTGTCATCTCTATCCTTTAAACTCTCGCTTTTAGGCTCTCATACCTTAACTCCTTTTTCTTCTTTTCCTCCGCCTCTCCTTCCAGCATCGCGAGCCTCTATTAAATCTCCTTTTTTTCTCTCTTTCACCTTTCTTCCCCTTTTTCAGCTCCTTTATTTTTTTACCTCCTCCTTTAGTTCTACGTTTTGCTTTTTGCCCTCCCTCATGCCTTCTTTCATGCAAAAAAAAAAGAATGAGAAAAAACATGTCACAAAACTAGACGTCGAGGGAGTACAAACGACAACGAATTAGGATATCATCGAAAATACGAAAAGATCAAATAGTTAAACAATGAAGAGACTGACAAAGTAAAGATAAAAGGGATCAAAGAAAATGTCGACGAATATCGTTTGAAATAATAGGGATATTAGCAATATTGGCAAAGGTAACATGTGACACGTGTTTGTCATTAATCGACAAACAGACCGGGTCCAACGCTTAGGGGTTCCACAAGGTTCTGAATTTATCTGCTTCTTTGGCCAAAAGAGCAACAAATAAAAAAATAGTCAAGTTTTCTAGAACGCGATTTTTTTTATTGAATAAGAGAAACGATATGTGCATTCAGATGTTTTTATAATACACTGGGGGGCTCGCTGGCCTGCACGCTTCGCGCGTCAACTCTCCTGGGGAAACCCGGATTCTGGGGAAAACCCAGGGCTTTGCCTCCCTTTTCCACCCCTGATCGCTCTCTGGGGAGGATCAGCTTTCGATTCTTCTACAGGCTTGCCGCGATCATGATTTGTTGTTATAATGTAGAGACATAGCGATTTGATTAATTAGTTTATTTTGTTGAAGTATGAATAATATAAATTTTAAGCGTAACAAAACAAAGCGACAGATACATACCACAAAATCGACGATTTGCAGTGACGTTCGTCCTTTTGTTTTCATCAAACGAGTCTGTAGATGCATTTCCAGTAGATGGGGATATTTCTAAACAATATTTTTTATGATACTGATCTAACTTCGTAAAGCGTAAAAGTCGATATAATTTTTAATATATTTTTAAGGGTTTAAATATTTAAAAACTAAACTTTTGTACAATCCAAAGTCAAACGGTATAAAAGATAATCTGATCGCGTAACTAAACTGCAATATAAAATAAATATAATTTAACGGGACCTACTTTTCTTTTTAAAGCTACTAACGCGATCATTCGATTCTTCTTTCCTCTTGAAAAAAGAATTTTTCTTCACTGATTCTGACTTACTAAAACTTTTAAAGGGTCAGTGAAACTCTTGCATCGAGTTTCTTCACAGCTCGAATATGCATAAGTACCGTAAATCCTTACAAACTGTGCACGCGCGAGGTCGCCCCGGGGGGTGGAATTCAAGTTTGCTACTTGCACCGAGGTTCCTGATGAAGTAAGGTTAAGGAAATAAGGAAAGTAGAAAGTGTATTTTTCCTCAGCAAGACTTTCACGAAAATGGGTTTCAGTGGTTTTTTTTCAATGGTCTTCTCGCTCTTTCTCTGTCTTATCCTTTTTCATTCCTTCTCTTCTATCTACGAGAAACCTGATAAATATGCAATGCTCCGGGAAATAAAACGAAAGAGTGTTAGAAAAGATTCTAGGTGTGCTGCTCGGTTAGTTGCACGTATACTGATCTAGAAAATAAGAGTGCAGCAGCAAGACCGCGTTCCTCTGCTCGGACACACATACATTTAGGCGATTTACGGTGCCATTTCTTTAATTGCCACTGAGAAACGGCTGGAATTGTTCGGTGTTTTCTCTATCCCGTTGCTCTTTCGTTTTCCACGCCTCGTCCTTGTAGCCATCCGATTCTCTTTCTCCATCCCGTACTCTTCGCATTGGTCGCACTTTTCGCTCCGTTTAAATAAAACACATTTCGTCCATTTTATTTAACTGTTTTCATTTTTCGACAATACCCAAGAGGTATTACGTACGCATATACCAATTTAATTATATACGCGTGCTATTACGCTATATGCCTAGATATGTACCTACTTGAATTCGTGATATGATACATTATCGTTCGAGCATATGCGAAAAAGCTGTTGGTTGGTGAATGGACATTCAGGTATGCGCACTGTTGTTGCGAAAATAAATTATAAAAATCTCGACTAAAAGTGGTGCGAGTTTGGTGTCATTGCCGTTGCTGCTGTTGAAAGCGTTCGCACGGCTGCATATTTACTAATCGTAGTAGTACCCAGCACTGTACGTATGTACAAAGAGTACACAAATACCCAGGGTATCCAGCATACCCTCAAACCATATTCTGGAATTACCAACACCGGCTACCCACAAGCTACCAGCGAATACCGTGCAGCGCGTTCCGGTGATACATTTCGCCGTCCCGCTAGCCGACTTTAACTCTCATCCCTTCTACACCGCGTTCTCCGCCTCCGCCGCAACGCCCTTACCCAATACATCAACGCCGCAGTTTTCGGGCAGTTTTGATTCATCGCTGTAATATCGACGATACATTAATCCAAGATGAACAGGACATATATCATCCGCCCACATAATTTTCACCTGTGCTATTTATTCGAAGCCGAATAGTCTGAACCGCTGAGGCAGACCATAAGTTTTTAAATGGTTTATAGAGGGTAGCGTCCTATATCTGGTTACCGCGAATACCGCTGCTTTGTTTCTTGTGTTTGTTGCTGATTGGTTGCTTTAGTTAGTGTGGTTATGGCCGGGGATACGAAGTATCGAAGCAAAACTTTTGTTTGGTTCTTCATCGCAAGATCATTGTTTTCAATCGGTTGTATCAACATTATTATTTGACATCTTGGCATTATATAAATGGTTCCAAACGATGTTGTTCTTTATGTGCAGCAAGCTTTACGAACAAACAACTTAACATTTTCGATGAATGTCAAGTATAAATAGAATTTTGTAGAAACGGAGTAGAAAATGGTGTTAAAGCCGCAAGTAAGTCGCGTGGCGTGAATATCTAAATTATTTTTTATTGAATTCTGTCAGGTTGACATTTATTCATCGAAACACGGAATAACTTAAGATTGTAAACTTAAAACGACTGATACGAATGCGTAATAATAGTAAATATACAACATATTTTTTACTGCTGGTTTTATTTAATGTTATATTCAATTTTATTAAAACGAGCATCTAAATCTTACACCTTTTGCTACGTTAAAAATGGTGCATCATCAATTTTTGCTTTGAAACGCAGATTGGAAAAATAAATATCAAGATGAAAATGAGCGCAATTCCGTCGCATTGACGAGTCTTTACTCTCCGGGCGCGCTTGTCGCTACCGTAAAATGCATATGGCGTCAAAGTTTAGCCACCATCGGTTGTAAAAAAATGGATGAAGAACGGAAAACCGCGTTACAAAATTTTTTTTTTGAATCACGTGCATAAAAACTCGTATTTTGTATGACGGTTTTGTGGGACGAAAGTAGCCAATTTCATGACAGTATTGAAAAAATAGATTCGCGTACGGACGGTCTAAAATTGCTTCACGTTTGTCTTTTGGAAGATATTCTGTTCACTTTCGTTCCTGTTTTACGGGACAAAAACGATAATAGCGCCGACATCGCAAATTATATCGTGGCAAGCAGCTATGTTCAGTGCAATTGAAGCAACAGCCATTTGTATTTACACAGAGTTTTTGTTAGGGCTATATAAAAAAAGGAAAAAAAAGAAACGAATACGGTAGAAAGTAACGAGGAATAGGGCCTGAAATACAAGATATCGCTTGTAATGATTAGTTTTTCGATTATATATTTATGTACAGATTCGAATAATTATAGTAAAAGAATTTGTATTGGAAAACCATAAATATGAAATAAGAAAAAATAATGACCAGGATAACAGGAAAATTAATATGAATATTATGTATCAGGGGTACAAATTGAAAATGCGGGTTTGATAACAGATGGCGTTACTAACGCTATACGCATCAGGCAGTACTGTGACTATGTTCATGTCAAAGCTACGTCTTATAGCTTTAATTTTCAGTATGTGTCAATTTGTCGCAGTGTCAAATTCATAGTTTTTTTGAGCTCTCAATATGTCGAGTTTCGTGCCAACAAAACAGCATTTGCGGGAAGTTTTAATTTACTTCTTTAATTTGAAGAAAAGTGCTGCTGAAGCACATCGATTGGTCTCCGAGGCTTATCCGAGTCGTGTTCCATCGGTTTCAACGTGCGAGAGATGGTTTGTGCGGTTTAGAAGTGGTGATTTTGACGTTGAGGACAAAGAGCGGCCGGGCCAAGTGAAAAAGTTTGAGAATGCTGAATTGGAGGCAATACTCAATGAAGACTCGTGTCAAACTCAACAAGAGCTCGCAGATTCATTGGGAGTGACACAACAAGCCATTTCCCATCGTATAAAAGCCCTCGGAATGATCCAAAAGCAAGGACATTGGGTGCCGTATGAGCTGAAGCCGAGAGACGTCGAGCGCCGTTTTTTTGCATGCGAACTGCTGCTCGAACGGCAAAAACGGAAGGGTTTTTTGCATCGCATTGTCACTGGTGATGAAAAGTGGATCCATTACGATAACCCGAAGCGCAAAAAATCATATGGTTACCCCGGCCATGCATCATCATCGACGGCCAAACCAAATATTCACGGCGCCAAGCTCATGCTCTGTATTTGGTGGGACCAGCTGGGTGTGGTGTATTATGAGCTATTGAAATCGAACGAAACCATCACAGGAGCACTATACCGAACTCAATTGATGCGTTTGAGCCGCGCACTCAAAGAAAAACGGCCACAATACGAGCAAAGACACGACAAAGTAATTTTGCAACATGACAACGCTCGGCCACATGTTGCAGCGCCGGTCAAAACATACCTACAAACGCTGAAATGGGAAGTCTTACCCCACCCGCCGTATAGCCCAGATATTGCTCCTTCCGATTACCACCTTTTCCGATCGATGACACATGGCCTAGCTGACCAGCGCTTCCATTCTTACGAAGAAGCCCAAAAATGGGTCGATGACTGGATAGCAGCCAAGCCGGCCGAATTTTTTCGCGACGGTATCCGTAAATTGCCAGAAAGATGGGAAAAAGTTGTGGCTAGCGATGGACAATACTTTGAATAATTCATTTGTTACCATTTTTTCAGAATAAACGTTCAAAAATAGAAAAAAATCCCGCATTTTCAATTTGTACTCCTGATACAATTTCCAATATCCTTCATATGGAAATATATTTTTAAACAGTTAAAAATGTGATAATAGCGTCATAGTAAAGATTCTACGAGAAACCATAACCCCGATACCGAAATGCTATCGCCTTTTTAAAATTACCGTTTTCCTGAATACCTACAGATCTGTAATTTTCATAATATTTGAAAAAGTTATCCTCCTTTAGATGGCATGGGTACTAAAAGGTACATTGGTATCTTTGTCTAAGAAAAAAAATTCAAACCCCATCTGCGACAGGTGACAGTTGCCTTCCGGAATACTTAAGACTCCAATTTTTTTATATGATGTGCAGAACAGAATTCTGCATAAGGAGACATCGGTAGTAAAAGGAACAATCGTCTCCTTATGGAAGAAAAAAAATATAAATCGCGGTTTGGCTGTGTCAAAGACCTTTCGTGCTATATCATCTGCCGGCGTTTTTCCAAGGCATTGCAATTTTGTTGAGTGAGTCCATCGCCCCTTAAGGCGAGGCGAAACCTCCACACTTACACAGATGTGCTGCTTTTCTTTCACTCCGCTGCGCGCTGTTAGCGCTATACTAGCCTATCTCTTTCGCAGTGATAGGTAAAGTATAGAGGTTTCACCTCTCCTTAAGGAGAGGTCGAACGTTGACTCAACGGTGAGGAGAGGATGAGGTGAGCCTATGCTTGTACACGGGCACTTTTAAGTGTGTAGTAGTGTAGTTGCTGGGGATTTCATATCTTTCGGTCAGGTCGAATACGGTAAAATTAACGATAAATTTTAGCCAATAACACCATGCAGCTTACGTAAGTGAACACACGTAACATTCAACTATGTTAATAGTCGTATGGACTAACAATTAATAATTCTCTCTTAGTAGTTGTCAGAACTACCATGACTTCTCTGAGTACAAGCAACATGTTCTTGACAATCGTTCTTCGGATATTTTCAATTGACTTTACAATTTTTAGTAAGCGTAGGAGACAGTTGATGGAAATGTCCATTCAAGTTTTTCATATATCGCGTTTGTGGGGAATCAATAAACGGAATAGCTTTCCGACGCCATTAAAAATGAATAAAAATTTATTTATAGATATAGACGGTGTAGAGATATAGAAATAGGTCGATGCTTTATATAGATACCGATACGGGATCGACAAGTCCGACCATAGCTACTTGAGAATATTTTCTTGGCGAATCATCTCTACCTCTCCAATTGCTTCTTGAAAGAGAAGGTCGATGCGATCAGCTCCTAAAAGCTCAGCCAGTCCGTAAGCCCGTGTTTGTTGAGCGGGATAGCTCGTCCACTTGGCGATGTCCAGGGGAACGAAGCTCAGCGTGTTTTACGAGCTTCAGCCAAATAGCCTTGCAGGAATACCTGCTCTCTCTCTTTGCAACGAACAGCAGCACCGAGTCTTTACTGAAAAATGGTGGAAAAAGGGCCGAGGGTGGGCAAGAAAACGAAACAGAAGATGAGAGAGTGTCCCACAAATCTGTGGCCACTTGCCCTAACCATGCCTGTGGCTGTAGGAGAACCACCGCAAGGATAGCTGAGACATTGTTACATTTTTTTTGTAGCCAACACGAGTAGCCTTAAAACAACTCACACCAATGGATTTACCTACATAGGTGTAGTTTGGGCTGAGACTCAATTCCACGTACGTGGTTCCAATTACATAAATATACAATGCGAATACTCGCATAGTTCCAGGTCAAGAAATCTGCAAAAATAACATAGTGAATGAATAGAAATACATACCGGAAGTACCGAGGGTAGTCACTAACGTGACTGCAGTGAATATGCTGAACAGCGTGTCATTTTTATTTGCTGCAGAACTTTTCGAGTGAAGTTTCGATCGTCGGGCTGCTTCTAAATTTACATAATTTAAAACTAAACAAACACAAAGTTATCAAAACGACGACGCCGTGACTTAACACTGTGTAGTTAACGGCCAACAGCTGATATTTTCAAAATGTTAATCATAACCTCATCTCTATTAAATCTTTGGAGTTTTCACGCTAACCATATATGTCCAAAATCAATTAATTATGCCGTTTATTCCTTTAAATTCATGGTTTTCATGCCTAATTGAGCCTTCGTCTTTTTATGTTTATTTTATGTAAATTTTGCGAATTTAGTATAGTATTGTACTATAACTATCTGACAAATGACTCCAGAGTCTTTGAAAGTATTGTATTCTGGGTTAAAATGCATTGATTTTTCATAAAGTAAAGGTTTTCAAAAACAGTAGACACAAGCTTGGTATATGCAATATGCACAACCTTCATCGAAAGTTCGTTTTTTCGTACTTGTATCGCAAAGTACTATTCTTCGTTCGGCTAACAAGTCGATAAATATTATTAAACAATATAACGATGCGAAGTCGAATCGTACCTGAGCGTTGTTGGGCACAATTTTTCTACATCTCAAAAGAGACACTGAACTTTATCATTTTTTTCCCCAACTGATAAAAGGAAGAAGAAATCACACATCTCCAACAATTCAGCGAGCTGTATGACGATCTTCTCTTAAATTTTATTTACGACAAACGATATTATGTCGTTCGTAGAACCAGAAAACGGGCCAACTACATCATTTTATCAAAAGAACAATTATTTTTTGAGAACTGAATCGTACCTGTCGCAACGATGATTCTGATAACGAAGCTATTCAAATATCAACTGATTTCAGTGTACCTGCTCGTTGGATCAATGCTTCCTGGATAACTTACCGATAATCAATGTACGATGATGCCATAGCGGATGTGCCTCTTTGAGGAACAACGTACCAAATTAATATTCACCTAAAAAATAAAAGGTCTGGTATCAACAATAGCGACAAAATAAACAGAACGTTCTGTACTGGGCCTTCGAGTACAGCACGATCGCAATGTCATTTGATTCCACACTCTCGATTTTATTCAAGACTCTCAAAATAACAGAAAAAGGAGGGAAGACGTAAAAGAACCATCGTGTCGATGCCATTGTAAAGAAGGCTCCGATGGCGACGCACAGTAGACGCAGAGCCCGAAATCGTGGCAGAAAAGTCAGAAAAAAATTTTTACAATCGGGATATTTGAGCAGGCAGTCAGGTAGAGGACTAATGGCTGCGTTAAATTGTAAAAGGGGAACCTTTTTCACCATATACCTTCGTCGCTGCGTCAGTTGGAAGTTAGCCTTCGAGACGAGTGTTCGCATCGCGCGCTGAACGAGCGAAAACTACCGTGACTTATAAAATCGATAACTTTAAAGTGAAGTGTTTTAAATCAATCCGGAGACATGGATACGACTTCTGGAGGTATGTAGAAGATATTTTTACATTGGTTGAGTTTAAAATAAATATGTAAATTATTGAAGTGTAGTATAAACTACTGCATAAATAAAGTGAAAGAATTTTGTAAACTTATATTTTCAACTATCCGAAAAGTTATACTTTCTGCCATATTTGGCGACAGCCAATGTCTAGGCCTTTAGTTTATTATATAAGCTTGCGAAATTAACAGGAATTAGCTGCCTAGAGCTGCCTAACTTTGTCTGTTATGGCAACGTAAAACAGGCGGTTGCCGACCGTGCACGCGCGCGCGGCGCCATACGCCATGCCATGGGGCCATTGAACAGCTGCTACTTGAGCAATAGGACTATATCCATACATATACCATATATAATATATATATATATACATATATATATACAAAATACAAATTCAAGTAAATCATTTATATATCTATTTTTGTAGACATACAACAATACATATACAGGGTGATTCAAAAAAAGTGACCGACCCGCAGTATGCCGATAGCTGAGGTCATTTTAAGCACAATTACTTAGCGGTTTTCCGAAAATCTCAAAAGTTTATTAATGAGATGCAATTAAAGTCAAATAATAAATGACCAATCAGGAGCACATACGCTTCCCGCGCCGGAAGTCGGCAAATGTTCGATGGAAACCGAGACCTCGGTCTGCGGCAACGTCGGACGGGATAGTATAGTAGAATGACGCGTGTCATTTGTTCATTCGCATGGGTTTTTTTATGCGCGATCGAAGAAAATAATTGAAAGGTGATGTGCTCGTGATGTGTTCCGAAGTGAAAAAATGGGAATAAAATGTTGATAATACTTTAACCAGATGTAATTATTTATTATGTCTTAACCTTTAAACGTTCCAAATAGTGTTTGTAATTGTGTTTTGTTCTCTGTAAATAAATAATTGTACATTGAAATGTGTGGCACTCTATAACTGTTATCTCTATGATAATAATTAAAATGCAATGAATCTCCTAGGCAATGGTTCATTTAATACAGTATTTAATTATGATAAAAATTATGATGTGTTCATGACACAAATTATAGCGTATAAAAAGTCACAACTAGCGAATGCCTTTCGCCACTAGAAATGAGATATGTAGTAGGTATGCGTGACAAATGTCATATTTCGCACCTGACAATACAACTTGAAGCTTCAAATTATTAACGACAGCTTCATTAATATGAGGAGATGTTTTTACCTTTATAAGAAAAGTTAAGTAACACTTGATACATCGATGCATGGCAGAAGAGACTGCGATGCTACCAAAGGTGCCAAATCTGTCTGAAGCAGCTGCATTAGGACCAGAAGACGCTTCCATCAACATCTATAAGACTTTTCTATTAGACTTTTGTTATAGCTACGCATGACAAAATCAATCGCCCTGCCCTGCCGATGCTGCTTGAGTCTCCAAATTGTTGGTGGTTAGTAAGTATAAGGTGATAGCGAGATGATAGTGAGGTGCGAGGAAAGTGAAAGCAAGGTGAGCGGACGGTGAGAGTAAGGTGAGATGAAGGTGAGCGGACGGTGAGAGTGAGGTGAGATCAAGGTGAGAGGAGGTTGTGATCAAGGAGAGAGTAAGTTAAGACGAAGGGCAATTTTCGGTGTCCCTGTAAATGTAGTAAAAAAAAAATCGGTCCAGTTTGACTTTAATTGCATCTCATTAATAAACTTTTGAGATTTTCGGAAAACCGCTAAGTAATTGTGCTTAAAATGACCTCAGCTATCGGCATACTGCGGGTCGGTCACTTTTTTTGAATCACCCTGTATATATATACAAAATACAAATTCAAGTAAATCATTTATATATCTATTTTTGTAGACATACAACGATACATATATATGTAAGTATATACTAAAGTAATTAATTTGAATCGTCACATTTTATTTATATTTGATACATTTTTATTATATATATAGGTATATATGGGGCATTCCACGCCAAATCGGACAGTTCAATTTTTTTTCCCTTGATTTTGTCATTATTTCATGTACTCATCAAAAATCGGCTTCTGGTACATTTTGAGATGTTTTTGGTCACCCGTTCAAAAAATATTTGTTTATGTTTTTTTGCTCATAACTTCTTTCATAATAGTCTAAATTCAATTTTTTTTTCATAACTGTTGTTTTTATGTACTTTTCAAAAAAAAATACGAATAATTATTGCGGCTACTTATTTGTTACAATAATTAAAATTCATTAAAATTTTGATCTGATCCTTCAACACAAATTCTATACAATTTTATGTCTTTATTACAGGGTCCCATTACGAAGGAGTACATTTGACGAGGAAAGAATTATATCTTATTATAAAGGATAATTTGAACGATAATTTCGCTACGTTATTGTTTGGCTTTCTGATTCGCAATCAGTCACTTTCACAACCCGCGTATATCAATTTTGTTCAATTCAATTATAATAATTAAAATTCAAATAACTAATGCAAGTTATATATCATTGTATACGAAAACGTCATACTAAATAAGTAAATTATTTCATCCTTTTTTGAGTGGTACGGCAGGAGGGAGTTTTTTTGAAAATTTTTAATTTTTTTTAACATACTTGTCCGCCATATTAGATCAGCCATTTTGTTTACAATAATTTGGCTTTCGGATTCGTAATGAGCGACCCTCAAAACCCACATATAGCAGTTTTTGTCAAGATCGGACACCTTTTCAACATTCATGTCCGCCATATTGGATCGGCCATTTTGTTTACAATAATTTGGCTTTCGGATTCGTAATAAGCGACCCTAAAAACCCGCATATACCAATTTTTGTCAAGATCGGACACCTTTTTAACATCCATGTCCGCCATATTGGATCGGCCATTTTGTTTACAATAATTTAGCTTTCAGATTCGTAATCAGCGACCTTAAAAACCCCTGCATACCAATTTTCATTCCGATCGGAGGTTATTTGTATTTACTGCCACGATTTCGGGCTCTGCGTCCACTGTGCGCGACGGTGTCGAGATCTCCCTGCTCTCACACGTATCCGTGGAATTTCGGATTATGAACGATCCGAGAGTGACCAAAATTGTAAAAGATTTATCAGTAATAGCTATCGGAGATCTCAAACTCTATTTCCGGCTGCAGTATCCTTGACTCGAGATCTATCTGAACGTTCTCACCGGAGCGGATATACGACGCCGTAATCCAAATTCACTTCCGCTCATATAATTTCTAGCATTCTGTGGCAATGGATAAGCTAATACTCTCGAAGCGGAGGTCTCCTCGTTATCTTTCATTATCCTCGTTGTCTTTAGGAGCCCGTTAACCTCAAAAAACTAAAATATGATTAAATTAATCGTCGTGGACTATCGCAAAGGTCAGAGATACGATACAACATATAATCTCAGTGAGTTTACGTAGATTCTACTGATTTTAAACTGTCAGGACTATGATATATGCGTTGTAGCGCATTAAAAATGTGCGAGCTAACCTTCAGTTGACACGTCTGACAAAAAATTCGTGCACGAGGATACTATCCACTGCAATTCTAACGTCGATTCAACATTGGCACGAGCATCGAGGCAGCGTTGTAAACCTGGTACCCAAGCTTGACCTAACATTCCGCGAATTGTAAAAACCCAACTGAATTTGTTGTGCGAGTGAATATCCACAGTTTCAGTATTACGCGACTCTCTCTTCCCGTACGGCAGCATCGGCATGTAGACGAAATAGTTCACGCTGATGTTGCGGATTGCCACATTAAAGTAGAATGTAAATAGTACACGTGAGAAAGAACTATCGTCGGTAATGAAGAGTTATCCACCCAAGCTCTATATGGGAAAAAATCGATTACTGATTAATTGTCGAAGAATTGGCTCGACCTCAAGGCAAAAAGTACAGCGGCCAGAAAAGCTGCGCGATCGCGGCCAATTTCAGGTGGCATATATTTTTTTTGGTCGAGAATATACAGAGCACGGCATACAGCACGTCGTAACAAATTGGCCCATGTCTCATGCGGTCCGTGCAGAGCCACTGGCCGCGTGCGTGAAATACCGCAGCCGACTGGCCAGCTGGTTGTACTGCGCCAGGCCCATTACTTGTGGGCGCCGGAATGGCTTGCAAATGGGCGCGTGCAGTCCGCGCATTAACGTCGCAGACTTGCTAGCGACCGAGCGAGGGAGATAAACAAAAAAGAATGCACGAGGGATAAATAAATGAAGGGCTTGGCAGATCATTCCTTGCGTTTAGCAAGAGTCCTGAGCGCAACGCTTACTTGGTAAATGAAAACTAGAGGTGAGCGAAATAACACTGAAAACCTCGAGTAAATCACAAGGTGATAAAAAAAAAACATTTTGCATTCCCCATTTACGATTATTTATAATATTGAAACATTTGGATTATTGTAGTCATTCAAACATACAAGATATCATAAAAATGATCAGTTTAACAGAGTCAAGTGGACTCAATTACCCAGCAATGCTCAATCAATAAACTGGAATGCTAAAAATAGTTTCGATATTTCATTTGAATCGATTTCCTGACGAATGGTACAAGAAAGTAGCTTCTGATAACGAATCAACTGGAACGTTCATCCTTCTCTAACGTAACGTTATCTTATTACACTCAACCGCACGCTATATCGTAGCCTCGTTTGGTTACCTTTTTCTCTTTTAATTTCCGCAAAGAGCTGAGCGTCAGGCGCTTACGCTTTGAGAGAAAGACGGTGGTGGACGATTAGTCCCAGCTCTGACGGAGCTATAGCTATTCGCGGTAGAGTAAGTCATTCGACTGGATGAGAACCCTTTAGATATCACTCAAACGATCAGAACGAGATATATCAGTGCTGAAGTGGCGAATTATTTTTTATGACTAAACTTATGTCGAATTGGCCTTTTAATAAAATAAACAAAACAATATCAATCCAATACAATCTCACGTAAATTGACATTTTACTTTAAACGTTATTTTTATTATTTTTTCGACCATACCGTTTGTTTCGCAACGATCACATAATTTCTATCGATGCGTGCAGCAGCGGTACGACGGAGATAGTACGGTCGCGCGACGCTATTCAACAAAAGACTCCGCATATACGCATAAATATTGTCTCTTTCCGCTTCTATCATAATTAACGTACGTGAATTGAATTAGGCTCCTCGTTCCCGCGATTAGAATCGTGATCACGTACCCGGTACCCTGAGTTGTGATTCGCAAAATGTCAATCCTACTGACCGAACATAGACGCTATATCTATATAAATGTTAAAAATTTATACGGTTGCTTGCTTAAGAATTACTATGGTTAATAAAATATTGACGTTTAAATGTTTTTCCAGCCTTTATTGTCAATTATGCATTGTATATTGACTTTGTAGATAAATATTGATGTACACAGAGAAAAAATAATTATGATATTAAGAATCGAGCCAGCTAAGACAGAACTTGTGTCGAACGCCTTCTCTGTCTATCAGTTATATTTTCAAGAGGTCTTTTGAGGCTCTATACTGCCTCAATGTTCGTGGAAACGGGGAAGTCCTTTCGTTGGTCAAAATAGAAAACCAGGAAAAAAAAAGAACATGGTAACGGGAGAAAAGAAAGCATAAGTGTGGGAAATATATCAAAAGGTGGCTCGACGCTTACAGACGCGATGCTTCATCCACGGAACTGAAAAGTTCAAAGATTCTCATCTTACGTTTTCATACATATACGACTTTATGTACATCTCTCCGTCAACGCTTTATTTGTAAATGCCTTGAGTTTTCCCGACTGCTCGCGGCGAACGCAATTCCCTCTTTCGTCTGTGCACAGACTCAGATGAAACAAGACATCAAAACCCCTCGGAGTTTCCATCATTGGCCGTTTCTTTGTATAGGCCAGAACCATCTGAAACTAGCTTAAAGTTGATTTCGTGGTTGGGATCAACGTGAAGGACTTGTGAATAAAATTTTAGACAAAATAATAAAGACAATGGAAATGGAAAGAAATTTTTAGTCATTTACAACATTTCAACAATTTAGTGAAAGAATTGCTTCTAAATATTTGCATGTAATGTGTATTAAACTTTAATCTTTAATAAGCCTTACAGAAAAGAGCCTACCCTCTAAAACTATAACGTAAATAATTTTATGTTATTTTTACTATTCAGCGTTGGCCAAAAAATATTCTTGCAACATGAATGATTTATCTGGATCTGAGAAGCTGAGTATTTCCTCTTCAAAAATAGTGATAATTCAAAACATAATATAAAGAAATAATATAAACTTAATCCGTAGCTATTGGTCTTTGCAAGAACGATCACTTTACAGTTTCACGAATATCTCTCGTAAACTTTTGTTTACACAAAGCAGAAATATTACTAGCGCAAATACATTACGCGTATGCTCACGTAAGTCCGTTTCAACTTAAGACGATGTGCTACATGTAGTCGTCTCTCTCAGATGGCCATGTATGAGAGACAGATGAAAGAATTTTCCCATAGCAAATTTTTCCCGCCACAAATGATAACTCGGACTAAAAATGAGAATGGTGAACTGTAAAATTGTAATACGCAATTCACTGTTCTCCTCTTTTATTCAAAAGACCAATCGTTATAGAGGAATTTGCATTACAGTTTTTGTTACCGACAGAGGTGTAGCACATCGCGTTTACAACAAACCGACATAGGTATAGAGTGTGATATCTGACATTTACTTCGGAGATGGAGCAGCAGAAGAAATTAGCTAGAGGTAGAGATGCAAGATTCAACTTTTCAAATTTGTTTAAATACTGTGCGCAACAGTTTTCAAATTTTTCGAATTTCAAATAAAAAATGTCCCTATGTTAAAATTATTTTTATATCGATAATACCGACATTGGATAATACCAACAGGGTACTCTGTTTGTTCCAGGTGAATTTATATCGTCCGGACAGTTGTATTCCTTGAGAGTTTTCATCTGGAAGAGTTGTGATACAGTAGAGATGTGAGAGCTGGTATGTCGAGTAGAGTTGTGATATGCTAGAGCTGTATCGTGTAGAGATGTAAATGTACCTAACAGTTTAGTTACACTGTAATGTAAGAACCTGCGAGTAATGTTGTCTAAAAAATAAACCGATCTCTACTTATAAAAATACCTTGAAAATAAACGAGATCTGTTGGCGTTGAAGACTACGAGAATATCGCTAAGGATGAAGGACCACCGCGGGCTATCCTGAGCGCTATTTCTTTCATTTTCCTCAGTTCTCACTGTGCCTCATTCTCTATCGTAAAGTATATAGGGTCTGGAATGAACTCTATTACATAGAAGTAGTCATTGCGTCGTAGCTATGCTTAAAAAGAATTACAAGTACTCGCGACGCGCATGCGGTGTGAGTCGAGTGCGTGTAAGTGCACAAGGAAAATAAGAAAAGTACGAGGAAACAGTATACCCAGGAGATCTGTAATGACACCACCAATCTCGTTCAATTCTTGTACCATAGTCGGTACGTACACCCCATGGGGCGCGCGGGGATGCGTGTCGGCAGTACATCTAAACCACCTTCACGCGTCATTGAATGCCCCCGAGAGTCAAGCCTATCACGCACCGTTAAAGTGTTTCCGGATGCGGTATTGCGCACCACGCAATGCAGTGTAGTGCGTTACTGCTCTCCACTAGTGTGCGTAAAGTATGTGGTGTATTTATTAGCGACAACGCAGTGAATGTCTCATGGTACTACACGTTCGACAGTTTTACGTAAAAGTGTTCTCATGTAAATCAATGCATATTACCATTGTACAAAACCATTCGACGCCATTGATTACACGATCAATGGCAACAAAGTAGTAGCTTCCCATTCACTGCAATAGTAATAACGATGATCGCTGGTACGGGTTGCATGGGAGACTAGCGTAATCAGTCGAGAACTCATCTGGACTGACATCCGCAGTCGACCTCTCTTCAGGGTTAGGATAACTAGAATAAATAGTGAATTTTAATAAAAATTCCCGGCTGCTCATTGGCACCACGAGACGACTACCACCAAACGATTTTGAAGATTTTGCTCGCTGTGGGAGCGTTGTCCATTCATCGGGACAAGCACGTAATTTAGATGGATCGAGAAATCTGAAGGGCGTGTGAGTTCTGAGTCATCACCTTCAGACGGAGGGAAAGCCGTTTGAAAGTTGAATTTCATTGCTTGAGCATCCCTCTCGTTGATGGATTCACAATTGAGGCGGAAACTCGCGGAGGGACGTGATATTCATCTTTATCGCGAATTGTCCTGTCGACTCGTAAGTCATAATGGGATTTTTCCGCCTGGTAGGTGATCATGAGTGCTCCGTAGAAGCCTCTGGATCGAGGCCAAGAAACCATTTCTACACGCTATCCACCGATCAACGAGTGTAGAATTTCAGGAATAGATCGATCACAGGACCCCTCGACATCAGATAACCTCGGTTATCCGGCTGAGAAACGACATCTTTCATCAACGGAGATATTCATGGGATCAGCAGGAGAAGACCATTGGTCAGGCACCGGAGAAGAAGATACCGTGTATAGATATTGTGTTTCAATAAATAATTGCAAGATAGAGGGCAAAGGGGACGAGAAGAAATCTACAACCTTCATGACGTATAATGTTATAATAACGATATACACAAATTTGAATCAAATCCCAGGGAGTTGAGAGTCACCGACCTGTCGATTCGTTCTGGAATATTCCATATATTTATACATTTTCATCAAGTACAATGAATAAACAACATGTTCTTTACAATTCGTGCTTTGGATATTTTCAATTCACTTTACAATTGTTTTTAAGTAATGGAAGATTACTCACGGGAATGTTTTTGTTTCAAGTTTTTTACAAATCGTATCTTTTGAGGTTAAACATTACCAAAATACGGAATACCTCTACTCGTACACCTCCCAACATCTGAAATTTTACCTATGGTACTTGTCTCGGCCTTGTTAATTAAAAAAAAACACTTATTTCATTGCTGGTAGAAGAAATATTGCGTCATTTGCATGTGACCGTACTAAACACGTTATTAAGCAGTTAAATCATAAAGATATATCAGATAGCAGGTAAAGAAAAGGACAAAAATGGAAGCTCCGTCTGTCAGAGTCGCCATTCACGGTGTTCTCGAAAGGCGTTCGCGGACACGCCTCTTTGCTAACTTAGGAATTATGACTTAATCTAGTGTTACGATACCATAGCTTAAGTATTGTTAGGTGCTCGCATCTAGAATATGGTAATAGTGGTGTTGCGTTGGACACAAAGATCACCCCTCAAGTTGCCTATTGCATCAGGTTACTGACTATGTGATGCGTATTCAAGGTAAGACGCCCATAAATAGGATACATGTTACGCAAAATATGAGGCATCTAACTCGATATCGATCTCGTAGATCGAATCTTAATTGCAGCGAGAGCCTGCACAAATATCCTGTAATATTGCATAGCAGTTCTGTTGCATCTCCAGTAGCTGTTCATCTTATCAAAGAAGAGAAAGAAGAAGAAGATGATGGTGATGATGAGTGAATAGTTGAGATGACCAAACTAGCTGGGTATCTATATGCAGAATCAATGGACGTAGAAGAGTTTCCTGCATCTCGATCCAGCTTATGGTTGTCCAGAGTATGAGTGTTTCCATGTTGCCGAGCTACCGTATCACCCGATTCTGAACTCCCGCAGCCATGCAGTGCAATGGGCTTTTCAAGCAGAGATTTTTTTATGTACAGGCACGCAGTATTTATGCTTATGGCATTACTTTAATATCTGCTATCAGTGTGAAAAAGAATTATTAAACGCAGGGTAAAACTGTATCACTCGTTTAAAATAGCGAGATAGCGAGATTTTGATCTCCGGATGTGTACGGGTACTGTAATGAACCTGAAGACCCTGTATATACATTAGGGGCGGGGGTAAATCGACTAGGCGTTTCCACGCTAAACGTTCTTCCCATAACATATTATAAAAATATCTCGCTACCGTCGTTGTGTGAAGAACCTAAATAACCTAGCAAATTAGGGCTTGGGTTCCGAATGTTAAGATATCGCGCCAGATATCAAATAAATCAGTCAAACATAACTATACAGTAAATTGTAAAAACAGAAATCGAATGTAAAAATTTGAGTTTAATATGTTAAAGTGACCACGTAAGAACCTAAGAATTATTAATGAAAAGATGTGCTCTAAATTGTATGTCGGACTCCTGCGGCCATCTAGCGGAGCTTCTGTGGGACTTTATCGGTAATTCCGCTAGAGGGCCAACGGAAGTCTTACCGGACTTAGCTTTTACTGCGCGGAGAAATAATAGAGGGGCCTCGCTCCATTACACATTATAAAAATTGTCTCACTTGATATCATCCCCTTATGCAACGCGGAGATTTCGATAAAATTTGTAAGAGTATATTTAAATTAAGATATCGATAATTCAATTATAATTACTTAGATTTAAAAGCGAGCGCTGGGGCAATGGGGCCTTACAACGGAGCTCCCCTTTACCTAGAGACACTTTACAGGGTGTCGTTACATAGAGACCCTCTGTGACCATCACACAGAGGGGCTCTATGTAAGACTTATCAGAGCAGATATCAATTTAGGTTAGGTTTGAGGTTCTTTAGATACTCTAGGTTCATTAGATTCTCTTGAAATATGATCTTAGCAATCTACCAAGCCAAACTTAAGCCCTTTTTTTGCACACACTTTCAATTCACGTACACATTAATTTCTTGTAGTTAGAAAGGACTTTTCGTGAATCATAGTTCCATTAAGGGCCTAACATTATAATCCCGTTTCATTAAAACGATTTAAAAAACCACCATTTTTAAATCTTCATATTCTCAGTTATATTTGAGGGATTTGTTGGATTCTTTGAAGTACTGGGCTCCATTATTAGTTTGACCTATTGACTGATTCTCTCTAACATATAAAATAATGTTGCATTCAAAATGTACCATTCGATCAATTTAACCTGGAATCGCAATCCCATTGGGATAATAAAATTGGTAAAATAAGTTTTGCGATATCTTTGAGTTTATTTTAAATAGTGTTTTTATTTCGCTAATGACTCCAGTTATCCAGACCCCTTTTCTCAATTCCTGAGTTCGAGTATATTCTTGCCAACGCTATCGGAAATCCTCAGGTGCGTGATTCGTTGTTGGATGCAAAGTCCTATCCTCGCGCCACGAGATTTTTCCGGAAGTTCGCTTCGCGGCCTAGGGTCGTTGCCTCTCTCCCGACGTCGATCTTTATAGTGTTGATGCACTACAGCAGCCGGCGTAAGGCTCTCTCGCAAAGTAAGAAGAAACTAGGAAACACGAGAAAATATGCACGAGCCGCTACCACCTGCGCACGAATGTAACTGATGGAAAATGCATAGAAATAAATATTTTCGGGTTCGTGCCTCTCCGATGGATACAGCTGCAACTTTAGGCATGTGCCCTACTAGTATTTTCACGAATTTAAGGAACAATAAATTGCATAAGCTACGACGATATAAATGCTTCAAACAAAGTTTTTGATAAATATTAATTACGTCGTTTTGCCATTCAAATGCGCTTATCGTGTTCCCATTTTTTTCAACATTAACTATCTAGAGTCCTATTCAGGCACATCATGACTTATAGGATCAAGTGTTAAAAGGCTTGTGTCACCCTTCTGAGAGGGGAACTTTCTAGTTGAGAACGAACAGCGTGATCTGTTTTTGTTTGTAAGAAATCCGCCTGATCGTTAATACATTTCGTGTCGAAATTTCTTCACAATTGCTTGACGTCGCTGAACCCGTCATCCGGGCTCATCGACAGAGTCCGCGTAACGCACTAGTGTTTCATACATGCTTGAACGGTTAAGTAGAAAAAGTAAATTGCAATACCAATATCAACGGTTATGACCGCGTAATCTACATAAAGAAATCTGGAAACCAAAGTGGAAAATCCTCTCAGCGAACACGACAGTAAGGATTATATTTCAAATCTATAATGCCTCGATGCTGTGGATTGTTTTTTGTTCAACGGTTTATTATTTAACAATTAATAATGTGTTAAGTTTTTTGGCATGTCGTGTACATAGGAAAGAAGAAGTTGTTCATGGACTTAACGCTGTCAAACCTAAGCCGATGAACAGCCTCAACTCAATGAACTGATAGCGAAAGCAAATCTTTTTCAAATTTTCATCAGAATACTTTGGGAGTAAATTCTCATCGATTCTAAATTTATAAAGGTTTTTTAAGTGTTATTGTAAAATTAAAAGTTCGCTTTAATTTTAGCATATTTTGTACTACGAAAAGACAGGATGCGCAAAACTCACTTTTACATAATATTCTGTTAATACGCTCGAAACAGTTCGTCAAATTCGTTTATCCTTCGGGGAATATAAGCCCGTGTCACAGTTTAGTACAATTCCCAGAAGACTTTAGCTGATATTCTCGCATGAACATATCAACCATATTATCCCCGTATTATTGATAGTTTAGCGATACACACGGAATATGTTTGGCTAAGCCTGTTGTGACCGTACACATAGCGACATCGGATCAAATCATTCCATACTGTAGAAGCAATAGTAAATTCGTTTCTCTTGTTGCGATGCATGGCGATTATATGACAAACTAATATTCGTTCGACTGATTTACGGTTAATTTTGTTAGCACATGCATATCGGATAAATTCTCATGAAACGAACGGGGACCATTCGCGTTTGGTTCATCAACCTTGTTGAATCGACGCAGGGAGATTCGATGAAGGTAAAATGGGAGAGTCAGGGGCCAATGGTTGACGACTATCGTCCGACCCGTCACACCTCAATTTACGTCTGTTTGAATGATACCTACCCCAATAACGAGTTTCGGTGACGTCACATCCGTACATTGGATGATTTCCGTCGGGCTTATCGAGCAGACGAACGACCCCCGGAGATGCATTATCGCAGCTGGACCACAATTAGTAGGCAATATCGCACGCCACACGTGCCTTTCAAACTTTTAGTTAAGAATAAAATTCCCGCGTGGTATACATATGAACTGTTCAAGGTTTTTTTTGGGTTTGAGATCGATTTTAATGAATTATTATTTTCCAGGTACGACGAGTAGAAATAAGAAAAAAAATGGAGATCAGATCTTGCACATCGCTTCCTAATATTTTTTAATGTTTTGTTGGCTACAAAGATTCCTCTGCGAGGAAGTCAAAATAGATGACAGTATTTTTTTTATAGACGAGGCTGTGTTAAGAATATTTACCTCGAATTTAAAATCTGCGACTATAAAAACTTTCGAAGAGCAATTTTTGGCCGAATAAACGCAGTTTGTCTAAGGCCAAGGCAACAATTCTTCTACGCTTACATCTTATCGTTATTCGCGATAAATGATTCATATTTTCAAATATTATTCTGTTTTAGATATTATTGTATAAAAATCTTCATATTATAAATATATCTCGACACCGCTACGGTATAGGAAAATCGAGGAGAACCTGATGAATCTATAGAACATAAAAACCCAATGAATCTAAAGGTCCTTTACGTGAAGTCTTACAAAGATATCCTCTAAAAAGAACCTAAAGAACCTAAATTCCCTCTGCGTGCGATCGCACATAGAGATACCCTCTGAAAAGAGGGTATAAGTCTTATAGTCGGTAAGAAAGTTGTCTACTATACACAATGACTCGATCTATTGAAATTAATAAAATAAATTTTCTTTATCAACCGTCAGTAATTCCGGGATCTACTTTGTCGGCCCTAAATAATTGCTTCTCTAATCGATGCTGATCGATATAGTGATCTAATTCGTCAGTTGATAATATTTACAATGACCATAGGGAAAAACTTTACCGGCTCTTGCCGAACTTATTACGAATACCCTTTACCCGTTTAGTTCAGTACTCCGCTACTAGATAGCGAATCGCTGGCTCTGTCTTTCTTGCAAGTAAAGTGCCACCGTCTTTTGTATATAAGAAAGGCATTCAATCTTCGGATAAATACAATTTGCCTATCAATACAGTCGACCTTTGGATCAATGCAGTCGATCTTCGGATCGAAGCGGTCGGATTAATTAACCTATTGTACAATACGACTATGGTTTATTCCAAAGTCTTCCAGTCTCCACAAGTTTCACTGGATAGAAGCAACTAGTTCGCAATTATTAGGCTGTGACCAGCTCCCTCCTCCACTGGACTCTCTTCGACCCTTTGAAGCCGACCTTCTCCATCCATGGTCTCATCTTCTCGGGATTCTGCCTAGGACATCCAGCGATATCGGTATCACTTGCTCCCGTCATCGCTGCTACATCTTCGAGTCATCTTGAACTAGTAAGGTTCCTCGCCAACTGACACCTGATCATCCGTCGATCACCGCAACGATAACATGATCATCCTCGTTACAGGAAGAGAAAACTCTCGTAAACGTTTCGCGTACACCACGTTCTATAAGCACTATCGCTCGGCTTGCTCACTTTCGTCTCGCACTGATCCTCAACGGAAAATATAATGGCCGACCGAAATTTCTGGACGCTAGTTGACACTCACGGCACTAATAATAATTATGACGCCTAGGCTCCAAGTGTAATTATCGCAATCGGTTCTTCTTAGCGCCCCAACATCAACAATCGGTTCATGAAAAACCCTGGTTACACGCCGCCAATTGATGAAACCTCTCACACCGGTGGGTATCAACTTTCCACAATATCGCCCGCCATACTGGATCCGCTATTTATTATTTAGATTTTGAAAAATCAAATCCATTATCAAAAACCTTTAAACCTTTCTAGCATCGAGAATCACTCGAAAAAGTTATATTTTTATTATTGCCCGCCGTATTAGATTTACCTGCAAACTCGTCGCATCGCTGATTCGAAGAAAAAGTAACCGGTCAGCCCGCCAAGTAACATCGTCAAATATACTAATTTAAAGAAAAACTGATATTTCAGTATTCTCGTAGATTTAAACACGCATCCACTCACGGATTCATAAGCAGGCACATACACTCACACCGGACTTTTATTCTAAACCATATTCCTAGGCGTTTCAGACAACTTTGAATATCCATACACAAACATTTTGGAATTCATTTTTCCACTTAAATACAGCTTTCAGAGTAAACATAGGAAACAGAATAACCATCCGGCTGAATAGGATCCCTCGGATGAGATCCACACCTGGGTGTCTGTTACATCATATCGTTGCAGCGCTAGACCCAGAGGAAGTAAAACTACGTGAGTCGTGCACCACAGTGGCAGTTCCTCCTCGGCCTCTTGAGAACCGAACGTGAACTCTCGGGAAAGGATTCAGACATAACGTGCTATATGTATACACACAAGAAGGTTTGCAGAAATGGTCGTAGGCCCGAGGACTCTCTATATATACCCACATATACAATAGTATGTACTCGAGAGCAAAATTGTTTTCCGCGCTCGTTCGCTCGACTTCATGTGCGCGCAGCCCTTGAGCCGTGCCGACCTGCTGCTATATTGGCAGAGCAAGTACCTATGGCGTGGCCATGCTTTGCCTTTGCGGTATGGCTCTCAGACTATAATACTACTATTCGTGACGAACTCGATATCGCATGCGCGCCCATTGAAAATTATCGGCATGGAAGGATCTCCGGTATGATTTCCTGGAGATAGGTATCGATACGGACGAAGTAAGACTGAGATAGAGACAGGATAGAGCGAAAAAACATGCACGAAAGGAGAAATTATGGAAGGTCAATGTGGCACTGCCTACCGCGCCGCGCTCTGCCACATTCCTTCAATTCACTGTGAATCCCCGGCGCGCGATCTCTTTTATCTGACTCTCCATTGCGCATAAGCGAACTCTGTGTATGGATGCGAATCGCAAGACCACTGTGCCTCGGTATCCACTTAATCCTAGTATTGGCAATGATACTGACACAATGGCGATCACTTACGAAAAAAGTTGCAACTTTATTGTTGAAAAACAAATTCTTTCTCAACGAGACAAATCCTTAAACTTAGAAGACCACCCAGAATCAAAATTATCTCATGTTTTTCTTCGTTTGATAATTTTTCATATTTTTAAATACCTAGAAGCAATGTATCTCAACATGTTAAGGCTCCAAAGTATCGTCGAGTAAGAAGTCGTTAAAAGCGCCTATGACCACATAAATTTACATGACTTGTAAAATGATGAACATCGTAATTATTCTCTCGTTTTGCCATTTATCAGGTAAATATAGGATTTTTATTGTGAGAATATTATATTCCTACTACTAGTAAGATTATATAAGATAGAGACCGTTTTAATAGTTATTTTTCGATCCGTAAACCTCTTAATTGGGGATACGAGTGATTCAGATCTTTCCGTAAGATCGATAACGTAAAAATTTAGTCGGCACTGGACTCGGATCCGTGTTGTTACTAGCCAAAGCGAACTCTGTGTAATTAAAATTAGTCGCACGATAAAAACACGGCGAAGCTTAAAAACCAAATGCGGCAAATATTTCAATTAAAAAAAAGCTAAAAAGTGGCTATTTACCTACCTGATCGGTACATCTACTTTAATGAATCTAAATGAAAAAACTTTTTTTAATTTACAATATATAGTTCCGAATGGGTTCAAATTTCTTTCAATTATTATTGTGGAAGATTCTTTATGTTCGATAGATATTTATGTTGTCAACATCACATTTATCAAATAATATTTTTTCATTTTAGTTCTACGATGATTATTAAAAATTGTATCATTTTGATAATGAAGATTTTTTTAAATTAGATTACTCAACCCGAGGTTGATTTTGAATTAGATTACTTAAAAACGAGGAACAAACAAACAGCAAATAAAAGTAATGGTCGCGTAACTTTCAAAATGAAAATAACTTTATAAAACAACGCTAGCCCCAAATACAGTTTTGTTCTATTCGTTTGTTAAAAATAATGAAAAAAAAAAGTTGCACCGATAAACTAGGTTTTCAAAAAATTCTTCATTTGTGGAAATATAAAATTTTTCAGTAAAAAGAAGTCTCGGCTACAAATCGGCCATCTCCAGGATGTTCAGGAGTAACAGGAGGAGTAAATGTGACAATCGACAATTATGCTTTAACGTTTCGGTTCTGAGATGCGAACCTTGTTCAGAATTGGACTTTTATTTCACCTCGATGAATAACTTAAAACATACGTTCTTCTTTTTTCAACACAACTCCAACCATTCTAATACAACAGATCATCTTATTCATTCAACAGCTGCAAATGATAAAAATCATTTACACTAGTCCAGGAGAATATATTAAATAGGGAAGCAACATGATATTTAATTATGACAGTTGTTTGCCGACAACTGTCCAAATTCATATCATATTAACTAATTTTCCTTGTATGATGTACTCGATGTATTATTAATCCCAGATAGTGAGATAATAGTAAGAAATGACATAATTATGACAAGAGATTCAACGTGACAATGTGAAAATGGATAAGCGATCCCTTGCAACGTAATAACTACGACAGTTGTTTGCCGGCAACTGTCCGAATTCTTATCATCTTAGCTAGGTTCCCTTGTATTATGTACTCAAAGTATTATTAGTTCCATATAGGGAGATAACAGTAAGAAATAACATAATTATGACGAGAGATTCAACATGACAAGATGAAAATGGATGAGCTTCCCGTTGTCATATTGAGTGTCTGGTCATAATTGTGTGATTTCTTACTGTTATCTCCTTATCTGGAACCAATGACACATTGAGTACATAATACAAGAGAACCTAGCGTCGATAAACAACTGCCATAATTATCTTGTTGCTTCCCTATTCATTACATTCTCCTGGACTGGTCCAAATGATTGTTATCATTTGCAGCTGTTGGATGAATAAAATTGTCTGTTGCATTGGACTGGTTGAAGTTGTGCTGAAAAAATAAGACCGCATATTATAGGTTATTGATAGAGGTAAAATAAAAGTCGAATTCTGAAGAGGGTTCGGGTCAAAGGATCAAAACGTTAAAGCACAACTATCGAGTATCACATTTGATTCTTCTACTACTCCTGAACATTCTGGAGCTGGCCGATTCGTAGCCAAAACTTTTTTTTACTGTATTCAACAACGGCCGCTTACTTGCACTTATTATTAACTTTTTCATCCACTTTTCAAACACAAATTATACATACTTAAGGGGTTATCATAAAGTAGAATTAAAAAAAATGTTTTTTCTCTTACAAAATTGCTTGGTTTCATAAATAGTTTCATATAGACATTCGAAGTATATTTCGAGTTATACAGGGTGGCCGATTTATCTGAAGACATTGAAATATTTCGAAAACTACGCATCGGATCAAAAAAAGTTCTGAATAAAATTTGTTCGCCTGGAAGAGGGTCATCCAATGATACCAAAGTCGACCCCTCACCCCCACCCCCAGGGGGGTATCGCTGAATAGCTTTTTGAAAAATTAAACATGTGTTTTTTCTTTTTTCGATCCGATGTGTAATTTCTCGAGATATTCGCAAAAATCAGGTTTCTTACGATTACAGTGCCATCTATCACGAAACGAAAAAAAATGTTTCAGATAAAAGTTACTTATTTTTTATGGGGAATCCGAATCTGCAATAAAAAATGGGGGTTTCCTTTTACGATTTCAAAGTTGCCCACACTTGAAGTTGAGATGTTTAAACTAAGGTTGTTCAATGTAGATAAATTCTTTTTATATTGGAACCTGATAAAGGCTACATCGAGCTTGCTTTATCCGTCATGCCGAATGTACACCTTATGAAACCCTGATCAGATTAATATCAGGTTTATCTACTTGAACTTCACCTTATTAATATCGGATAAGATCCTGATAATGCATCAGGCACCCTGAATGAAGTTTCTTCTCGGGATGATTAGTGGTTGCGAGCTACTGATGAACCATGAGTTTGACGTATCTTTGCTTGAATGGGCTAAAACCTTGGTAAAATATATGTATGACTATAGAGTACGTAAACGTTCCCCGGTTCACGAACTCCTTGTTCATTGTACGTGTATACCGCTTGCATGAGCGCTTTCGGCATGCGCATACGTAGAATAGCTGCGAAGAACTGCAGAAAAAACATCAGCGTGTACGTTATAACCTTCTCTCGCGTACTTCCTTACGAATCTTCTCTCCACTTAAACGAATTGCTCAGAATCAAAGCAAAAAGAGTTTCCGTGGGAACACCATGAGTAAGTATAACGTTGATTTTTATCATTTACTCTGATGTACGTACTCTCATTAGCGTAGTGGAAGCAACAGTTAACCTTATATGAAATAAATTCAATAAACATTTCCATGATTTTCGATAATTCTTTATATATCGTGAAAATTTTAATTCTTTACCTTAAATAGAAGTGTAAAATGTTTTTACACGTAGAAAGTGTATTCATTTAAGAAAATCTTATCCTCATATTAAATAATTCCCCAGAACGAAGATGAAAATTAGAAATGTAACGCACCTGGAAATTTTCTAATAATTGTAAATAGAATCATCTAATTAGGACATCGAACACAATGGCAATCGGTATTTTAACGCGAATATACTTACTTAGAAAGAGAATAGAGTCTTACGGATTAATTAATGTTGTGCACCCTGAAATAAAAAGTTGGTAGATGCCTGACCAGAATAAAGTACATCGAGAGAAAAAGTTTCATCGAACCAAAGGAATTTCATTGAAATCATATGAAACTTTTATTTGCGGTCAATGAAAAAATATATTTAAGTCAACACTATCTTTTATTTGAATGATCGCGAGTTGTATTAAATGCGGTGGCATTGAATCAATAAAAATTGTATCGAAGCCTACTGATCACTTTTATTTGCTTCAATAAAACTTGTATTTGTTGCTCAGTCTGATAACGATAGTAGGATGCGTTTCGTTCAAATGATACATTTTAAATCTCTGGAGCAAATCTCACCATATTTTACTTCAAATGAGTTAAGGTTAAGGTGTAGTAACAGAAACATTACAATGAACCAATTATTATTTCAAAAAACGGTGTTTTATCGCGTTTTTTACTTGGAAATCACGCGCATGATGCATGCGACACACAAACAAACAAATAAACTAATACTGTAATTGTATTTTGGCGTCAGAGGACGCATGCTATTCGCATATCGCGGCGCTTTTTTGTGTCTAAAAATAAGTCGAGTTTCTTATTTATCATTACATTATAGGTTATGTTTTATTTTTGCATGGTTGCCATACAAGCCGAGAAGATGTTTGAAGATCCGCGTAATGTTAATTATTATTACATACCTTCGAATGTGGTAACGTATTCGCGGATACCAGCTTCCTTCAAAAACTTCTCCATTTGGGTAACGATCCAACAATCGGCGTTTCGCCGGTTTTGCGTTCTTGATACAACATTATTAGAAAAAACAAATCGCGTCTCCCGTCAAGCGGCGGCGCGCACGAAGTCATCAAATAAATATTTCTTTTAAACTATTATTTCAAATATATTATTCATTTGAATAAAATAAATCGTTTCTTCGGTAAGTACTTTCGAATAAATTTTTACTCGAAGGTAATTAAATATCCTCATCGTGGTTCAAATGCATCGCATCATTGTAATAAAATAATCGTTTTCATTGAATCAACTAAATATTTATGTGATTCAATGAAAGACATTTTAATGTGTTCATTTATTCGAATCAATAAAATCTTTTCTCTCCGTATTTAACTTGAGAAGCGCGGATATCGGAACAGATGAAATTGCGCTGATCTACGAATCGTATGAAAGATGCGCAGTATATTTACCGGTGTATACGAAAATGCTACGCGTGGTGTTGGATTATGAGCTAGTAAACAAGTCCGTTAGTTTCGCGTGTCGTTACGGTTTATAAGTATAGGATACGTTCGACGTTGTAAAAAGACGAGCAAACGTGTGGATGGTACACCAATGATAGTATATACAGAACGAAGGAATGAACGAACGAGATGCGAACGAGTGAACGAGGACCGAGTGACCATCACTGCTGCCGTCTTCAAAATACGGGAGCAAGAGGAATAGTAACGCAGAGTCTACTTCTTCTGTAGCAATATACTGTAGTACATCGTGGTGTGGCGGGTATAACCAACGCAGGTCGATGCACCCAACAGCATAGCCGGGACGACGAAAGGATTCAACGTCCATCCCGACGGAGTCGAGGAGACAGCGCGACGTAGACGACGAAGACGACGGGTGATATCTTTTCCCCAGCCACGGAGACAGGGACATCGACTTACAATTTGACACGGACTAGGTACCTGTCACCGGTCAGCGGTGCGCAAGGAATCGGCCAAGCCGTAAGAAAGATTTCGATCGTTCGGCAACTCTGCTATGCTTAACTCCTGGCTACTCTCTTTCACGCTAATCCTGATGCCAATGAAAAACGTTCTCTCCGTTGGTTGTAGGTTCGATCGAACCAATCGAATGAAACAGTGCTACACTCTTATGAAGAAGAGGAGAAAAAAGTTTTCCCCGCCTCTCTTGCAAGGCCATCTTATACCACTGTGGATTCACGCTTTGTCCCTATTCGTCAAATATTACTAACGATTCCTGATAAACTCACGATAACGTTTAGGACACTGATGCGCCATAGTGTAGTGATATATTTTATTTAATTAAGTATTGTTCGTTCCTCACAGATATTTCACAGAAATTTTCAGAAATGAAAATGATATTCCTTGCGTTATTCTACTCCGATTATCATCGTATGTATTATATCAGTTTGCAATGACCGTACCTACCGATTTCTACTACCTTCACTTACGCGGTGGGTATTACGAGGGTATAAACAAAAAAAAAAGTAAGAGCAGTGTATATGTATATAGGTAGAGATAAAGAACGAGAGTATAATATAAAGCGGGGTAACGGCACCGGATCACCCCAGGATATAACTCTCTGATCGGCTGTTTACGATTCGATCGAATCGATTTGCTTAATTTATAGTCACGTGGAGGCCGGTGGCGACGGTGGCGGTATTGGCGTCAGCGGATGCAGGCGGTGCAACTGACTCTATATCCAACTATACCTCAGAACTCTCGCCACTTCAAGAAATCCGGGCCTTAACTTAGCGATCGCTTTGTGGTGTTTGGCATGTAGCTAAGTCGGCGCGTTAACGAAGTCGATCTAGCGAGGCGACCGAGAGAACGACCGAGAGACCGACATAATTGAGGACCGTGGATATATAAAGGGTGTCCCAGCAAGAGCGCCGGATTTAAATTTGCCGCCATTTTGTTAATACGAGTTGTACGATGATTTTTTTTTACATTTGTCACGTACAGACCATGCGATTTAAGAATATGGAGAAGTATTCAAACCAACAACGTTTAATTATTGTAAAAACACATTACAAAAATGGTGAAAGTTTTGCGAAAACAGTTCGCCAATTACGTCAAGTTTTTGGTCGCAATAATGCGCCAAATGAATCGACAGTGAGGCGTTTAATTACAAAATTTGAGACCAAATTTACGCTGATGAATCAGAAGATCATTGTTCGTCGTCGTCCTTGCCGGTCACTCGAATATATAGCCACAGTAACGGAATCTGTGGCCGAGAATCCAGGAACTTCCATTCGGCATCGTGGTCAACAATTAAACATTTCCAGTAGCACTGGGCAACGAATTTTGGTAAAAGATCTGCATTTGCACGCGTACAAGGTTCAATTGGTGCAAGAAATCAAGCCAAGGGACCATGCGCAGCGCCGTGAATTTGCTGATTGGGTGTTGGAACATCATCAAATTAATGCGGATTCTAATACATCTCTTCTAATTACTGTAATACACGATAATATCGAGTTCAAACTTTTTACGAGAATAGGCCAGGGGATAAGATTGTTCGATATTGAGTTTGGCAAGAATCGATTGAGGCGTTAAGATTTTATAGCAATCATGAATTTCATTTTCCGCAAAAAAAATATTTTTTACTCTAATTTAATTACCATCTATCAAACTGAAACTTGACATACAAATTGGTTAGGGGACAAGGATAATTGGTCTTGAATTTGGTGAGAAAATTTTACTTAATTTTCTATTTTATTGAACATTTTAATACAGCTTCCTCTATGAAGAAGCCAGAATTGAGATAATCGTTACTCGTAGAGAAGATTCTGCGGGTTGGCGAGAATCACGAGAAAGCAATGTGCAAATTTCAAATTTACATGCTTTCATTATCTTTCCGGTATTACCGCCGTCGTTAAATAATATCTTAGTTCATGGACTATTTACTTTAACCTCAAGCCATTTAAAATAAGAATAAAATAAGAAAAAGCGTCCAAAATGGTTTTTGGTTAACTATCAGTGCATTAAGGAATTATCAATTCAGATATTTTACCGATTATCCCGCTAAGTAACATGGTAAAAAATATTAATTTAGAAAACGGATAATTGGCATGTTTAGATTATGATGTTTTTTTCTGAGGAGAAAGGAAGATACGACCAATGTATTTGGCGTAAAATTTTCAATGTCAAAAGTGCGGCAAGAAAGATTTGACGTATTCTTGTTAAAAATTCAGAGTACTGAACTAAAATATTATCTAGACATATTGGGGTATGTTTAAAAGTACGTAATTGTCAATAGGAAAAATAACGTGTAAAAATATGAGACCGATAGTCTCAAAATATGAGACCGTTCTGATGAAATTGAATTAAAAAATTCTTTAAAGCCATGCCGGGTTCTGCGTCTTCTCTGCATCTTTTGATTGTAGCAGCCAAATAAGATTGAATAAATCCCAGAAACTTTACGATTATATTCTCAAATATATATACATTCGAAAAATGTAAAAATCAATTTTATTTTCTCAAAGTTTTCACGGTAAAAGAACCCCTCAAAAAAATAATAAAAATTTCGCAATCAAAGTTAAAAAAAAATGAAAACCTTGCACAATATTTAAAAAATTCGAATTTTTACGTATTACAACAACAAAAAAGTAGAAACTATACATTTTACATAAGCAAAGTAATACATCTTGCTCGTGTATCTAAAAGTCTTCACAAAAAAAAAAAAAATTGCCGTACCAATTCATAGTTGGCGCACGACTGGTGCATTATCCTTAATTAATTATAATTCGAAGGTTCGCGTATAGCAGAGACCGCCCGCGCCTCAATGAGGAATTCTAAAGCTATTTCCACCGAGCTCTTGGTATAAACATTATAAAGTAGATTATACTGCACACCGTGGACACTATAGTATACTTATCGCTTGATCGTAACAGCCTTGCCGATAAATGAGACCATACGAGATGACGATGAGACAGCGAGAATATGTACTATAAGGGTCTGGTCTCATTCTACTCCCTCCTGACGTGCCTCTTTACAATCCTGGCTCTTCTGCGTTCTTTTTCAACGATTTTTCCACTCATTCTCTGGCGTTTATCGGTACAGTTCTATATCTATGCTCTGTGAACGATAAAGGAAGAGGGAACATCAAAAGAATGAGATAGAAGTGAGAGACTTGTTGAAACGAGACGACGAATAGTAAAGATGACGACGACGAGTTAAGGCTAAGACGGCGTGAGCCTCCTGGAAGCAGTCGAGTGTACAAGCAAAGTATAAATATATATATGTAGCATTGAACAGTAGCTAGTAGCACGTAAGGCGAAGATAGGCCATGAGGAAGACAGAAGTAGGAAAGAGATAAACGCGAAAAATAGAAGAAAAAGAGAGCAAGAGAAAAAAGTGAGATGGCACGAAGATAGTCAGATAGCTCCCCCGTCTTTCCTCAAGCGCAATCCCTTGTGTAATGCATAAGAGTAACAGCAACAGCAGCTCAGAGAAAGAGTAACGAACTGGCAAGGTCGAATGTGGTAGACCAATGTCTCGTCCTCGCACGTACTTATTACCACCACTGCTACTTCTATTACCACTACGTCTATTACAAGGTGAAAGTACAAGTACAGAGAATGCGGAGTAGGAGTATGTAATATACGAGAAGTACGGTTGCCCGTTGCGCTTCGTTCAACTGTTAATTTCAATTGTAATATCAGTCAACTAACTTCTTAGGAATATTCGTCACTTACAATGTCGTTTTACCAAAGGCCTCCTATTCTATTTATTTCTGATGGGCTATGTACTCGGACCTTTGATTAGGAGCACTGGTACTAAAACTGCTTTTGTGGCTACGACAGCCACAAATCGTTAATATTTGAATATATGATTTATGTTCCATTTAACGGATATGCGTTCACTGAGTATAACTATTGAGGTGACGCTTAAAAACTCTCAAAATTCAAGCGATGAACCACATTCTAAAAGAATGGTTTAATTCGAGTACGTGATAGATCCTAATAAATCTGATCTGTCATAGAAATTACGGTTAAGAAATACATAAATGTCAAGATTGAATTATAAGGTATCTTAGTACTATTGAGTTACTGGGGTTCGCGTTTAAAGCGGCGTCAAACAGTGTACTTTGGTTATAATACATCCCTCAATTTATCATATTCATTTTCTGTAGTCTTTTTGTGTGCTCGTATCCGGCTTTACACCGCGCACACATGAATTATAATTTAAAAAATTTCTGAATTAAAAAACTTCCGCGTGCAAAAAATGATAATCACTACAGTCGGGAGACGTCTTCTTTTGCGTTAGAAAACGACGTCTTCTTTTGCGTTAGAAAACGTCTATATTGACGTTAGAAAACGTCTATATCGCATGTAATTGTTTTTTTAAATTAGAGTCGAGACGCCACCATGTTTCTTGACACGTAAAAGATGGTTGCAATGTTCAGGATACGTCTCCCGACTGCGATGACAGCGGTAAATGAGATATTGTAATTTAAATATGAAGTTAACTAAAGTGACATCGAAAGTTATTTCATCCTTTTTACATTTATTTTCATATGGAAGCTTTTTAAAACTATAGTCCTGTTTATTATAGTTTATTTGCAGTCAGGAGTTTTTAAAATAAATTTTTTTTTTTACTTTATACTTTTTAAAGCTAGTTCAATGTGATTTGCTACAGTATTTTTATAATTGCTATTTATTTTTATAGTTAATGTATTTTTTAAAACTGAAACAGCTAAATAATATTTAATAACTCTATTTTATTGAATCGCTCAATCATTTTTGCACTCTTGTAGTTTGAATTAAATCAACAAACGCAATTAGAAAATTGTGTTGCGTTTTTATTAATTTTTAGTCGTTAACAAAATATCTGATGGGCAACGAACTTAATAAAATTTACATTCTGGTGAATAAAATTTATATACGAATATTAACTAAAATGCCTACGTGCTCTTTCTCTCACTTCTCATTATAGTAAGAATGATGGCCATCCTGTGACATTTCGATATACACAACCGTGCTTCTCGTACATTTTTTGAATGCTTTCATCTTTCTCAAATCTCACCTTATAAATACAATCTAGGGCAAAAATGGAGGTTACGTTTTACAGAATATGTGGTACCCAATTCTGTAAACACATCTTTAGTCGATTCGGAGTATCGCACGTGTGGAAACTCGCATATTCGCATCATGCCAGTGAAACGAATATTCCCGTCGGTAGTAAAAATAACGTTGAATGAGTTTATTGCAATAAGTTTTTTTTTATGTTTTTTTTTATTTCTATTTTAACGAGAAAAGCTGTATAGCCCTTCACCGATACAAAGGCTTAAGTAAATTGGTTGCGTTATATTTTTTATGGTGTTTTAATAAATAAACCTCATTTCATTCTTGTAATTATGGTAATTATGAACATTTTTATTTAATTGAGATAAGCATGGTAGGCTTTCGGTCCCAACCAGAAGTACCATTGTCATCGATACAAAGTCTTAAGTAAATCTTAAGTAACGAGCTTATAGCTTATAGTTCTGCGAAAAACTTACAAAATATTTCATTTTCGTTGATCTAACATATTACATCCAAATTAGTAATTCTATTCACACAAGAAGAAAAGAAGTCGATAAATCTAACTAATTTATTGGTTATGTAATTGCTCATCTAACCGATAAATTAGTTAGATTAGAATTACCGAAAATTTGATCAATTTAACCAATAAATTAGTTAGATTTATCAACATTTCGGTACCTCCGACCGATGATCGATAGTTTTACCGTTACTCTGCTGACACGTCATTTTATTTTGTGTAATTTCAAGCAGTGCTACTATCGCGTGTTATTCTTGTGTACTGGAGGTCGCATGTACATCAATTCAAAATAAGCATATAACGCTCATTTTGAATTGATGTATTTGTTGTTATAAGTCTGCGATCACGATTCAATCATGAGATTTATATCATTGCCGTGTTAAGTAAATCCGAATAATCGATTTTGTACAAGTAAATGTTATCCAACCACGAATTAAATTAGAACCTTGGCCATCATGATTTGATCCAAGGGTTACTTTATCGTATGGTACTTTCTTGAAAGGGCATCGAAAGAATCCTCGATTTTCGATAATTTTCATTGACTATCCCTCCCACCTCGCAACAACAAACCAATTTGAAATGACGAGAAGTAGGAGTTATTCGGTAATTAAGAAACTTGACTTGCGTGTAGTGGTTTATAGATTATACATTGTACTAAAGATGATACAAAGGAATGTTGCACGCCGCCTGTACCCTCTCACAGTGTATTACAAGTTTGAATGCATATCGTTTTGTTCTTGGCGGTGAATGTTGGTAATCGTGGCAGCAGCAGCGGTGCACCAACGGCGGGGGTGATAGCCAGGAGGCTACGAAGAGGCAAAAGCAACAGTAGCATTACAAGGACGCAGCACCGCGATCATGGTCACGAGAAGAAGAGGAAGTGCGATGAGAGGAGAATATACAATGAAGAGGGGAGAGAGAGATAGAGAGAGAGAGAGAGAAATTGCTAGAGCGTTTGAATTCAGCTGCTCGTACCCTCTACTCACTGTAGTATAGAAGTGAAAAGAAGTTAAAGACGAGGAATGAAATGTAGAGGGTGCTAGGGTTCTACGTACTCGCGTACACACCTAAGTTAGTGAGAAGGTTGAGCTTCAGGTAGCTGAAGAAGAAGATAAAGAGGAGTGAAAGATACTTTACGTACTCTTCGGGTGCACTTAAATGTGCAGGCTGTACTAGTAGATCCAGAGCTGTCCGTCAGTCATCTCTCTTCCAGAATTCCTGAGAACTATTTTCAATACTAACCATACAAAGAAAATGTATCTTGCAAAATGGAATGAGATATAGAACGGAGAAGAACCTTGGAGAACGAAATAGTGTCGGTCAATTACATCCTCTTTAAATAGTTCGTGAGGCTGTAACTGAATGTGATGAATTAAATCTTATCCTCATTATAGAAGAGTGGTCTTCACGAAAAAAACGTTCTGATTGGTCGATTCTATTCCGACTGTTCGTCTTTCATGTGCCATAAGATTGTAGCCTTAGGCAGGTTCCCCATAATGAATAACCTGCGTAGCCTGTAAGTCGCGTAGTCAATCACGTACTCAGTATTTCGTTCTATTATTTATCGGAAAATTAACACCGAAGCGTGATTGGCTAGTGCAAGTCATGCGATACGCAATCCACGCGTCATGTGAACGTAGCCTGAGGCTGGGTTCCCATGATGCGTAACTCGATCGAAACGGTCAAATTACGCGTCTCGATTTCGCGTCGAAATTAAATCGTAGGATCGGGAAGAATCTCAGGTCGAAAAAAATTAATGAATCTCTTTAACCCAGTCCTATCGCCGAGCTAACTTGGAAGAGTCCGCAGCGACATCACAAAATGAGCAGAAATACCAAATACAAAGATCGAAATTGAAAATATTACTTTTACCAGCAAAATTTACCTACCTCGCGACAATGCATGATAACCGACTGAAGAGAAGGAAAAAAATTACCCTTGCGTCAATTTTGAAGGACGGTATAGCATAATGAAGAGAGTAGACTTTTGAGTCAACTGCCGTAAATGTTAACGGTAGTCTTAAGTAGAATGTCCTCCAACCGCCAAGTTGTGTATCGATTCTATGTAATCAAAATATAAAACGTTATAGATCTACAGCAAAAGACAAAATTTCATTTGAAACGTATTTTAGCTTCTTGACAGTGGAAGCCTTTCTTCGCATGAATATTCTTTTTTTCGAGATTTTCATGTTATCGTGTTTGGAATGTTCGAAAACATAAAAAAATAACATTTAGAAAAAATATGTTTATGTGTGTGAGTATTCGCACACTAGCTTCTACCATTTTCTAGCTATCGGGCTTAATAATTTATCACAACTAGATAGTATCGGTATTTAATTTGTCGAGAAGCGAACAAAACCATTAAATTTCGTTAGATTTTTGTACTTTACGAACATAATCATAAGTTATTAAGTTGAAAGTATGTAGAAATATTAAAAGGAGTGAAAAGAATACTACGGTCAAATATGTTGACAAACGCTTTTCCAATGAAGATAATACCAATAGGGTTTACAAATTTAATCAGATTTCAAATTGTTTAAATTTTACGAGACATTAATATAAAGATCCTGAGTCTACTATGTCTAGAGCTATTGCAAGTTTGTCAACATAAGCTGGGATATGCAGTAATTGAGGAAGTCTGCAAAGTACTACTTTGCCCATAGTTTCCTCATTATATTCTACTTTTCACTCTACTTTTTCTATAAGGGTGCAAAAATCGATTGACATGTATGTCCTCATAGAGATGGCTTTAGAAAAAGTGGAAAATATTAAGGAAGCAATGTAAAAAGTGGAAAATATTGATAAGGCAATGTGAAAGGTTCAACAAATCAGGGTTTTCAAAGTTGTCCCATCTCTCCTCGATATGTCCCACCTTTCCTTGACGTGTTCCACTTCTCTTTGATATGTCCTATCTCTCCTTCACCTGTCTGTTCTCTCCTTGGTAAAAAAAAGCTGCTGCTTATTGTGTAATAACAACGATGATAAGTTTCTTTCAGTTCCAATTTAAAGGTAACGTCATGCTCTATTAATTCTTCAAGGGCTGTCTAAACCTATTGAAACCCGAAAAAGTTATAGTCGTTTCAGAAATATTGTCCCATCCCTCCTGTTTTACCCTATACATGCTTCGATCAATGTCAATTTAGCTCATTGTTGTGCTTCATCATCCGTTAAAACTCATTGTGAATTAACTGCAAAACATTATTGCGACACATGCCTTCCTATACAGAAAGTAACGACCATGGAATGTCCATTGAATATCCATGATGGATGAATCGATCGTCCTGAGCATCCACTGGACACTCAAAGAAAGAGTCAATCGGCACCAATTCTATGTAATGTCGTCCTTTCAATGTACCGGATGTATATTAGATGCAAAAATAGTCATCCAATGCGAATGCTGTCTTATGGAATAATCAACGGCATCCACATGTATGTGAAATTTTTATTTATGTTAGTAATATGATGACTGTTTGCTCATTGGTTGAAGAAGCCTTCTAGTGTACATTATTCACCCTACACAAGCAAAATTTGACAAATCTAGAAAACTCCCGACCAGCAGATTTACATTGCAAAACGGTTTTGCGCTAAATAATGGAACTGCAAGATTACACCAGTGTGCGATCAACCTGAAGTGATTTGCACTCCTTCACGATTGTGTACCATATTATATAGAACCAGAGGCGAACGTGCGAAGAACGCGCAAATGTAACAGAAGCGTTTAACCACTTCCGTTTCAGCACGATCCGTGTAACAATCGCATTCTGTAATTCAACGTTACATAAGTATTCAGCAGAGAGTTTACGGATGCGCTGTGCGTGCGTACTCTGAGCACGCGTCTCCGATAGCAAAGGGGAGTCAAAGCGTTCTGTTAGTTTGTATGTGACGGAGTAAACTCATGGATACAATCGACAATACTTTTTGAAGTGGATCGAATAGTATTCTCGCTGCTTTATCGTCAATGTATCTAAGTGTAAAAGTTCGATGGGCCGGTGTTGTCTTTGTAGCACGTGAAATGCTAAAGAAAAATTCGGATATATTGCTACTTTGATCTTTTTGTCGGTGGTTACTTGATAGTCGTTTTACATTATAGCAAGATTCTCAGCAACACCATTGCAATCTGCAATCCAAATCTGCAACCGCCGTCAGGCATTTACTAGAATTTTGAATCTGCTTTGTGTTTCATATATTAACTGTAAACCATTTTATCCATTTACATTTGGCGCATATGACGGGTAATGTACCCATCCCGAGCGCAGGATCATGTTCTATTGTAGTTGGATATGGAAAATTCTATCATTGTTTGCATGACACATGAGACAGTTTTACTTGATTCACCATTCACTCATAATAATTCCAAATCTACCGTTGATTTTGTCCATAATTTGAAATTTTTAAAGACCATCTTCAGATACATTTTACTGATTCCAACACATTTAAAGATAAAGTAGGTTCCATTTAAAGTAACATAACAAGGAAACTCTTTTCACGAATGGATGCAGGGATCCAGGATTTATTTATCCGGCGGTAGCGTAACGCAAGAGTACTGCGGAGAACGTAGATCGACGCGTCCGCTTACGCTGAACACTTTGTCTTGTCGCGGAATCGCCCTTTGCCAGACCCTAGACATATGTTGATGTGCATGTTAACGTATACTGATCTAGACTACAGAGACAAGTGGAGTTCTTCAATCGGGTCGTCCTTATTTCACGCACGACGTTAAATGAAACCAGCTAGGTACGTCGTGTGAACGCTCAAGTATAATCCTCTGTGCAATAGTACAAACATCTAAAAACGATGGCCGTTCGTTTGTCCGTGCCAGGAGAAAAAGACGCGGAAGTCTTGCAAGAAACCCACGTGAGCTCCATTGATCCCACGACGAACATCAGCGAGACTAGACTAAGGAACAATAAAAGAGTCGACAAAAAGAGATAACGACGGAGTGAGGTAGAAGAGATTTGAGTAGAAACGGAGCTTGTTCCTTGTGCCATACTACTATGTACGCTCGTTCGTCGTACACTCTAGTTAATGTGGTCGTTCTAACCTCGTCGTCGTCCTTATCCTAGGAATAGTCCGGTTACTCTTACCAAGTGGCTTCGATGATAGGTCGTCTAACATAAGGACGACAGGCACGAAAGCACCGAGAAGAAGAACATCCGCTCAGTAGGACGAGATTCTATCAGTACCAACGCATAGTACAGCCATCGGATACCTTAAGAAGCTACATCCATGACATTACCTGGTCAGCTTCATTTTTAAGTGTGTAATTCTTTAACGATAATTCACGGTGTTATTTTTTAATCAAGTCCAAAAATTCCTAAAATCTTATAGACGGAACGTTGAGGATCAACTTATTAAAAAAAATTAATACACGTTGTGTAATCGTCGTAATCACCTTCAGCATCTTTCATACACGGCCTTAAAAATTTCCTAACTACCACAGGGAGAAAACCAGTTCCTTGGACTTTACAACCACTACGATCTACATGATATACAGGATAGAGGCTACTGGGGGCCTGCCTCTTAGCTTACTGTCACGAGTTAATCGAATCACAGTTAACTGTAAGAAACTGGTCGATGATCTTGTCGATTGATTTATCTATGAAAATCTTGCACGTTGCTTCCTCATTCTTTTGCTCCAATGTCAACATATGTACCTATCTCTATTAGCGAAGTCCATTGATCAATCTTGGATTTCTCATAGACAAAGAATTGTAGTTCATGGATCAAAGGAATGTAGAAGCAACGTACAAAGTTTTACTTAGCCACTTTTTTGTTAATATTTGAAGAAACTCTTCTTTATATAAGCTTTAGTCCAGAGTTTTAGAAATTTTTATATTCTGTAACGAGATTTTCAATATACGATAAGTTCTTACAGTTTTATTCGCGTGTTAAATCATAGATCGATTCATAATATTTTTCTCAACCCTCGAGCCATTTATTTTTGTAGATGAAACGAATAACGAAGTCAAAAATTGAACCCGTTATAATGTTCAATCGCCATAATTGGTTATGGCGAAATAACAAATATCCTTTAATATTATTAAATGCGTGTATACATTTTTTATTCGTTATCCTCTAGTTTTTGGAAGTTAGAGCGGTCCTACATTTTTATAAACCTCTGTACCAAGCACCACGGTTTGATAGTTTATTTATGTACAAAGTTTTAACTCACCGGCTCATGTTTTTCGGAAATTCTTGCGATTATTAAAATTTCTAGAAAAGTTTTAGATCCCATAAAATCCGAACTTCCTTAACCACTTTGGCGACATTCAATACTAACCATCCTATAACGGATCTGCAATTTTTAAAAATTATACAGCGCAATAGCCATAATTTTGTGGACTTTAAAGCGATCACGAACATTTTTCGTACAATAAAAAATCCCATAATATCTTAATTATTGTATTTATTTTTACGAAAATTGCGACTATTAAACAGATTTGCGAATTAGAAACCTACAATTTTTTAGAGGACCCCCGCGCATGATTCACAGTTTAACAAATATGACGAGTCTCGTAACCAGTGAGTACCACGTAACGTGGATTGATGCAGGGACGCAACACTGAGCTTCATTTTTTGCTCATACGTACTTCTACTGACCAATCCCCTATTCTACCTGAGGCTTCAATGCACGATTTTTTAATGTACTTTCCAATTCGACGACAAGTGATTTAAAAGTGATAAACCGGAGAAAATCATGGGAAAATGAATAGCTGTCGATACATGATGTCACGCGCACATCGACGAATTCGGATTGAAATATATTACGCAAAAGAATTGATAAAATTCACAAAAATAAATGAATTCAATTGGATATTGTGAAATTTCATGTAAATACACTTCGCAATGGAATTACGAGTATATACAGTTTAAAATTCTTGATGCATTGTTACCAAATTTTTACTCAGTGCAGTTGGTTAAACTTGAAAGAATCCGTGATATATAATCATAGGCTTACCTCACCCTCTCCTCACCCTTGAAGCGGACTTTGGAACTTTGTTAAAATGAGGCAGCATAAAAAAAAATCTTGAGTGCACGCGAAAGAGTGAACTTCTGTCTTTTTCGGAAAGGCAGAAGCTCTTCATTTTCTAGATTGAAGTTAGTGGTAGAATTATTGTATCGTCGAGCTTGACCACTGCAGTGCGAGATTAGTTACAATTGACATTAGGGCCGAGTGTTTGAGATTGTCGATCGACATACAATTTGATAAATGGGGGATCTTAATGCTTATCTCATAGTTTTGGCATAAATAGTTAATTAAAGAGATTTCGAAGCAAATTATAGTGTCGTGGTTGTGATATGATTGAGATCAAAATGTAACACGCAGTTAATGTAGCAAATCGAAATAGGGTTTTCGCGATCGATGTAAAATCAATATATTTCCTTAAGATTGTTTAAACTACTGTGTCATCCCGAGAAAATACTCTTTCCAGATTGCCCGAAGTATAGAGGTAGAATCATTGTATCGTTGAACTCAACCACTTCGGTGCAAGAGTAGCTACAATCGACAGTAGGGTACAGTAGGGCGGCAGTAGGGGGGCAGTAGGGGGGCAGTAGGGGGGCTCTGAGGTTGTCGAGCGGCGCAGGATTGGATAGATCGCATCGTTATGCTTATCTCATGATCGTAATTGTATTATGAATGGGATCGAAACGTGACAAGCAGTTAGATTAAATGAAAATTAGAATAATCTAACTGCTTAGATTATTTTAATATGCGATAGAACATTGGAAGTTTTCTTAAACTATAATAATGGTTGATAGGTGCTCATTTGCGGAATAATTCGTGATAGATAGAAGATTTATAATTCGTTAGTTAAATCATAAATAATGTAATTTCATTTCGTAAACGTAAAATTTATTTCTTATCAATGAAACGATGGCTGAAGTATAAAGTTTAAAGTTGGAGAATTATTTTATACTTATCAAAAGTCACTTGACTGTATAATTACCCTTTGCGTACATGGTTTAATTCGTTGTTAAAGATTACAATTGTCTTTCTCGTAATTTCATAGCATTAGAACCTCTATAATAATGATATTGTGAAAATAGTGTGTCCGTCGGCATCCGTTATTCATTAATAAAGATAACTCGGTATATTCCTTGCAGCTATTTTGATAAAATTTCATGATTATTCATCATAATATTTTCTTTTAATAATCAATTCTAAAGTGTTGCAATGCGCTAACGTTTATGGAACAAAATATATCGTTTAAAGTGCAAACCACCAGAGCTATGACAAACCAAAAAAAGGAAAATTCGATGAGAAGGTACGAGGTAGATAGGCAAACCAACAAAACCAGTCTGATACAACAAACATTGGTCGTGTTGGAATTTCCACACGAGTCACCCGGGCGAGGATAACCAGAGTAGTAACGCACTAATTGTACATCGCTGGTGGCGTTGCCGATGAGTGCGAAAGCCATTATACGAATATCGCTCTGTACGCAAATGCAGGACCTTGGAACATACGCTCCGAGTACGGTTCATTCAAATTGCCAGTCCCAATTCACTGTACCTGTGTCGGATGTTGTGGCTGTTCGGCCAAAGCGCATTCACCAGGGGCTTTTTCGTGCATCGCTTGGGACATTCGCGATATGGTCGAGGTGTTCTCTCGTTTGTTGAGAGTATCCGGGATATAACACGGGCTAGTGTTGCGTTTAACGGGATCACCGGGACGCAACATACATTTGTACGTGAGTATCCGAGACGCAACGCAGCTAGTGTTGATTTCGGGACGTGCCAATCTGGACGAGAAGCGAAGTATAACTGAAATCGGGAAGGACCACCACCACAGCCACGGCCATAGATCATCGCTACTACAGCCACAATGATAGCAGCAGTTATAAATAACAACAACAACCACATCATTAATAACAACAATAGCAATAACCGCAGAGACAGAAGTAGCAATAGAAACAAGAAGAACTGCGAAACCCGATAATGACGTTGAGATCGTTTGTTTAATCACCAATAACAACCCGTCACCCATACAAAGTTGACCACACAATCTGTTCCGTTGTCTTCTTCTTTCTTTCTTTTATTCTCTCCAACTCACGTTCTCACAAATCGTCGCTATGCTAGTCGTGCTTCTGTAATCTCATATATATTTCGTTCCATCTCTATCTGTATCTTCGTTACATGTATCCTTAATTAAGGATCCGATAAGTATTCGCTGGGGCCTGATACAAGGTAATGTGATGTACGAAGCTACCCTTAATTTCCTACCTCTCTTTAACCTCTGCGTACAATCTCCGTTTCGATTGGTTTATGGTTTTTAGTACGATGCAACAAATATTACATGCTTTACATATATACACTGTACATATATACACTGTACATATATACACTCGTTCGACAATTGATTCGCTATTTTATAACTCGTGCTCGATCGGTGAACGGCATCGACGTGTGCTTACTCGCGGTGTAACTTTATAGCGATATATAAGTATACGGGTCGATTCCCCATTGTTCGTAATTGGTCGTAACGATCTGGCGTCGCAACCTGTACGTCGCACGTGCATCTCTCACCGGTGGGACGTGTCGGTACGCTCAGACTCTCGCGATACCCCCTTCCCCTCAGTCACCTTTTCATTCTGTTTCTTTTATCGTATTTCTGTTACCTTCCCTCTGTTCTTCTCTTTTCCTCTTACTCTCTTTTCTCTATTTTCAATACTTTTTGTCATTCATTCCATGTGCACCCGACGAACGCCTGGTTCATCTCCGTCTTATCCACAGCCTCGAAGTTCTCGCTCTTTTCAGCTCTTTTCTTCTTTACCATCGTTACTTCTTTTGTTCGCGTTCTCTTGTGGATTAACCTCCTCTCTGCGTTCGCCTTCGTCGAAGAATTTATCGAGAGCACAATCGATATTACCCTGAGTAGAAGAAGGACGCGAACCGAAGAGAAAACGTGGAGAACGAGGGGGGCATTGCCGATCGCCCGTCACTCCTAGCATGCCACTCCACGCTCTCACTGTATGTACACTACTCTTAGACGACAACGAGTACCCGCAATGGCAAGTACGATAGCGAAGACGGCGAGCCAATTTGCTACCACGACGTGCACTACAAAATCACCTCTTGCCCAACGTCGGGGCGACGAGATCTTTAAACATATTCTGGCACGAGAGATAAATAAAAAACAAGAAACTGTGGTACCATCGACGGTACCACACTATATTTCACCATACATGTTTAATGTACCTATGCATAATACAATATCGAAAAACTTGAACGGTTTAGTGTAAACTAATAAACTGCATCTACTTTAGCAGCTTAGAAATAATGGATGCAGGACTATAATTTTGACTTCACGATATGTACTATGTAGTGTCGTTAGTATGCGCATAGAGCAAACGGGTGTGTGTGTGTGTGTGTGTGTGTGCGTGCGTGTGCGTGTGTGTGTGTGTGTGTGTGTGTGTGCGTGTGTGTGTGTGTGTGTGTGTGTGTGTGTGTGTGTGTGTGTGCGTGCGTGCGTGCGTGCGTGCGTGCGTGCGTGCGTGCGTGCGTGTGTGTTTACTCGTCTCCGAATGTTGAATTGCTATAATTCGTCTTTGAATTCAACTGCTTATTTTTTTTTCTACCATTTTGCTGTCCGATAATTCCTCAGATTATAGGATTTAGTTGTACTTATTGAATGGTGCACGCCATGCATGCAATGGACCACGATGTGTCGTAATTTGCTGAAGGTAGAGCATTTTTTGAAAGCATCGGACTCTGTTGTGTTAGTGAAGCAAATATAACGGCCCTGCGTTGCATTGAAGTCGATGATCCGAGTGAGAGAAAGATACAGGTGGCATTAGCACAGAAATTAACGCTCTTACGCAAAATATATAAACAATCCGGATAACGATCATTGGTAATCAACATTTATATTTTCTCTCTTCGATACATCGTCAAATCGACGTCACCGATATCCACACATCCTCAATCTCTCCGTTTGACCGTAATACAAATTATGTTTCGTTTCTTTGGTGTTTCTTCACGTATCTTGACAGGTGTGAGTGGCCATTGATTTTCGTCGTCGTCTGCTAATTGACGCAAACGATCAATCGCTAAATATGGAATGAACGTATATGGTGGGTAACAAAATAAAAACATCAAACGATTTATTTGCTTTGCGGTCTAAGACTTATGCGTTAATCACCCTTTGTCGATGAATTGACAAAGCCTCAAATAAATCACGATAAATCCTTTTTTACCGTCAAATTTATTACGAAATACGGATATTCTAACATTTCTTCTGGCGAATAACGATTCGACAATACAACGCCACTGAGTAATGATACTCACTTATGCATTGGAGAATGCTGAAAGTATAAAGAAAAACGGGTGAATGTACGGAATAAATAATATTCTCCGGATATTTACGTGATTCGCTCTCGCCACGATGGCTACTCGATAACTGCCACGGTACTTGAATAATTTTGTGAATACGTCACGGGTCATCACTAATACTAATTGCGACAGAAATTGCAAGAGCCTTGTCAAAACGAATCGGAGTACCAAAAAAAATCAAATGGGACTACACGACCGCGAGGAATGCGTACCGATGCCGTCTTGACACGCAATTGGCAGCACTGTACGCACCTAATCACAAATATCTCATAGAATCAGGGTTAGAGGCTTATGGATCAAATCGATATAGTGGATAAAGTCTCACGCAGTCTGATGTTTCCATTGACTATAATATCGTATAGAATTATACGGAATCTCGTTGCACATTCACAACGCTGCACAACATCGCATAAGACGACTGTCCCGCTGCAACCATTGTTTATCCGGTTAGCGTTTTACTGCTTGTTCTGCTGAATTATTCGCTCCTTAGCTCGTTCACTGTTATCGGGAATTGGTCAACCAGATGAGAAGCGTGTTTCCGATGAGGCGAATCAATCGTTCGGGACACGCTCTTCAGCCAGGAAGTCGAATCGCATGCACTTGGTTGATAGAAACGGCGGCAGGCAGTTGCGGTAGCGTGCACATGACACGTGCATGATGTCTGCTCCCAGGATTTATTGGATCTTCTAGGTGTCATCACCTCGGCTGTCTCAGGCATTGAAACGATGGTACTTTGATATTCGAGGTCTCGTTACGGATAATGGCCAAAAGGATAAGGGCACGTTTCCTTATCTTAGGTGTTCAGATTGATCGGTGGTACGCTTTCTCATCGCAGTGATCTCTTCCCTTAACGGAGAAAAAATGTCATTTGGTTGTAAAAATATCAGAGTTATAGCGCTTTGAAGTTAGAGAATTCAAAGGGCTATCGACAGCTCCGGTAATAATAAACCTAAGAGGGAATTTTTCTTCTCATTTAATTCGTCTCAAAATTAATTACAATTTTTGTAATTAACATTTCGAATCCACTTGGAAAAATTAAGAGTTTACCTGACCTTAAAGCATCCGTCGGCGATATTGGCAATATGACCATCGTATGTTCTTCGTAAAAACCCTACAATCGTTTTAAAAAATATTTATTCATTAGACCAACCATTATTGGGATGTTTTACAGTTGGCCTTAGGGACGCCCCAGGTCCGTTCGGGATGGCCCTATAACGTAGCTCGGACGTTACTATCACGTAGTCCCTTGTGCAAATAAATTTGCATTTGACTTTTATATATTTATTCTTCTAATTTTCTAAATTGTCATTTAACCGTTTTAACGCCACGCAGCGCGATCGTGCTGTTCGCGTACTGTGGTGAACTGTGTCGCGATGTTTGGTCACGATCGTCAAAACGAATCGCTATCGCGCTGCATGGCACAATCCGACACGGATTCTTAAAAATCCCTGGCACTAAAACGGTTAAATTATTCTCGACAGGTTCAATATATAGCAATAGGCATCCATAGACTCGGTCCAAAGTCCTATGGCGAGAAAAATCGAAAATTATCATGAAACCAGCAATTCCTAGTGCGGTATTCTGTATCCTGTGACTTACTCGTCACCTATCAATTATAAAGTAAAGAACGAACGCTAAATTATTGGCTGCATCCAATGGAAAAAAATAGAATATCGTAAGTATTTTTCTGAGTAATACTACCATTTCGATGTGAACAGAAGCAAAGCGGCTACAAAAATAAATAAAATATTACGTTTCAATCGTACGACACACGCACGACTCAGATCTGTGTAATTCGATGATCGATTGATTCAGCTAATGCATAATCAGCTTAAAAGTTACCTCTGGCCGTCAAGAAGAGATAGAACATTCCATATACCCAACAAATTTGGAGGTAACATTCACAAGTTATTCGTTAATACTCCGCCTTATTATTACGATGTAGATGAAAGATCTTTAATACTCTTGCCTTGATTCCGTATCGGGCGGTAGTTGCATTCTGGCATTCAGGTTAGACGAAAGATGCGAGTCGCTATGGTCCACGATGAATGCTCCATCTTATATTCCCCACAACTTTTTCTTATAACGACGAGACAAGTTGTAAACAAGTTGCGGTCTTCGTGGATGAAAGATTTGGCGCAAGAAGACCTCCAGGGTGTTAGGAAAAACCGATTTTTTCGAACCACGCTGACCTCCTTCGGTGTAAATTGAATATTTGACGTAAATTAGTATCACCGAGTACTATGCCGATCATCAGACGCCTTAATCTCAAGAGATTTATGCAACTGTTGAATCTAGATTGTTTGGCATAGTCAGCACTCGGAGTTTAAGTATCGTGCCATGTAGATATTACGATTTAAATTCATCATTTTTATTAATTATCTCAAACGTCGAATTATCTATGGTGTTCTCATTTGCTTTGACATTTACTTTGGAACGTGCGTTACTCCAGCTCTGCAGCGACTATCTTTTACCAGCAGACTATAGCAAAGTACAATGAAGTAGCAGATGTCTCGGCACACTGTGACGTCACTATAAACTCTATGGCTGGTCTACAATTTAACGCTTATAACTAAAAAATCGTTTGTCGTACGTATATGGGATTTGGGCATTGATTTTCGTTCAATGTGCAATGTTACTTTATTTAATATTTCTGGGTACATAAAATTTTAAGTTTATTTTACAGTGTTCATATTATTTGAACACCCTTACGTAAATTATTCTGCACAACGTATAGCAATGTGATAAGAATAAGAAATGAAACGTTTATCATATTAAACGTTTCATTCGGTTATGGTATCCGGATTCCCTAATAAATTCATCATATGATTTCGTGTGCTGTGAACGAAAATAGGTCTTGAGGAAGATCCGTGCGACGTTATCGCTGAAAACTTATGGAAGAACATGGTATTATGATAACTATGCAGATAATTATTAAAAATTAGCAAGCAAAAAGCATTGATAGAGTTCAAGGTTGTATCGTCAAGCACGCACATATTGACAAAAGAAGGAAAGGGTCTCATCGAGTCATATTTTTTACTCTTCTTGATCCTTCTAAGACCTAGTTGACTTATTCGAAAAATCTCATACAATTCATGTACTCTATCTTCATAGAACCGAATCACCTTACTACCTGCATAACGTACGTAACCTCTGTAGAATCTACGAAACCTATTGTTATCCAAATACCTTAACGAACAAATGAGTGCACGTCTAAGCGATCACCATACCGAGCCACAATCGAGGCGACTTGATTTCGGTAGATGATGGAGTCGCGTACCCAACACCGCAGCTACTCGTGTCATTATAAATGTCAAGTTAAATTCTTAATAGTTAATTATGTCAGATTTTGGACAAAAGCTTACAAAATCAGAATTTATATCCAATGTGCGTGGATATTCGTTCTCAGGGGTTTTGGATGTCGCTATTCATAAAGTTTTTCGTGTCTTCAGACATTTTTATGCGGATAGTACAAATTTTTCAAGCAATTTGAAGAATTTGTCAAGCTGCTGTTTTGGATTTGAATTTTTTTTTGTAGTTACATTTTAGAATCTTGATCAACCGCAGTAAATATAATCGGATTTTAAAAAATGTTTCTCTTGTAGGTTTCATTTCCATGGGTATTTCCTTACAGTAGCGTCATCGTTTATACATTATTTCTATTCTATATTCCGTGTATTACAGTTAACTGTACACTATAGTCAATCACAAGATTATAATCTACAGCAGGAGATCAAAAAACCGCACGAAACGGAAACGATAATAAAATACAAACCTAAATCAGATGTTACAGAGTTGACAGTAGCTGTTCTCGAAGATAACGCCTTGCTGTCAGTTTACCTATTTCAAACGCCTCACAGGTGGAGTTATCTACCTGCCAAATACAGGAGCGAGAATCTTGTGGTTGGAGATAAACTATCACGCCATCTCCTGGAATAGCGGTGACACGTCGTATGAGGAAGTCAGTGAAACTCTTCGGTAACTTCGTGCGAAAAGTCTAGAAAGTGCATGGCAAGAGTCTAAAAAAGAAGCGATGGCTAAAAAAAATTTAGCCAAACGTGTACATCTCGAAGATTTGAACTGCCCCTCCCTGGAAAAATTCCATGAAAACAACCATCTCTCATGCAATAATCACGCACATGTGTGCTCGACGCTACATTATACTGCTTTCAACGTGAGTACGTTGAAAACGTGGCTTCTCAACTCGTACAAACAGACAACACCTTGCGAATAGCTCACCAATGCCTACGAAAATAAAATAATAATTCTTAAACTTAACGACCTAGTTTTACCAACGATAGATGTATACATTTTTCGTTAGAACGAAATTGCTATGGAAAACCGTGAAACTCTAGCAATGTAACGTACGAAAGAGCAAGGGCAATACTTTGCACTGTTTCGCAACGCATGTATTCTCGTAAAGAATTCATAGAAGACGAAATGGGCAGAAAGTGTCATGGGAAAATCCTTTAATATTATCAATCTTGAATATATTGCCTTCAAGTTACCGAATATGTTCTATAAAAAGTCAACGACCGCCGATGTAATTTTGACGCATTATCAACTACGTTTAAAGATTACTATAATCAGTGTTCATTTTTTATTGTAGATACTTACTCTATGTTCATAAATAAAAGGTATTGTTTAGAGAATAAATTTCTTACTAGATAGTTAATGCTATAACGTACATGGCAGATGGGCAAGAAACATGAGCAACACTCTAGACAGAAAATAGCAACCATGGAACGTCCATTAAAGAAGTTAGAGGTTAAAAGATAAAAGTAAAAATTTGAAAGTTTAAGTAAAAATTGTTAAGTTTCAAGTTAAAAGTTTAAACTGAGAGCTGAAAGTTAGAAAAAATTCCTTACTAGGTAGTTGATGCTTCACAAAATTCAAATGCTCCTCGCTGAAATAAATATTTATTAAATTTAATGTTTATTCTGTAAAACGATGCTCGGATCGATGCTTATAGACTTTGAATATTTATGAATCGAGGAGATACTACTAAATTCCAGTTAGTAACACGACGAATAATGATTACAAAAATGCGAGCACAGATATTCAAAAGAAATTCATTGGGTGAGTCGATACTCCCGCCAAACATAGTATTTACAATGTTTCTACTGTTGAGAATATTTGAACTGCAGCCTTGATGTTGAACTAACTTAATCTCGTGGTCTTCTGTTACTACTGCTGGATCTCGAATAAGCGAGTCCGTAATAATTTCTTAAGATGTTCCTTTACAAAACAAAACTACGTCTTTCCCATTTCGCCTAGTGCGATCAAAACTGTGTATTTTATACAGGGTGTAACATAACTCGAGAACAAGGTTAGTACCGTGAGATGCTGGATGACCACCCGAGTAAAATGTGCTGGGATCATCATAAGCATCCATTGTTGATCTAGAAACGAAGGACTGCCCTTCGTTACGAAAGTTGTCTCCAGAACTCGACACCATTAAATGACCACATCATTCTAATATCTTAAGACATAACTATGCTGATAGGAACGTAAGATCCCTGAAGAATTGGATCCACGTATACGAGGCTATCTGCAAAAGCAAGGATTTGGAAAAGAAATAAAGTAATATAACATGCTACGTTAAAATTACTATTATTTTTCTGTATAGAAAAATCCTTTTGCAATAAGAAAAATCAGCATAGTAATATAATAATCGTATTATACTTATGATTAACTACAAAATCTATAGTGAATAACGTCATCAACCTGACAAGATTGTCAAAGACATTTCCAATAATTCCTCATAACATATCAGAAATATTATTAATTCAAAAACTTTTCGAGTTAAATATTACATTGTACAATCTTCACTATATTTTAATGTATTTTCACTGACAATGGCTATGTGAAATTTAGTATCAACGTTTGATGCAGCAGTTGACTCCATAGTCAGACTGTTTCACAGACGTTTGAATACAACACTATTATATTATATTTTCCACCATAATAGTTCATGTAGTGTTGACCACTGTGCGACGCTTTAACCATGTGATGAAACAGTTCTTTATCACCATCGAAAACTTTCACACGTCTGGCAGGTAGGAAGACGGCGAATTCGTTTTCCACATCAACGATGATTCTCTTTCCGACCTTCGTCTGCGCAAATTTAATATCAGTGATAGGATGGTCTTGCCGAAGTTCCACATTAGCTAGCTTCTTCGCTGAAAGGAATTCTGTCATCTTGCCCGCCCTGTTGATTGCTGAGAGATCCATTTTTTTCAGGTATTCGAATAATTTCAAGTCTTTTAATGATAAGACGTAGATCTAATCTTGTACGAATCAGATTTTTCACTTCTTGAATATTTTTCAACAGCAGTTAAACTCGTATTTTTAGTTTATTACGTCTGTCCTGCATTACATTCTCGATTGATGTGATTAAAACTTGTACCATTAAATTATGTAGCATCGATTTTTCCTTTCTTCACCCCTCAAAACCCTCATCACCGTAAACTTCGCCTTTTTTCTTTGATATATAGAAGTTTATCACGAAGCTCTATTCAGCAACCTTTATTTTTCTTCTCCGTCAAGACTTTTAGAGCCACTCGTTTCATTTCGCATCGAGTATGACATTTTTTCTTCGCGATATTTGAAAATTCTAGGGCGAGATACTGATGCATCGACCGTTACATTTCATTACAGGTTGACATCTATCGTCAGTTAAGAGGTGTATGGTATTTTCAGCAATACTTATCACATTCTCAGTGAGACGATGCTAGACCATCGTTGCAATATTTCTCAGCTTTGCATCCATTCATTTTCATGAATGTTTAATATTTGGAGCCTTGAATATACCACGATTGGATTGGATGCGGGAGAGACAACACAATAGGAATCGCGTGAGTGCGAGGGAGAACGCCCCAAGTGTCACGTGTTACATCGTGGAATGATTCTTTCGACTATTCTTAAGAAAGATGCTTCAAGCGTCGTGACTTTAAAATATTACAGCCTCAATATTTACTGAATGTATACATAACAGTGCCAACAAAGCATTCATTGTCCTATTTCGGAGTACTTTAAGGGGTGAGACTGTATTACCACCCAACTATCATACACCGTCACCACCACCACCACTGTTACAACCCTGGAGGGTTCGATTTTGCGCTAAATGGTGCGTGTCTGAGCTAAAAAGGGTCGGTAAATGCCGGTGCAGTTCCCTCGACTCAGAAACCCCCTTGTATAAAGGCAGTCTTTAATCGAAGGATTTGATAAAATATTTATTTTTGAAAAAATGGTCGCCGATCGAAAGTGATTTTCACCAAATTTCCAAATTTCGGTGAAAAAATCACTCCATTTTTCCTCGATATTAAAAAAAGTACGCATCAAAAAAAAAAATCCTACGATTAAAGACTGCCTTTAGATATAAGAAAAATGTATGCAAAATTTCAGACAAATCGGTTCACTCGTTTTTGAGATATCGTGCTCACCGCGGAAGGTCTTTTTTGAACAGCGGTCCGGACGGATACACTATATCATTTACATTTAGGAATTTTTTCCAATAAAAAAATTATGAAACATACTCAAAGATATTCCTCTTACTGTGAAAAAAAAAAGTTTCAAACCTGCGACCATTTTCAAAAAAAAAAAAATTACAAAAACACGCCTTTTTTTCGGCCGCTGAGTAGATGTGACCCCTTAAACCATACTTTCATCTACTAGAGAAGACTAATTGTCTTTTTTGTTCGAATCCGAATTTTGTACTCTCTATTAAATGCTGAAGTTATAAATAAACTATATTGCGAGGTGTGACATATTGAGAAATAGGAAAAGCGCAAAGGACATGTTACATTTACATTTCTATAAATGAAACATTGATTTTCAATACTAACTAGAAAAATTGTTGCAATTAATTATTTTCCGGAGTAACGAACAATTGGTACCGAATGAATTTTTTTCAATAACAGCCGAACAAATATTTATTTGAATAATCCAAGTACATTTAATATAATATTGAAAATGTATATTTCAATATATTTTTATAGTTTTAACAAATGTAAGTGCACCAAACATATAGTACAATACAATACAAATCGATCTCTTCCTCTCTTTTTTCGAAAATGCAGATCCATCGTGGACTGAAGTTCATTCGTGATTATTCAACTGAATCTCATGTCCTATTCAATGTAAAGAAATAAATTCAATCGTATGTTTTACAATTTTAATACGAAAGTATGGCATTAGATGAAAATAATAAATAAAATACAAATTTTTTCCTTTCTTATGAGAAAGAAAAAAGGACTGCACTCTATCTTCTGCTACCTTTCTCTTTTTTGCTTCACGTGTTGTGTTTTTTTTTTTTTTTTTCTAATCTAACGCTTAGCTTCTCGTAAACGTATTGCTTATTCATGGTTCTATCGCACTCAATGATTTCTACAGATGCTTGCACCCGCGACATAGGAGATCTCTAATTCGTGGCCTCGCTTGCATCGTGTACAGCCGCTCGGTTGAATTGGCGTTGCACCATACTCGGCTACGGGACATCGTATTCAAATGTAACTACGCGCTGCCGGTGACGGCGTAATATATAAACCTGTTATATGGAAATAGATGCATGTTTTTACCGCGACATCCCCGACCTCCCGTAACTCTCCGGTTGCCTCCCCTGTTCACCGCCTTCTATATCCTCCTCTTTCGACCCCTTCACCACCGAACAACTTCACCATCCCGCTAACATCAGGAATGTGCGTTGGTCGATTTATATTATATATAGTATATAACTGCTATACAAGTATACACCGCGATGCTGAACCCGGCTGCGCGCAGTTATGCAAGTCAATTTAAATACCCTACCCTTCCGCTTTCGCACCGGGACACCGCTTTCAACTTGTTACCAGTTTGACGATAGCGGAGCTCTTCGCTTCTTCATCGGTTCGATATGGCCGAACGACCAACGTTCGCACCCTTCACCCTCTTCTCTGTTTCTCATAGAATATCGAATATTATATTATAGATAATAACTAACATCGTTCATTGGATATACTAAATTTTCTTAATTCAGTGTCTCTTGCAAGGAACGAGTACTAAGATTCTACCGAGACATCCTTCGCCGCTTTGTTGTATAGATTTTTTTTCTGTTTGTATACGTAAGAGACGAAGATTAACGATGCCTCGGAGTGCAGCTGATTAGGGGCTCCGGAAATAAGGGTCCCGTGGGATCTGCTTTCGAGACTTTCTCATTTGTTGTTATTTATGAGTCCGTGTTACGTCATATTACGGATCATGTGCTGTTTTAATAATTCATGAATAACGATAGTTTGTAGAAATATCGAAACATCGTTGCCCATTGGCAATAAATCAGAGCATGAATATATTCAGAGCATCAATATATTGACTGTTATCAATATATTCGTCACCTGATTTATCACCGAAACATTGATTGTAAGCATTTTCAGCTCGGTGCAAGCCTTGACATAAAAAGTTGAAATTTCTAGTTCAGCGGAAGAAAAATGGTTAATTATCCAAATTACCTTGCGTAAATATATCCTGCGACTAAAATCAAAACCACAATTTTGCATTGAGAATAAAAACAGTGATACTCGCAGTTATTAAAAGTTACAATTATTAATTTATGATCCATACGATTATTGTTATAGATACCGTAATAAAGTTTCATTGGTATCATTATAAAAATTGTTGATGCAACTATAAGAATAGTCGCACGGTCTTGATTCTCTGAGCGTGATAAATCATTGAAGATGCGTTCTTCTTTATTAACAAAAAAATTTCAAATGCTTTAGGGCCGTTCATAAAACTTGGGAGATTCATCAAAATTTTGAATTTTTCTGCATTATTTTGAGCTTAACGAACTAAACTAAAGGATAAATAAACAACTAAATAACCTAAGAGGCATTTTATGTCGTTGATATATCAAATGGGTATCCTTAATATGAAAGTAAACGTTTCAAACGAACGTACGAAAGGATTAAATTAATTCGTGACTCGGGTACTTAAATTATATTTAAGCCTCTTGTGCAGACTTTAAGAGGGTGTTGTATTTACTTACATCAAATAAATTGTTATCTCATATTTTTTCAACGCCTTAGGTGGGATAATATAATAACGTCGAATAATAGCTACGTTCGACGAGTTGCGTTATTTCTATATAGAGTTACGATTCCTAGCCACAGCATGCGATATCCAACTATATACATGAGGAACCTTTATACCGCTATGTCCGACCCAGAGCACTGCTCGCTAATTACGGAATGATTTCCCTCGCGAGTATCTTCTCGTTTTGCCCTTAGACACCGACCCTCTGCGTCGTAGACAACGTGTACATCGCGCTCGTTCCTGCTGATTTCCTTGTCGTGCTTGCGGACGTCTTCGACCCTTCGTGCACAAACTTCGGCGCCCCGCGAGTTGGACCGTTACCACTGCTGCACGCGGTGCATCATGCACTGTACGCTGTACAGAGGTGGATTGCCGGCGACTCGAGTGGTACCGAGACGTCGAGATGGTCACGGGGGGTACAAGGGGGCACACCGTGCTGTGGTACACAACATCGCGAAATTAAAATCCGTTCCTTGCGAGATGCGAACCGATCACGAGATATATATCTTTTTCTTTAAGCTTGCTGTTATTATACTACATGTATACATATACTATATTGAGTATAACTGTATCGAGTTCACGGTCGTGGATGTATAAACGACATAGGTATATGTGAGAAACGAGGAAGAAACTGGGGAATGCGGGGGGCGGGAAGGGGGGCTCGGAGATATACTTCCTGTGTAATAAGTCGCCGGGGTCGCTGATCCTACTCTCAACTTCTCGCTGGTTTTCTATCCTCACAAGTTTATTATCGCATTATACTGCCTCGTTTCACTTAGCCGCAGAGAAAACACAGGGAAAACTGGTTGATGAAAGTGATTACCGGAGGTCACTCTTATAGCAATTTTATTCTTCTTAATGCTCTCATCGAGATAGTTTCAGTTGTTGCCTTGTTCTGTGTTACGCACCCATTTGTACAGAACATCGCGGCAGGTTAGTTGACTTTACCCTATTCATTTTTTTAAATTTTATATGTCAACAAAAAATTTACCGAAATTACCATGAAGCAATATATTTCAGTGAAATTTCGGAATTATTAACTTTTTTTACAAACTATAAAAACGTATGTTGTTGCACTTTTTTATAAGTAATCGTGTCGCCTACTGTATCCTTGGATGAAACTTTATATGTGTTCCAACAACCTAATTTTGAGTAGAGAAGGACCGAGGAGGAGGGGTGTGAAAATATATTTTACATCGTATTAAAGCGATTTAAGAAAGAGCGATTTAATTCTTGATGCAAAAATATTCCCAGTTATGATGCAACTGCCGATTATGATTTGAAGCTTCGAACAGCATCTTCAGGACCAAGATATGGGTTTTGCTATTGCGTAACTACAAGAAAAATACACTTACCGACTTCACAGTAGCGACAGCAATTTATTGGTAGTAACGTTTCATAAGCTATCATTTTGAAGGTAAACACATATAATTACTTTTCTATTAAATTCGTTTGTAAAATAAACCATTATCTAGGTTTATCACATGCTAAGTACGAGTGATAAAAATAATAAATATAGTAATTCACAGTTTAATGTAAATTTATTTATTGAAACAGAACCGGAAAGACTTGCATAGAAAATTTACATTTCAAATATATTTCGGATACATCTAAGATATATTTTTTCATCGCATATATTACATTGATACAAACTTTCTAGGTGCTGTTGGAGTTAATTATTTTGCGGTGTGTCCATCCACTTTAAACTCCACCTTTGGAGTCTTCACCTAGCGCGGTCTGGATCAACGGCTGCTAGGGCTCTAACTTAGCTGATTTAATTTGGTTGGGCGCCAATCAGTTTTAGGGAAACCAATAAATCTAGGATAACAGAATTATCCAAAATACATCGGCCATGATATAAAAGATAATATTGCAGGGAATGGGTTCAATATGGGGGACTCACGAGGAAAGAGTAGAAAGAAAAGTACCTAAACAATTATAGATTTACTTGCAATTTAATCTTTCGTTACAGCAATCGATACACATGCCAACATTCTTCTCATTTTCCTTTTTTTGGTAATTCCCGGATTGCCGTCCTATGTACTCCTTAATGATCTAATACTTTGCGTTTACCAGGTAGTCAATGGAATTTGGCAAATAGGCCAACTCGGTACAGAGAAGCTGTCTTCGGAAAAACGTGTTGCCAATCCAAGGCACCTGTGGGTTTCTAACGTAGCGCGACGAGAATGAATTCCTCGATCGAAAATCGGGAGCGCAATCCTGTCGGTGTGATGTGCATCCGTAAAATTTATGATTTTGCGCACGCGTTTTAGTTACCTATCGACCTGTGCATGACTCTGAGTTAATGTAGTTCTCACTTGACGTCAAGGCTATTAAAATTTAAACCACACAACCAAAGGCCACAAACAATTTAAATTCTGTCTCAACATCCGGGATTCGAACTCGAAATCTTCCGATTCCTGGTCGACTGCTCTGACCACTGAGCTATCCTAGGACGCTTATCATACTTAATTGGAATCGTCTTTAGGTATTTAATTTTTCACCACGCTACAAACTCCGCATCCTATCGGAGTGGATTTCGGCTCTAACCATATCGCACTCGAAATAAAAATAAACCGCTACAATACAATTCGATAGGAGCGGGAGGGTACTACAGGCTGGGACTGCACGAGGGCCGGTAGGAGCCCGGGTACTACAAGCAACTCTGTCTGAGCGAGTGGGGCAGGGAGGGGGGAGGGACAATACAACCGATACAATACAATCTTATAGGAGAGCAAGGGTACTACAGGCTGGGACTGCACGAGGGCCGGTAGGAGCCCGGGTACTACAAGCAACTCTGCCTAAGGGAGTGGGGGCTAGCTCAGGAAGAAAATTTATTACCTTTGATAATTAATAAAAGTGGTTATCTTGAGTTGATGGTCGCCACAGGTTGGTCACGCCGCATTATAACCCAGGAAAAGTAAAAATATATGAGAAACAATATGAAAAAAATGCGGAGCATATGGGCCGGGGTTCGAACCCGGGAACTTCTCATTGCCGATTGACTGCTTTGACCACTGAGCTATGCTAGCCCGCTTATCAAACTTAATCCAAACAATTCTCATATATTGAATATTTCACCATTATAGAATATTTTATAAATCTTAAATGTACTTTATTTCAGTAGAAGTACGTGGACGACGGCATAAAAGAATGACGAAATAACGTGTAAAATCTTTTTTTATATGTACATTAGCCACTTTGAAGAAGAACTGCTAACTCGTGTTACCAATTCTCTATCCGTAAATCGAAGTCCTTATATGTTTCCTCAAAAAGTTGAGCTGTCGAAAATGATGAATAGCTGAGTACGAGTATACCCTGTGACGGTTCCTAGCCATCCATTGACTAGGAATATCACGTTTATATCAATTTTAACATCTGGCCACAGCATCATTTGTCTTTATTTTCATCTGTCAAAAACACTCGACAAATTGACTTCCTTTGAAAACATGAACATCAACTCGGAGACTATATTCACCAAGCGTTCAAAGGGTGAATAAAAAAATTAGCGAAACAAGACTACAATCCGATACAAACAAAGCCCTTCTCTATATTTACCTTTCATTGTCAAAGAATATTCGTATCAAGTTCATGGATGTAGCTTTCACATTTTTCCACCAGATGTATAAAAGTTCAGACTTTTATCTCCTTCAGAAATTCCTTTGTCAAAAGTAAAAATTTTAAGTTTATATTTGACATAGATGTATGGTTCTGTCTTAGATGATACGTATTTCGTCTTCTCTATATGTACAGCAGTATCACTATCATGTTCCATCGGAAATACAGGTTAGTTTCCTGTTATTTAACTTGTGTTGAAACGACGGAGGTTGAAGATACGAAAAACATAGACATAATACAACGCGTAACGTCACTTCACCTTACACTATGTATTATGTGAATACGCTGCTATGACTCATGGTCCGTGAAGGAAATGTCTGGCATTAATAAAATATACAGTATTACGTATGTTACACTGCGAGGCTAGGTATTCAAGAAATATGTGCACAGATCTTTCTTGGACGTTGAAACTTTAATAATATGAAATTACATTATCTCACAGTACGAATCCCAGGAAATGGAATACTGGAAAATTAGTCTTTTGATTATTATTTCGTACTAAAGATGGATATGTTATTAACGTTTATAACTAATGGACTGCACAGTCCGGTAAAGAGTCGGTAAATACAAAGTGTGGAGCGGTCTTTACAAAGATATTAACACTTCTCCCCTCTGATCTGAAAATAGAGTATTCCCGAGGATTTGATATGTATACGGGTTATAAAAATATCTCGTCGCTCCCGTCACTATGCAAGAAAGTAACGATTATATATTCTGACCTCCTTTGAGTCTCCTTGAACTACAGATTAATCGTCGTTATGAAGAATTAAAGGCAGTTTAAAAAACAACCAATTTTAACCCTTTTCAACAAGAGAGTTAAAAGGGGGTTAAAGAAGGTGCAAAATTTAAACCACTAATTAAAACTCTTCTTTGACCCTCTTTCGATCTTCCATTAACCTTCCTTTAATCCGCGAAGAAAAAAAATAGTCCAGGCTCGTGTCTCGAATGGAGTCCAGGATGGACAATGGGGTCGGATAAAATCCCATTGTCCATCGTGGAGTCTCTCCTGAACTGTCCGCACTCCATCCTGGATTCCATCCTTAACTATTTTTTTCCTGCGCGTGAACCCTCCTTTAAACTTTCGTATGGAAAATTACAGGAAGTTTAAAAAAATATTTAACCTGATTTAACCTTTCATAACGACTATCGAATTGTGCTTCCAACGGGGTCAAAGAAAGTTAAAAAATTCAAACTATCCAATAATAGATTGCGATAACTTGAATTGAGCATATCGCCCAAGCTATAGGAATGTCAAATACATATCTGAGATCCATAAATATTTCAAGACTAGCAGGTTAACGGAAATTTAGAGAAGTCATTGGGACTATGGAGAATGGGATTGGCTTGAGTGTCAGGGCCTTCGCTTTGCCAATATAAAATTCTCAGTTCAGAACCCCGATTCAGAACCTAGGTTCTTTAGATTCTTTACGCTCTTTAGGTTACTCTAGATTGCTGGGGTGTAGACAGACAACTTTGCCTTTTATATAATAGATACATAATCAATTTATTTTCTAGGAAAAAGTTCTATATCTCGCGTATTACCGTGTGGATCAAAATAAATTATTGGAGAGCTCTTCCTCGTCGATCGTTCGATACGTTTCGTACTCCAAAGACCCAAAACCAGAACGAGCGACCAAACGACCTAGGAGAAGAGCCACAGGCGCCATGTCAGGTGGCCTTAATTCTCCCAACGAATTATACATTCCTCACGCCGCTCGAGCCATTCGTAATTATTTCTTAATTATCTTCCCTCGGTATTAAGATACGGTAAGGGTCTCAGGAGCGAGGCCAGAAGCGAGCTCAGACAGTTCCAGTAGCGGCAGAGTTAAATTACCTTTCGCCGTGGAAATAAGAGAAGAGAAGTGCACTCGAGACGAGGACGAGCACACTCGATGCTCTCTTGTGGGCTCGCGAGTGCGGTTTTGCGTCTCACCTCGCTCTGTGGAATGAGAATTTCTTTGAACAAGTGTCTGTGTTCATTCGTATAATTTACATTCATGCACATTACGTAGATAATATAAATCGTCCTTCTCACAATTATGTACATCAATTCATATTTCTATTTGCAATCCCAAAAATACAATTAATTCAAAATTACAACAATTTGTTCTTTATAAATTTCTAATAATTATCAAAACATTATCAAATTTAAATATTAGATAGATGTAACGAATTTTACTAAGTACGGTCTTACGTGATTCTGCTTTGCGTGATGTGAAACCCATACAGCATGAGATATTCTTCGCGTATCCATGTACGTGCATGAATGTCCAGAATACATCGTATACACATACTATAATTATTCATGTGTCAACGTATGTTACTAACACACTGCGATATATTTTTTATATGTGTATGCATCAATGTACATAGAAAAAGTCGAATTTCATTCAAAATAAGTAACTTTTTCCAATTTGGTCCTCCATAATAGATCCGATAGTTTGAATCTTGAATTTTGAGTTGAGATTCCGTAATCAGTGACCTCAAAAACTCCTGAATACATAGTTTCATCGAAATAAAGTCAGTTTTTTTTAAATTTTAGTTTGCCATTATTAAATTTTGAATTTTTCTTTAGATTCGACATAAAAATTCTCTGTATACCGAGTTTTATACATGTCAAGTCATTTCCTGGATTTCACGCCGCCATATTAACTTTATGAATCTTAAGTTTATATTCGTAGTTCTCAAAAATTCACGAGTACAAAATTTCATTCAATTCAAGTTACTTTTTGCCATTTGGTCCTCCACATTGGATCCGCAGTTTTTCATTTTTTAATGTAGATTTGTGATCAGCGACCTCAAAAACGTCCGAATCAAGTGGCTCTTTGTTCACGTCTCCGTTTGTTAGCCCTGACTGTTATCCTCGATGGAGTTATTGCGGAATTAAGGGGAGGCGAAACCTCCATACTGATCAATTATTCAGTTTTAAAGATTTGTGCGAAAATAACAAGTCGGTGAGCGAAAATAATTTTTTTTTTACAAATTAGAACTGAAATTATAAAAAAACAAACTATTTCAGCTAAAGTATCATAACAAGATGTGCAATATTAAAACTATGTTTTGTCAGTACAGTACGCATATTAAATTGTTTTATAATCCGCATTCTCGTTCAAAAGTTTTTGTATTTTAAAACATTACAGACAGACAAACAAAAATGAATGAGTGCTGTTTTGATACTTTAAGATACTCAAAATATGTTGACAGTATAATCTGAATCGATTTTTTTTTAATTATAATATTTCTCTCCTCCATACTCTGTATGCGATACTCTAGTAAATAGATTAATCGCCGATATAAAATTTATCCGATAAAAATAAATGACACGAACTTCTATCTACGCTCAAGATTTCTTAGTGATATACGTCTCACTGCAAAACGTTATGAATCGTTAACCATCACATTAAATTCAATAATATCGTTGCCAATGCGTTTCGAAAAAGAGATCAGGCCTAAACAAAACGTATATCAACCTACAGTATCTCGAAGCGTTGGGTTATATGTATCACGACGGTAAATAATCGATCAAGTTCTCTTGGACCTGTATTCTATATATAACATAGAACTGTATAGTACGTGTCCTGCTTGACCGGTAAATAGCAGGTATGTTCTGTTCTCTGCTATATCCTTATTCCACTCTCTCACCCGTCACTAAGAATATAGAGATCGTCCTTTTCTGCGTGGCAGCGTATAGTGTCGGCGATCGAGCAATGATATGACGAACGTACCATCTCGATCTGTTCTTGAAACGTAGGAGCAACAGAGCAGCAATGGCAATCCGTGGCCTCTATTCATTTTACAGTGCTGTCGCTACTGCTGCTATTCCTTCTAGAGTGCTATTCAGTTCGCTGCTGCTTGGATCTTCGTCTCTCCGGTCACGTATACATGCACAGACAATAATAAATAGCGTCCTGACGAACGAAGCGAGGGAGCAGCTCTTTTCTACCCTCCTTTGCCGCTCCCCTCTCCCTTCGAACCTCCGTCGACTCGAGAAACCTTGTATGTCCAACACTCATTACTCGTGTGACTGATGACACGTGAACGAATGCGACGAGAAAAGCACGACTACGATATAGTGCAAAGACAAAAACACGACGGTTGTACAATATTCTGTGACAAGTACATTTACATTAGTAATTGTACCTATTATTACAAAATACTGTATATTTTTTACAGTGTACTGTGCAAAATAAATTGTAAAGAATCAAAGCAGGTATCATCAAGTACATGCTGCTTATGAATTAATCTTGTTGAAAGTTTATGTACATAGTGATTAGATATATATATCACAGATATTTTGTTTTTAAATGGTAAATTCAATATTTCTGAAGTACTTGAGGAATTCAGAAGTTGCGTACACCGATCTACATGTTCAAATATTGACTCGCCAAGCACTACGGTCCGTAAAGTTACGTTCACCAAAAAAATTCATAAAACATTGAGTTTTCAGTTTACAAAATATAATGTCACTAAATATATACATACTTACAGTTTCTGCAAAGTTTAACTCATACATAACATGTATATAGGACCCTTCTAACATAATACCGACGATCAAAATACTGAAACTAAAAATAACAACAAATGAAACGCACGCACATACGCACACACATATACATGTACGTGCTCGTGTGGAATGTCAAGGACAACGATAAAGCATACTCATTAACATTAACCCGATGGATGGATGTCAGTATTTCATGCATTCGATAATTTGTCCGTCGGTTCTTCTCAATTGGATGATGTCCACATAGCCGGACACTAGCTGAAGCATTGGGAGGAGATACTGCCCTGAGCACCCCTAGTGGTCGTACCGGAGTTTACTCGCAATACCATCAGAGACTTAAGTAGGCACCTAACGTACCGGCAACAAGTTTTCTGTACTTTCCTTGATTCTCGGCGAGTGCGATTTACTGGGAATGACAGCTGTAATCGCACGGGAAAGAAATTCCAATTAATTAGGGAGAATGGGTTCGTCGAAAGGGGACTTCATTCCCCTTGGGGACACTATACGGTAGTTACACAATTTAAAAAGAAACAATCGTCCAAAGAATATTGTATTTTATAAACATTAGTCTATAGATTATTGTATTTTTGTATTTGTAATCATACAGAGAACACTTGTAGAATCAATTTGGTTGACACTCCAAGTATTATGAGCAGTTAAAAAATTACGATAGTTCTTGCAAGCTTAAGCTTCAGTGGTTTAACATTCGCTGAATAATTTAGGGTTTCAACGATCAAAAGATAATTATTTTGTCGCTGGTTCTGATCTCAACGACTATGATTCCCGCCATAAACACATTATTGTTATTTTGGCATTGTATTGTAACAATGTATATTATTTTATTGTTTCAGGTGAGTAAAAGGAGCTTACAATAACATTCCTTTTTGTCGAATGGTAATTATGGTACATCAGTTGCGCGCTACAATATGGTGAGTCGTTGGTTAATTGATAACTAGTACGAGCACTCTGTACATATTTTATGCGTAAGCTCATTCCTACAGAGGGATAACGCGTTTTTCATTTCGACTAACGTGCTAATATATAACATAAAAAGTACACAGTGACGCGTGCATACTTTTAGAGGCAAACAATCAATGCATCAAACGTATGACTCTGCCACCGGTGTACGGTCGAATAACGCATCAATCCGTTGATTAAATTATCTGCTGTACTTTTGCAAAGAATTACCTTTTAGCTGCTACGCAAATGAAGCTATTTATCAACGTTGATGGTCCATTAAAAACGAACGTTTAGTGCGTATCGCGAATGGTACCATTACATGTTAATGGTTTTCATTTGCGCCAATAAAAATCTATTTAATGAATTAAAGTACGTACAATTGCACTAAACATGTTTATTTACTTTCTGTAAAAAGAAATCTGCAAAGTAAAACATTGAACATTGTTTCCTTATTATTTTTCACCTTACCCAAAGCCACCATATGAGGATGATCATCGATTTTAGTTTCCCCATACAGGAAGAGTCAAAGAAGTCAGACTGCAGATCACATTCCAATTTCGGGATAAAACTAACCCTATAGTTAGTGGCTAATTAAAAGCTATTTAAGTGCTGAAAGAAGGAGTCTTTCAGACTGAAGTTTTGTCATTTTTGTAAAATTCTTTTTATTACATTTTTGAGTGATAAGGACATCGCGCGAGGCTTCGAATGAGATCATGCAAAATGTTATACAGCCCTCTAGCGTGAGATAATGGTAACTCGTAACCACCAAGCTGTTCCATTGATGTGATGGGAGGTGCCTAACCATGCAGTCATGCCCAACCATACCCGAGTTAATTATGATTATATTTGTAATGACCGAGTGTTTTATATATAATTGAATACGTTCTGAGTGCATCCGTTAAAAAAATATTACTTTCAAGTATCAATAACTTCGATCGAGATACGTAATCGCGATTCTAATTGCGGGAATGAGCAGCCTCATTCAAATTCCATATTTGCGAATCAATATAAATATCGAGTCTCGTCGCTTGAACGAATTAAATAAAAATTGATTGAGCAACCAGATTCGACAATTATTTAACAAAGGAATTGTGAAAAAATTTGTTATTATATTCATATTCTATTTTATCTAAGTTGACTGGATAGAATTAATGCACTTGGCTCAGCAGAGGAACGTTGAAATATCTTAAATTCGAGATTTGAGTTTCGCCTCGGTGGTAGATTCAAGAAGAACGGTTGTAAACTTTTGAATTTGATGAAAACGAGTGAGAAGAACAAACAAGAAGGAATAGATACTTCCTTCGGATCTTCCTCTAGCTTATACCATTTCAACTACCCTTAACGTCTACGTCTTTATGCTAATTTGAAACTAACTAACTTGTTGTCGAAGCACCACGAAGTCATAGACATCGTATAAAATGTCACAAGGTACAAACCGGGTCAGCGACCCACGCTATTAGAAGTAAATGAAAAAGATAAAGAGGGGAAAAAAGATCGTGAATGTGCCACCCTTTGATTAGCACTCTCGGCAAGGCAAGACACTGGCGCACTCGAAGCAGGAAATTCCTACGTTACTCGGGACCTCCTCTTCCTCGTTTCAGTCGTCTCGCTTCTTTACCGGAATCCTCGTCATACCCGGATGACAGGGAATTCACCTGCTGGCACCCTACTTCGAAACGACGACTTAGACCAACGACGACGACGCTGATGCGACTCACCAATTCGCTTTCCTCCAAGCTTGTTTTCGTTTCCGCCCTCCTTATCCTCATTCCTTTACATTTTGTGCTCCAACCTCGTCAACCTCTCGTACCGCTACTCCGCATCAGCGACCAAGTACTTAAAACTTTTTATGGCTCCCTCATCGAAAGCAAGCAGTGCTAGAAGCCAACAGACGCGCAGCTAGAAGTTGAGAGTCAACGAGAATGAAGCAAAGTGCACGATGACGTTCTATTGCCATTTTTAATGTGGCTTCACCCTCTACGGTGAGGGGAGCACTTGTGAAAAAAAACAGAGATGAAGTAGTAGCAGGTTCCGAGTAAGAAGGATTCTGTTGTGTCAAATTTGTGAGGCAACCGACAAATCTAATTAGCGTGAACGTTTCAGTGTAGGCTTTCCGTACTCTTTTGAAAGAGAATAAATGTTCCCTTTGTCACACCTGACGAGAAAACACTGAATACGTAAACCCATTTTCGAGTCTAACATTTAGGAAAATTACTTGGGATAGGGCTGAGAATGCTCGTTAATTGCAGGTGGTATCACTCACTCCAGATTATTTTTCAGAGCAAAGGGTATTAGAGAAAATTATGAGTAACAGAAAAAGTATTGTATTGTACGTTGATCTTCACTTATTGACTAGACGCGATGACGTTAACGTTGCGAAGAAAGTTTGGGGATCGTTCGTTTTTTTCATTTTAAGACTCGACGGGAGGATAAGATTGTCGTAGTCGCTCCAGGAGTTTCACGCTATAATCCGATAGATGGAAACCAATACGTTCAAGTATTCATTCCTCGGAGGTGCCGCGAGGTTAGATTTTTTCGTAATAATCTTTTTTTGAAAAATTCGTGGGGTGACCGAAGCCCTCGGCCCGCTACGAGGCAAGGAGACTTTCTTCTCGCCGCGCCGCTCAAAAAAGCTCGCAAATTCGATTATTTCCGATCGGCGACCAACCGTCGAGTTACATTCGATATTTTTGTGCAAAGTCGTTTCATTGTCATTATAAAAGTAACTTTTGGTAATCTATCAGTCAAATAGAGTCAAGATCATCCCGTGGTCATCCCATTCAAATAGTATACGAAATTTCGTTTTCGATGGTGGCGCGAGACGCTTTCTATCGACCCTTATTATTATAGTTTTCTCTATTAAATTAATTGCTTTTTATTGCGTAGAATCAGCTAAGGGAGCGAGCATGGATAAACATTCTGTGAATCAGATAATTGTCGTTAAGTGCAATAACAAGAACGTAATTTTGCATATTTTTTCTTCTTTTTAAAATGAAATATTGTATCGTTGCTCGTGAATAGTTGTTTTTGGTGTAATTATTATTTCAAGGGTCTCTCCTTATGTCTCCTTACGACTCGTTTCTTTACGTGAGCTGCCAATGCGCGTATTTTCGTGTCGAAAGAAAAATCTCTTGACCCTTCAGGTCATAATTAAAGGGACTGTGGCGTTTTGTAAATTTGAAAAAAACATAAAAAGGTTGCCTGCTTGTTAACGTCACCTCCTAAATAGCATTCCCGAGTTTTCTTGGACCAAGAAATCTGTTGCAAGTTATAAACTTAACCATCTTCTCTTATCGTGTTTTCAAATAGTCATCCCTTTGCCTTGGTGGAACTGCAGGTCTGGTTCCTCCTATCAACAACCTCGCTCTTTCCTCCAGTAATCTCTGGCACCGATTTTACTGAGTATAGAGCTGTTCATTATTTCTTTTTGTGACATCTAAAAGTATTAGTATAAAGTTACGTCAGGGCCTAATAATACTAAGAAGCAGAAAAAGGAGGGATAGGAAAGATCGTTTTAGCGACCTTCGTTCTTGGTTCGTTAAGAGAATTCTTAAAAAAACCATGCGATGGTCCCCACTGAATCGGAAGAAGAGCCAAAGTGTACCGAGACCTGGAAAGACGCGTGGATATTTAACTCTTCGCCAAACCCAGGGGACTCGGTAATGAATGGTGAAAGTCTCCGTTTAGGAGTCTGTTGTGAAGGGACGCACGTTCTTGCCCGCCGCAGGAATAAGGAATGATAGGGAACAGTGGCTGCATCGTTCAAGCTGTGCTCCACAGTTTCTTTTTACTATACCGTGTATCCCCGCAATCATAACGTCATAACTTGATCTTGCGGACGCTACCCGCAGTGGTATCTTCCGGTGCTGCAAACAGAAACATTCCATCCCCCTTACCAACCGAATTTCTTGCTGCGATATCTCTCGCGCACCCGCTATCTATTCCTCTAACTATCTTGGTTTGGTTCTCTTTCTCTTACTACAGTATCTCACTTTTTATCTGTTGGCAGTCCTGCAAGCTTATTGCAGCATCTGTGGCAAATATTTTCTCGTACAGTTAAACGAGTCATTTATTACTTATTTATAAAAATAAAATCGCTTTATCGTTCCATTTGTTAATTCTTACATTGCACTTTCTGTGTGTTTCACTCGATTTTTTATTCTATCAAATATCGAAACATGCTATTGATCGAAAGGATAAGATACTGTCAATTCAGAGACAATTGGAATTGATTTAAAACGTGTCAACCGCATCTTCGCTTCTCGTAAATTTTTCATCATATATTTTACTGGCGTAAACTTACAATTTGTCGTCTGATCTACCAAAGTTCTGAAATTGGGATCATACATCTAGCAAGTAGTTTTGAGTATTTCTCATTTTCTGTCCTCAGATAACCGGATGGTCCTGCTATCTGTTCGGTGACGCGTAGTACTATATCTGAGGGAATAAAGTAGAATTAACTGCGGCGCGCGTGGCACCTTGACAGAAGAAGACAGAACGACATAAGAAGAGTTGCTATCTGTCCCTGATTAGATTAATCAGAAACGAGATGCTGTCCGTCCGTCTGCCTGCCTGCCTGCCTGCCTGCCTGCCTGCCTGTCTGTCGGTCTGTCTGTCTGTCTGTCTGTCTGTCTGTCTGTCTGTCTGTCTGTCTGTCTGTCTGTCTGTCTGTCTGTCTGTCTGTCTGTCTGTCTGTCTGTCTGTCTGTCTGTTTGTCTGTCTGTCTGTCTACCCACCTTCCTGTCTGTCTGTCTGTCTGTCTGTTTGTCTGTCTGTCTGTCTACCCACCTTCCTGTCTGTCTGTCTGTCTGTATGATTGGAAATCCGTCTCCCTCGCAAAAAAAAATAGTCCTGGAAGGAGTCCCATATAGAGTCCAGGATGGAACATTGTAGTCCCGGAGGGAGTCCGGCCGTACAATGGGATTCGATCCGATCCCATTGTCCAGCTGGACGCCCTTCGGGACTGCCTGAACTCCATCCGGGATCTATCAAATTCCATTGTTCAGCTGGACTCCCTTCAGGACTCCCTCCAGAACTACAATGATCCATCCGGAACTCCTTCCGGGACGATATTTTTCTGCGGGGGTTGTACCGTCCGATACAATGATTTTGTAAGCAGCTACGGACCGTAATAAAAAATGTTGTATGTTCTATGTATAAAAGATAGCTTTGTTATTGAAATCCTAACTAAAATACTAATCCTTTCTCGTCTTTGCTTAGAAGAAGTAAAGGAATGCTCAAAGTACCACGTTGCATCCTTACATTAAAAAATATAGAAAATCATGAGGAAGCAATGTGTACTTCGCATACTTAATTAAAAATATTTTACATCCCAGCTATAAATAAAAGTAGTAAATAATGAGAAAATAATTTGCAAGGTACTACTGTCCAGGCTTCATTTCATATTTTTATACGTAAAGTCGAGACATTGCTGCATCTCTCGATTAATCATAAAAACAATTCGTAATCAAAACTCCTCGATCAGTTGTTTACGGCGATCGTTCGTACCGTTCGAAATTACATATAAATTATCATCGTTCGTAATTACTCTTTTAAAGTAACAAAAAAAATGCTCCCTTGTTGCGGAACACCTTGTTGTGACATTACTTTTTACACAACGATTTAAGGGAGAGGGGCACATCGACGGGCTACTTGAATTTATGGCTGATGATTTTCAATCGATTGAATAATTACATCTCCAATTATAACAATACGCAGCTTAACGAGCATCTGGTATCGTAGAACCAATAACAAGTCACTCCACGTTTCCATCATCTGAAAATTGTTTTTGGAAATATCGTTGGCGGCTTCAAAGTCATGACGCAAATTTGTTAAGCGCAAGTGGCCAATCTATCATTTACCTTTCGTTCCATGGTCTTTCGTATTCATTACAGCTACAAGTGTTCTACGTAGAATACATATTAATTGATACATATTATGTGCAATTTCTATAACCTTGACTTAAACTTGTTATGAGACGACGGGTTACGTCTTCAATTATTACAATACGCAGCTTCATGAACATCTGGTATTCTAGAACCAGAACACGCTCAGAAAATCTAGCGTTCACATGCTTACTTCTGGGTTGTACTTTGCAAATTTCCATCTTGAGTGACTGCAGGTAAACGTAATACAAAAAGTTAATGTTGAGTACATGATCGTCGCGGCCTAGAAAACTTTAGAACTTATATATACTACTTAAAAGAAAACATTAAATCTTAACGGTACAAATCATTTTTTCTATCCAAAGTTGTACTTTTAATAACACATCATGATCATTTTATGAGCAAGAATTTAATTATGTATCTAAACAATTGTGTAATGAAAGTCCAAACTTTCGATTGCGAAACCATACATTTGTTGAAGGGATGACATCCGATTATACAGGAAAATAATAGTTTAATGTAGAGTGTAATTATCACTTAGCATTTAAACATATTTATTTGCAATTATTTAAATCTTGAACCCATATAATTGCTCATCCGATAAGACAATGTAATGGATGAATGATCGTCTAGGTTTATGGCAATGTTGAATATAATAGAGATAGAGGTAGATAGTTCTTCGAAATTGTAAAGTCGTCACTTAATTTAACATAAATTCGTTATACAGAACTGCTAAAGATTAGATAAACGACGCAAACGAATTGAAAATAACCGAAACGCACTATTCCAGGAAGAAAAGAGGAAAACGAATCGTATCACTCATAAAAAAGACTGTAAACACTGCATTCATGACCACATTTATATGGGCATTCTGTCTCTATTCTATGTCCACTCACTTATTACCGACGGAATCAATATTTCCTATACCAATCGGCGAAAGCCATTTCAGCATCTGACGACTAACTTAATAGTGATTGGCATACGAAGACAGTTATTGACAGAGGTGCGAAGGCAGTGATTAGCAGGATTGCAAAACAGTAACGCGCGTTAGACCATCACTGAATGAAACATTGTAGGGGAGCTTCAACATACAAATCGCTATATTATGCAAATAATTGGAGTTACAGCACTCGTTATGCTTTCAAATAAAATATTTTCATCTAAACGTTCCAATATTATTTGCAAATTACTGAAAAGCGCTATAATTTTATCAGTAACATATTAATAACCTCTAGAAATTTTGCTAACATGAGTTCTGTCGAGCAAAAGAGTCTTACCGGATCTGACAGTTCGGTCGGTAAGGTAGATGTAATGTAGGAAGGGTTCGAGCGCTTGTCTTGGGAAGCTACCCCGTTTCTCGAACAGTATAAGGTACGAGAAAAGCCAAAAGAAAAATACGTCACGTCTACAATTTAATAGAGTGATGGTGCGCAGACGTATAGTGCGAAACTAATTTAGCGTCTTGGTCGGTTATATTACTTTTATCAAGATCGATCTATGTCGAAGTTTTTCTTTCTTTCTTGTTTTCCTTCTCATTTCTCTTTCGATTCTCTGTACGGTATCGCGCAACCTGACTCAATCCGCCGGCGTAACCGAGATAACGCCCTTTTAATCCCCAAGTGATTTACAGTCCATTCGTGACTTCGGTGTCGCTCGGCTGCTGATGCTGGATCCATTTGTCCGGCGTTTTTACTGCGGGAAAACTCTTAGTTCTCGTTGGCTACTGTAGTCACGCATTTCTATGGTCCACGTTGAACATTTCTTCACGGTTAACACAGGGCGTAAACCCCATGGGGGCAAGTCCTCCGATTATAGTAGCTGCGTTATTTACCGTAAAATTAGTGTTTGTAGAGTTATTATTACCAACGTACTTCCTCTTATCTTTTTCATTCCTATATTATATCTTTCGTTCGTTTTCTAACTCCTTGCTTCTTTCCGTCTCACTTTATCTACAATCCTTCGCCTTCCGGATAACAATGCCTTTGGACTCGCAACCGGTTATTGCCGCTCGAGGGCGGGTACATGAGGCCATCACAGTAGTTCGCGTTTGCTTTGCGAGCAAATTATAATCTGCTTACCGCGCGTGGATACGCCTCGGTCGTAACAAAAGGCAGGCAGGAGACAGAAGCAATTGTGGCTGCACGATTGTTCACCGCTCGTATTTCTCGATCCATGGGCACGACGAATCTATGAAATGAATTCGAGTTTTAATAGGCTAACGATAATTCGCAGAGATCAGGACATCAATGATACTTATCGTAGTCGTTACGAGAGATCACAGTTTTATTTAATTACCTTCCTTATCAACTTATCGGTGATCATATTAACTCTGTATATTATAATTGTATTTCGCGCCTCTTCCTCGAGATCAGGATGTAGTACCCTCTACTTTATGCCGATGTCGCCACAACTCCAAAGTGTAGGAAAATAAAGAGTTTGTGTACTCCCGACGCCAACTCTATTCCTCATCCTCATTCTTCTACGTTGTGCCGAATAAGCCACATCGTCAGTGTAAAGATGGGAAAAAGAAAGGATAGATCATTAGATCGAGAGAATAAACAATTATGGAAAAGATTGAAGAGGTTGGAAAGAAAGATGGACAAGCACAGAGAGGAGGATTACGTTGTTTCTCGCCGTAAGTATAATTCAGGTTATGGAGGTTATGTCGGTACAGCAGATCAGTAACATGCAAGTCATGTCACGCTGAACAAGGGATGGTAAGAGTTGTGATCTCTGCAAGATCTCAATTAAAATCAATGACGGATATCCTTATTCAATCGAAGTACAATGACATTGTGATCTCTGTTAGATCTCAATGAAAATCTGAGACAGGTGCCCTTATTCGACTGATGTACTACGACGTTGCGATCTCTGCTAGATCTCAACGGATAATTAAGAAGCCAAGCTTCCTTATTCGATTTTGATTCAGAAATATTATGATCTCTGCTAGATTTTAACAGGAAACTGATGCAGGTGGCCTTGTTCGGCTCAAGTGCTGTGGCGTTGTGACCTCTGCTAGATCTCAACGGATAATTTAGATGTCAAGCTTCCTGGTTGATCTTATAACCAGAAAGCTGTGATCTCTGCTAGATCCAAATAAGTAATCGAGCAATCAAGCTGGCTCTTAGTCGTCTATTAGTTCCTGATTTCGCGATCTTTGTTGATTCTATTGAATAATCAACGAGTCGATATTGTCACTTGAAATTGCTATCTCTGTCAGATTTCAATAATTAATTGAAAGATTTGAGTCTCTTTAGGCGGCTCATATATTATAATATGAAATTTTGCAAAAAAATTATCTGACAAATCAGTACAAAGAAAGTGTTATTTTCTTAGGTTATTATCCGGAACGTCGATCAAGATCATCTGATCGTACATCTAGATACCATCAGCATCGTTACTACCATTCAGATTCAGGTGAAAGTATAGAGTCTATGGCATCTGAGAAGTCTATTGGAGAAAAACATTCTGATTGTCAAGAATCAGATATGCCAACGAACGTAGGAGATACTGTATCTCAAGAAACGCCATTAGAGCAGGACCTAGAAAAGGTTAGTCAGAAAAATGCACCTTCGGAGGTATTAAAGACGAGGGGTGAAGCTGCGGTTGTTCCTGAAGTTACCATGTCAGCTAGTTTGCCAGGGTCGTCAAAGAATGCGAAAAATGATGAAGAACTATCTGGAGAAATTCTTGAGATGATAGGACAACGTATTACTTCGGACAGGATCCCAGCACAGGCTATTCATAAAGATCTCGTTGTAAAAATTGATGAGATAATAAAAAATGGACTTCCAGCGGAGGAAAGGAAAAAATTAATCCAAAAATTCCCTCCTCCAAGCAACTGTTTATTTATAGACCCACCGGAACTCAATCTGGAAGTAAAAGCTGGGCTACAAGAAGCAGTAACCAAAAGAGACTTGCCTATTGTAGAAAAGCAAGAGAGGATTGCAGCTGGAATTGCAGGTTTAGTCAGTCTGATGACGACGATACTATCGTTGGAAGTAGAAGGGAAGTTGTTAATGGTCGAAAAATTGAGCGGTATTATAAGAATTTTGTCAGACTTGCAACACGAGGAGTCGTCCATTAGAAGGAGTTTGATCATGAAGAACATCAATGTATCTCTGCGAAATACTCTTACTTTGGTATCACCTGATAAATGGCTTTTTGGAAATAATTTGGATGAGAAGATTTAAGCAGCGAAAACACTGGAAGCGTGTAGTAAGAAACTAAAACCGTCCAAACTTCCACCAGCATCGGAAAGTTCAAAAAACTGGAAAGGCCCGCCTCAACGACAATATCAATCTCAGAGCAGGTTCAGACAGAATTACAGGACGTCGGGCGGGCGGAAACCAACCATGACACAGGAACAGAAACGACGGTTTCCTGCAAAGAAGCCAGCTTATCAAAAGAAGCAGGAGTAGAGGTAGTAAATACGTTGGCAGGTAGACTCAAGTATTTCCAGTCAAATTGGGTTAAAATCACCTCGGATAGAACAATCCTGAGCTGGCTACGCGGCTATATAATTCCTTTCAGCATTAAGGTTGTTCAGAGGATAGTTCCTAAGGAGCCAGATTAGTCGCTTTGCGAGCAAAGTTTAATTTCAATTCAGATAGCTCAACTAAAAGAGAAGGGCGTAATTAGCAGAGTAAAATCACACCCCGAGCAATTTATTTCTCGTATTTTTTTAATAGAGAAATAAGATGGGTCGCATCGTTTAATTTTGAATTTAAAGAAGTTAAACAAGTTTATAGACACGGAGCATTTTAAACTGGAGGACCACAAAACGGTGTGTGGCCTCTTGTCACAGGATTGGTTCCTAGCGTTGATTGACTTGAAAGATGCCTATTATTTAGTACCTATTAGAAGGTCAGACAGGAAATATTTGAGATTTATGTTTCAAGGTAACATCATTGAGTTTAATTGTCTGCCTTTCGGATTTAATACTGCGCCGTACACATTTACGAAACTTTTAAAACCAGTAATATCGTACTTATGAAGCCAAGGGTTCGTGTCCTTAGACACTTTCTATCCTTAGAAGCTTTTCAACAGATTACGCGAAAATTCGGGATACCCGAAATAGATTTTTTCGCGACGAGAATTAACTCGAAATGTGAGAAATTTGTCGCATGGAAACAAGATCCGGATGCGTGGGCAATAGACACGTTTACAGTAGAATGGAAGGATTTTTTCTTTTGTGCGTTTCCTCCCTTCTCTATTATATCACGAGTTTTAAAGAAAGTTAAACAAGAGAAGTCAGAAGGAATTTTAGTGGTGCCCCATTGGCCAGCTCAGGCTTGGTTTCCTGTGTATAGAGCATTATTGATTTCTACTCCGATATTCTTTAATCCGAGCGTTAATCTTTTAAGATCACCGGACAACCAGCCACATCCTTTGTGGAAAAGGATTACCCTAGATGCAGGGGTTATATCAGGGAAGCGCTAGTAAGAAAGCGAGTTCCTTTATAAGTGACAGAGGTCATGGTGGCGTCTCTCAGTGGCTCTTCTCTGAAACAATATAATAGTGGGTTGAGAAAGTGGTGGACTTTTAATGTGGAAAATGGTTGGGACCCTTTTCATTTCAACGTAGAAAATCTACTGCGTTTTTTTACGATAGAATATAATAAAGGCGCTTCCTATGGGTCATTGAACACCCTTCGATCGGCGATTGCGTTGATTCTGGGGTCAGAAGTCTGAGAGGACACACAAGTGAGAAGATTTTTTAAAAGCATTTCTAGATTGCGTCCACCGAAACCTAAATATAATTCTGCCTGGGATCCAGAAGTGGTATTATCTACGCTCCGTCGGTGAGGCCCAGCAGAAGATCTCCCTCTGGAGAAATTATCTCAGAAGCTAGTGGTTCTATTAGCCTTGACTACAGCTCAAAGGATGCAGACTCTAGCACTCATTGATATAAAAAAAATATATCGTTAGTAGAAACGATCACTTAGAAATGAAGATCCCAGATAGAATTAAGACGTCTAGCGTTGGTAGAGCACAACCTACCCTAATTATTTCTTATTATAATCATGAGGAAATACTGTGTCCAGCTTCCGCGCTCAGGCAATATTTAGAAAAGACAAAAAAATTGCGAGGATCTGAAAGAAAATTATTTGTTTGGTTTAAAAAACCACACAAAGCGATATCGACGCAAACACTGAGTAGGTGGATTAAAAATATGTTAAAAGCCAGTGGTATAGACATTTCGTGCTTCAGCGCTTATAGCACAAGACATGCGTCAACTTCAGCGGCGAGTAGAGATGGAGTCAATATTGAGACTATCCTAAAAACTGCGGGTTGGACCCAAAAATCCAACACTTTTGCGCGTTTTTACAAACGTAATATTATAGAGGATAAAACTTCGTTTGCATTAACTATTTTAAATAAGAATCATAAATGAATAATTATTTCGATGTTAAGATTGTTTGTCTTTTTTCTCTGGATAAGTTGAGCAGGTTGAATAATAACTATTGAGTTTATCATATAAAAAACCTCAATTATCTCTTAGTCCCTTGGATGTAATTAATGCCGCAACAGTAGATAACTTTAAACAGCTACATCCTGATCTCGAGGAAAAGGCGCGAAATACAATTGAAGATTGAACGAGCTTACCTGTAAGTGAAGTTCAATCACAATTATATGGGAGCCTCTTCCGAAGAGATCAGTCCCGCCCGTGAAAACGGATCTTCGTTGAAACATAAATTTCAACCCCGCTACTGTTTTTTCGGCATCGCTTTGAAGAAATGAGGAATCGAGTTGGCGTCGGGAGTACACAAACTCTTTTTTTTCCTACACTTGGGAGTTATGGCGACATCGGCATAAAGTAGAGGGTACTACATCCTGATCTCTTCGGAAGAGGCTCTCATACAATTATGATTGAACTTCACTTAGAGGTAAGCTCGTTCAATCTTCAATTGTTCAGCAATACCGCCTACTCTGGGTCTATTTTCCTAGGCAAACATGTTTACTCCTGATTATGTCGGCAGGTACCTAGCGGGTGTTATGCGTTTCACGTGTATCTTATCATGTTTATCATTTTACCCTGAGGGTAAAATTGTAAATATAGCTTTAAACATAGAATCCGTTCATAATTGACGAATATTAGAAACAATATTACAATGAAGCACATAAATTATCGTAGAATGCCTTTTAGATATTATTAGCGGAATACTATAGCAAATAAACTCGTAGACACAGTCACATTTGCTTTTAAAAGTATTGCACTGTATTGAAGTATACCGCGGTGGATAACAAGACAACTCGACACCTCGATAACAAGTTACAAGAAAATAGTCAGTGCTTTATGGATGTGGGAGCAGTCCGTCAGTAAAGTTTTTCATTTTTGTTAAGTACTGTTGGTGCGCTCTCGAGTGGTGGATGTGAGATGAGTACTCCTCGTATAGAGAGAAGCCAAAGCCGTTGCAAACACACTGTTGACGAAAAGTTTGAAAGAAGTTGAAGGGCCCCTTTCGAATGTGTTGACCAACGTGAACGTTGAACGAATGCCTCGCCATTCGTCACGAAACCCGCGTTATAAACTTCGTCTTGCATCGAGTGAGACTGAGAAAGAGAAAAAGGAAATAAAAGAGAGAATGCCCGATGGAAAGAGGCGGACGGATAAAATCGACTCTCGCACATTTTCCATGAGCATGAGTCTTCGGCGTGACAGCAATGCGGCGATGAACTAATAAATAACCGTTCACACAGTCATTTAAATTATATACCGAGGCTGTAACTCGCATTTGCAATGCCGTGACTAAGTCGCAAATGAATACTCTTCGCTCGATTATTTATAAGTTGACATTTATCATTCGTCGATACGAATGTATAGTCTACGACTGCGGGAACGAATCAATTCAGAGGATGTTAAGAGATGAACCTTTCGAGGTTTTTAATCCCTGTCGTTCCTCTTCACTCAAATAGAGTCAGATCATGTCTCATTTTGCTGCATTGCCGAGAGTTTGGATAATCATCAATTTACATTTTTTTGGAAAATGTTAGTGCGTACACGTGACGTCGGTGATGCCTGGATCATATTCCCTTATGATTCGAATGACGGATAGGTTAGTCATTACCAGGCAACAATGACGTATACAGTACATTAACTTAGCGATTCAAAGTTAATTATTAACTTGAAAATATGAGCTCAAGTAACAAATCATAATTTTTTAATATATTTATTGGCTATTTATTTTCAGTGGTATTCATTTTATTCGTTTTCATTGGAAGAAATAGACTTTCTTTCAAATAATTGTCACCGCTGTATTAGTAATCAAAAATACTGTGTGAAAAATGAACTTTTACCGATAAAAATCGTCTAGAATTCACGTTTGTAAATTTCGTATCTCATATGTTTAACATCGCAAAAAAAGTTTTCAGTTTTTATGGCATGCACGATAGTTCTACAGTTCATGTCACTTTGTATCAATAGTCTTCGCCGATAAACTTCCTAAATCAATAATTGAAACAATGAAGTGCTGTATCCGAAAGTGAGCATCTCAATATACGAAATTCGATAAAGGAACGGTGAATTCAATAGTTTCCACTGAGTTGTACAGTTTTGTAGTAATGTAATAAAGCGATTTTGTGATAGCACGGCATGGCCAATGGTGAGGAAAGATCTTTTTATTTGAGTGCAGTAACGTCATTTAAAGAAATCGACGAGTTGATACTAACTTCAATCGGTTACCAGACAAGCCCCATCTATAGTATCACAGTTTCAAAGTTTATCAATAACTGTTTAGTATCTACCGACTCACTTGTCATAAATCTCAATAGCCGTGTGCAAGAACGCTTGAAATACGTTGTTAGCGACTTATTTATCGAATGTACTGGGACAGTTCCTAACGCTATCTTTAGAATTGCAATTTTTCTATCGACTTGAAATTCCTATCAACTTTCCGGTAGCACTTGTAAAATGCTGGTAGAATCTCATGTTTCGAAAGTGTAAGATACTGCGTACTTATTTCAATCGGTCAAACAGATCTCAATTTCAGTTTCACAGTTTTTTTTCTCTGCATACGACATAGCGAAAAGTTCTGTCGTTTACATTCAGTCAAATATAGCTATGGACATCTGAAAAAGTGTAACGTATAATTTTTTTTGCATAGAATCAAAGATTCTTGTATGAGAAAGTGAAAATGGTAGTTAAACTTCGTTAAACTTCAGCTTTCTTGATCGACAAGACTTATGGCAGATTTGTGACGAATTTGCACACCGATCAACTACAAATTCGTCATAAATCTGTGATGGAATGTCTTCAATAACTAATTCCAGACTTCGGTGAACAACTTTTTCATCATCTGTTACTACACGAACAGTGTCGATCTCGCTAGTTAGTTTTGAATCCATTTTGTTGCAGAATCGAGTGTAAGCCTATAGTGTATGGATGCACCAGTGTGTAAAAGTCACCAAAGGGATCAGTAGAATTTTTATTCTGGTTAAAAAAAAAATAATATAACTTCCAGTTGATTTATTGTCATTCTATTTAAAAAGATTTACAAGTTGTAAATCTGGTAATATTCACGAATCACGCAGTCCACGCGTATGAAACATGTAATCTATAGCAGTTGGTATATCATCGACACTCGAATCATGCATCTTGCATGAACGTGGGTAGTAACAGAGGCTTTGTTCATGGGTTTATAATTTGGGCATTAAACAATAGTATATTGTGTGGCTAGGGGTGCAACAAGACAACTTGTAACGAGTGTAACGTTGGCTGCCCGAGCCGAAGACGAGAGCTGACATCACACGAAGTCTCAAATCGTGTTTCATCCCGTGTCACGCATTTTATTTTTCATATTACCCGTATTGAAACTGTGAGTTTGAATGTCCGTAACCATTCGAAACGAGACAATTTCAGAACAATAGCGCAGCAAAAAATGATATTGTAAACAAATGCGATTCTGACAGGAATGAATTTAAGTTAGAAACTAATGTAGCGAGAGGAAAACGTCTACTTTCTGCCCGCTGAATCGCATTGGTCTGAAATTGGCTCATTTTTACTCGTTAATCAGGCGTTGAAACTCGCTATTTCAATGCGGGTAATATGAAAACGTTTGTCTTTTAACGCGGAATATCAATCAATTCTTAGTGCGTGGTTGATATTCAGTTTATTTGTACTAAGACGATCAAAGATTGAACGAAATTTAACAATCTAAGTTCAATCCTGAGTGAATACTAGTTGTCTCGGGTTGTGATATTCTATGTTGGTTATATTATTTATTGGCTTCCTTTACGACTTTCAATAAAACTTTGTCGCAAGTGACAAATTCGTTTGTCCAGTAGCTTTTGAAGAACGAGTTAAAGGTTTCTGTAGATATTCTAAGTCGGATTGTTATTATTCAACTGACGATTAACAAAATCACTGAAAATCGAGTTTTTCTCATCCGAGACCTGTTGGAAGAAAACATTATATTTCTCGCTTTATGTTATAGAACATTTAACCTGTGACAGTTGTCCTGTGTATTCACAATCGAATCCAAAAGCATTATAAAAATTGTAAGTAAAATTAAATTCAAGTGACAACCGAAATCAGATGTAAAAAATTATGGAAATGGATATTGCGCTTACCGTTCCACCGAAATTCGTCCCACCAGCCTCACTGTTGCGTTTTATAAAATAATTATTTAACAATTGCTTGGGATCTGTATCGTTGGCCTTAGTATAGTATATTTGTTTAAATTAACGTCATGTTTTAAACTTTTAATTAGTTCGTTCAGATCACTTTCACTTTCGTTACTTCCGACATGGCTGATTAAGTTATCGAGGGCTCGTTTTGCCTGTGAAGTTAATTTATATCAAACCGTTATAAATACATTTATCAAATGTGAAAATCCAATCGGACAGTGATAAATGATTCAATGGTTCATCAATTCCTCCACGAAACATTGTGATATATTACCGTGGCTGCCTTGTCATTGCCGTCTCTATCAAATTTTAAATTATCCTTGTCATTTCAATTATTCTTAATCTTTAATTTATTTATTTCCGGGCGATAGCCGGGCAAGTTCGTAACCTAAAATTTGTTTAAATAATTAAAATTATCAGAGGTAAATGTTAAAAAATGTCCATGGCATCGTTTGTTTCGTTTTTTAAATTACTGGCTCCCGTACCATATCCACTTATCGGTAATTATTTTGTATAGAATAATACTTACAAGATCGCATAACACGATGCACAGAACGAGAGTGAGTTTCGTCATTTTTTTCTTTGCCGTTGGTCGTTGGTCGTCACGCGTTTGAATTAATATTATATAGACAGTGCTTATATTCATGTCCAACAACACAAGTGACATTCTCCATTATTTACCTTTAATGGTAGATAATAGAGAATGTTCGGCCACTTGTGTGCATTTTACTGATGTCACGATCACAATATCTCTAAGGTTTCTTGCGAATGTTTGAAAAGCTTGATTCGAAACGGAATATCATATCTTTCTTATTTGTTAATCATGGAAAGGCAGAATGATTTGTCAAAGAAATTCATTTGATATTATTACAACAGGATACTGTGTAATATATATTTATTTTATTTTTAAATATGTGAATCCCTTTTGCGAATTACTTTGATAACGCAAGTATTAAAAATAATTGATATTTGTAATACAATTTTATTTCCTTAGTTTTTAAATCATCTCAGTCGATTGCAAAGAATATTGCGTGAGTCGTCAATTAGAAATATAAATATAGATATATATTACTCACCTTATTTATTATACATGAGATGATCGTAAAGCCCTTTTATAGGTATGTCCCTGATCCATAGCATCGTATGATTCGCGTATAAGAGATGAGACGTCGAAGAAAGTTGTAATACGCAAGATTGTACTTCGATAGGTACTTTATTATATGAATGATGCGTATTTACGGACGACTGGAATGAGAGTGCTCTCGAACTCCTTGCTCATGCAAGAGTGTCTTCACTCAATAGAAGTTGAGAGACAATCGAGACTGACCAGGGACTTTGGTCCTTTTCGTCAATCGTCGGAAATAGTCATATCTCGACGTTACTACACGCTCTTTAATCACAACTGAAAATGGTCGAAAACGTTGAGAAATGTGCGCACACAGCGGAGCTTAGAAAATTCATTATGCGATAACTCAACAATCGCTAGAACAATCGATCTTAATTTTGGCATCCAAGTGAAATAGGAACTGCTTTTTGTTTGTTGACATTTTTTAAAAGAATGTATAGATCCATCTTGATTTTACGTTATTTTAAATATTTTGAAAAATGGTTTTGTACGCTTTAACTTTCATAAAATTTTCGCTATTGTACCAAATAGTTGTTCATAATTGAGTAATTCTACGTCAAACGACACAAAATAATTTTTTAAATATCATTAGATATATTAATTGCAATTTTTTTTCTACATGTTGTATAAAACGAATGAAACATTTCGGGTGTATCGCAAGTGGTTGAAAACAGCAACAACAACAAAAATAGTTTCCATCAGACTTTTGTAACTTGACAGTTCTTTAAGGAATTGATCAACGCTCATTGCTTTATCTTTTCCAACTGTTCGAACTCACGGAATATGGCTCGAACTGATACGAATGGTAGTATTTCAAGTTAAACAGTAAACTATTCCCCGTTCGAACCCATGCACACGTTCCTGGGAGTATCAACTGATCCTGCGTGTTAAATTTCAGCCCGATTGTTCACGTTCTTTAGTTATAGTCGATTGTTTGTTTTTACCTGTAGTACAAACACAAACACAAACAAACAAACACACACACAAACGCGCGTGCACACTCATACGAATGCTTGCAATCGTAACATTTTTTTAATAAACTTCTCTATTTATAAATATATTTGTTAGTTTTTTGCAGAGATTACACGGTCAAGATAAAAGCAAATAAAACATTTGTTGTTATATCACCTTCAAAAGGTTTCGACTATTCCATACGCGATTGTGAATTGTCCTATAGTACTGTACTTATAGTGTTTCTCAGTTTCATGCCATTCCGAGTAATGTACAACCCTTTTTGCATCTACCGCGCGTATGAATACATAAAACCGGACAATATATTAACGTTATACAGGAAAGGAAATGTCATGAATTGTTGTCAAAAGCGGATTTTATCCTGACGTTCGTATAATTCTGTAATGGTGTAGCGCTGAGTGTCGCGGGGTCCATGAAACAAAAGACATTTCGCAAATGCTCAGCAATTGTGTACTAATCACTTTTGCAACGACGCCTTCGAGTTTCTCTTTACCGTTTCGTTACCACTGGTACAGTTTAATTTTATTATTTTATTTTTTTCATTTTTATTCTACTTTCTCGACTGTTTCATCGCCTCTGCGAAAGTTTTGTTGTACTCCTCCACCTCGTCTCTTCTTCTCGCTTCGAACCCTCGTTAATTTAATTAAAATTAAGACATACAATTATTTTAAGGGCGCGGCATTGATTTGTTTTTGCTTCTTTGAAATACTCGTGGTATTTCCAGCAAATGTTGGCTCCACGACGATTATTCTCTTGTTCGTGAATCTTATTTGCGTTCAACTTACAAGACATTTTAATGTCTCGCGTAACTCGCTCTTTACACTGAAAAAACCAAAACCCCATCGAGTGGATCAATGTGTTTTTTAGAGATTATATACGGATGGCCTTCGATCTTTTTATCTTCCGCGCTTTACAGGAAACGATAATGACAGCATCATGGTTAAAATGATGGATCAGGACTTTGATTGCTAACGTAACAGGACTTTAGCAATAAAAAATATGATAGTGTATTGGGACAAATAGGTTTATCTGCTTTACCGACGTAACATTGAGATGCAACCACGAGACTTTTTTTTATTTTACATTAATAGATATATTTGCGTTAAATATTATAAATTTCAAGTGGAATCCAGTGTGACGCAACATTTCGAATTATCAATATTTCCTGAATCCATCATTTTTTATTGGCCAGCTTTTATCAAAAATTTAAAAGTTGTACTTTTTCACAAAAACGTACCCAAGATTCGCATCTTTTTGCTTCTTTGTACATAAAGCTGTATTTCTACCATAAAAAAAAATGTTCTCGAGATTTTAATGTTAGAGTATTTAAAGAGTTCCAAAACGTCGAGAAATCATATTTTGAAAAAATGTCCGTGCACGCGCGCGGCTGTTTTTGTTTGAGAGTGCATGTGTGAGTGTGTGTGAATGTGTGCGATGAGCTTGGAAAATTGCAATAGACATTTCTCGAGAACGGGTTAATCGATCATCCTGAAACTTTGCACATGAATTAGGTCGCAACCCCCGTCAGTTTGCTTCAATTATCACCCAAATCGCTAACGGATATCTCATTTTATGGCTGAATTTTTTGAAAGAAGTATATACGCTCTCTTAACTGTTGTAAATTTTAAGCTATCGAGTTAAAACTTTCTATAAGAATAGGCTAAGGGGCAAGGTTATTCGGTATTGAGTTTGGCAAGAATCGATCGAGGCGTTCAGATTTTATACAATCATGAATTTTCGTAATTATTCGAAAAAAAAATAATTTTTGCTCTAACTTCCATAAATGTTAATCCATCAAACTAAAACTTGATATACAAATTGGCTAAGGATCGAGGATACTTAGTTTTGAATTTGGTGAGAATGAATTGAGGGGTTTAAACTTTATGAAATTTGCAATGTTGCTTAATTTTTTATTTTATTAAAAATTTTAATACCATTTCCTCTATTAGGAAGCAAGAAATTAAGGTGACCATTACCCGTATAGGAGATTCCATGGGTTGGCGAGAATGACACGTAAGCAATGTGCGAATTTCAAATTTGCACGCTTTTTAAATTTATTTTTCAAGATTAATAAAAAATCCGAATCACTAGATATTTTTTTCCTTAAAGTGCACTATATTCAAAAAAATCATCAAAATTAATTTCATAAGACAAAATGTGAAGTATTGTTTAATGATTGTTTAAACTATTCTATTAATTAACAATCTACAAATTAACTTTTGGTAGTATTATAATAAAAAATTAGTGTTCTTGATTTTATGGAATATGATCGATTTTTTAAAATGATTTTTCTCTTATCGCGTCTTATAACTATTGAAATTCTGATGAAATTAATAATTTAGATGGGAATGTATACGTGAAACATCCTTAATATCGCCTTTGATAATAACAAACCGTAACTTACATATGTACACCGCACATATATAAGTTACTTACATATGTACACTGTACATACAAGATGTGTTAAAAAAATAACAGGAATTTTCATTTTTTGGAAAGAATTGTATTTATTCGTCTACGACAATGTTATCTCTTTCAAAATAGTCCCCATTAGATATTATACACTTATGTCAGCGCTTTTTCCAACCCCCGAAACACTTCTGGAACTCGTTCTTTGGGACATCTTTTAGCTCTCTCAGCGATGCGTTTTTAATCTCATCTATGCTTGCAAAACGACGCTTAAGGTTCTCTCTATTTTTGGGAACAGAAAAAAGTCACACGGAGCTATGGTTGGCGAATATGGAGGCTGCGGCATCGTAACAGTGTTGTTTTTGGTCAAAAAATCACAAACAAGCAACGAAGTGTCAGCAGGTGCATTATCGTGTTCCAAAAACCATGAATTGTTTCGCCACAAATCTGGGCGTTTTTTTAAGATTGCTCCACGCAAACGGTGTTAAACTTGTAAGTTTTACTCCTTATTGACCGTTTGACCGTGTGGCAAGAACTTATGATGCACTATGCCGTTAAAATCGAAGAACACAGTGAGCATAACCTTCACATTCGACCGCACTTGTCGAGTTTTTTTTCGGTCTTGGCGATCCAGAATGCCTCCACTGGGACGATTGAGCTTTAGTTTCGATGTCATATTCGTAAACTTATGTTTCATCACCCGTTACGACACCTTTTGGTAGTTTTGCATCGTCGTTGAATTCATTTAGCGACTCCTGAGCAACTTCCATTCGTTGCTGTTTTTGTTCGAAATTCAACAATTTTGGAACAAGTTTTGCTGCCCCGGGTTTCATACCCAAAATCTCTGAAAAAATTGCATGGCACGAGCCAATTGATATGCCAACATCATCAGCAACTTCTCTGATTGTGATTCGGTGATCATTCGTAATAATTTCTTTCACTTTTTCCATGTTTTCAACGGTTTGTGATGTGCTGGAGCGTCCAGGGCGCTCGTCATCCTCAATGGCGGTCTTCACGGCCATTTTGGAAATGCTTGTACCACTCGTAAATCCTTGTTTTACTCATAGCAGACTCACCAAAAGCAATATTTAACATTCCTTAAACTTTCTTGCACTTTATTACATTCTTATAGTAAAATTTAATACAAATTCTCTGATGCATTTTCAAAATCGCCGACCCTACAAAAACACATGTGACTTTTTTGACAGCTGATAATAGGCTAAATATCTAATATGGCTCACATGGGACAGCAACTTTTCAGACAAGTTCACCAACACAATAACGAAAAAATCGCGCGAATCGGACTAATACAACTCGTGAAATTACAAAATTTCCGTTATTTTTTTAACACACCTCGTATGTAAGTCACGGTTGTGTACAATCAATACACAAAGTGTACACAAAGTCATGGTACACTGTACAGTTCTTACCATATATTTTTTAGAACAAAACTCAAAAGAGGTTTTAGTTTAATCATTTATTTCACTCAATACTAAGTTTCCGACAAATGTATGTGCGAGTGTAGCATTCGATATATTTAACTTCGCGACAGCTCGATATGTGCTCGAATGACGAGTCAACACAGTCGTGCAATCGCGAGTGTCTCGATTTCAGCTAAAGGCGGGCAAGACAGGGTGGATTCACCACATGGTTATACAGAAGACAATGTTGAAACTTCGGCGCACTTGGGTGAAGTTAGCTGTGTACCATACATCAAGCCCAAGAAATACCAACGCCCGAAAGTACTTGGTGAGCGTCAATTTTCCCGAGTCTAGCAAAGTGTCTTCGAGATATTTTAGACGATCAGATGTTTGCTCGACAATTCTCTCGTCGATATTCTGACAGTTGGTTTAACCAGGTCATTGTCCAGTTGCTCCCTAAAAAAATAATTTTTGGTAGCACTCGGTAGGCCATAGATTTGTAAATTTTGTTCTTAGAGTTCATTTCTTTGCATAAAAACAATTATTATTGATGTCGCCGTTGTAATCAGCGGTAAACACAGCGCAGAATTGTAGTGATTCACATTCGATGCGAAAGGTGCAATACATAATGTAACGAGAGAGATTTCGTGAATACTTTTTTTATAAATTAAGTTATTCTAGATTCTTGCATACCAATTACGCTCGGCATTATCAAGTTTTGTGGTAGCAGTTTGGCACTCGAGATTGCCGCAGTTTCGTACATAGAGCTCAAGTATTAGAGGTAAAAAAAATAGGCAAACTCTGTTGGAAAGAGGGGCAAGTGCGGTAGAATGGTTGGTGCGATAGAGTCCCAACACTATCAAGGGCTGGACTGCTATAACTATATAGAAAGGGATGAAGGTAGGATGAGGGAGACAAAGGACACTGGGGAAATACATAGAAGCGGCGCGCGCGGCTCTCAGATTCGCTGTTAGAACGTTCCATCCACATAGATCCATGGTACTCATACAGAGGAAGGTTTACACATACAACGAGCGCTCAACGCTCCGTGTACGTGAGCGGCAAACTAATGAAGGACTTTCATAATTAGAAGTTTCGGCTTAATTACCTGGCGAGTATTAACTAACAAGTCCGTTCGGCAAGCCGAGCTCCCGGTAAGCTCGCAACATGTCGTTGCGGCTGCGGGTGTGTTCCTTCTCATCTCTGATCCGGGACCTCGTTCGAAGGTTTTAGGTCCAGCTCTATCAGGATCCGATCGGCATCAACCTGCGAAAGCCTTTATTATGCGCGACCACAGTTTTCCCATGCGTATTCAAGTGACAAAATTAGAAAGCGGATGTACTCGCGAAACTCCCTGTGTCAGAGAGTTACTTGGATATTATTCGGTGTCTGATCGACGTTATTTGATCAATGTCTGTAGCTTGATGGAATTCGCCGTAATTTAATCGATCTAAGAATATCAGCATCGTAACATTTTGGTATTTTTACTTCCGTAAGACATCGAGGACTTTTCTACTCTGATAATTTCAGGTGCTTTCTCTCAACCTCGATTTTGATCTTTTTTAACGGTTGACAAATTGTTAAACGTGTACCTATTACTCAATATCGCTTGCTTGAATGTTGACAAATTCTGATTTGCGTACAAGGAGAACAAGGATTGGGATTAGAACAAATTGTTGATTAGCACGGCTAATCTTTTGTCTCCTTTTGCACTCAACGCTAATCAATAAATCTAATTTAGTAATCAAATCTATTATTTTGCTTCAGTCCAACTGTTGTCATGAAAACTATGTTGATCAAAGGGACTTCATTGCTTCACTCGCGTGAAAACTACGTAGCTAAAGTAATTCTTGACATAGATGTATAATTTTTTTAAAGTTCATCCCTCGCACGTGCGCTTGTTCAATGCCCTCACATTGACTTGGAATTCTATTTTAGAATATTTACATTATTTAAAGTCTTCCAGTGTTGAAAGTTGTTACAGAAACTTTATTTCTATATTTTCAATTCAGATCATGACATTCGTATGAGTCGACAGGACATAGCTGGTTTACAGAAAATATTGAATTCTGACAAATGAAAGTAGTCAATTCAATTGGTTCAACGGAGTTAACCAGCATCTCAATCGATACGACTTGGACATTCCTCTCAGTATGTACGCGAATGTGTATGTCTTGTCGTGTTAGTGTTCATCTTGAGTATACAAGAAAGTTCGCGATACCCTGCAACGTTATACTAACTATTCGATAGGCGAGCTATCTAGCCGTCTATCTCACGAACTGCCACGTTAAAAGTATCCTGTCCGCATACGAGTGGTACTGCTGTCTCATGGGGACTCGGGAGTACACGTACTCACTCGGCATAGAAATCAGTCTCGGTTTTTCCTATGTCGGGCCAATAGCCTTGCTATGACCGTATTCCACCGCCAAACGCTCTTTCCTCCCTTGTGAAAACTTTGTTCGAACGTTCGATCGTGACGGGAGTTTGGATCATGGTATTATTGGTATCTACGACACGATCGGCCTGACTATTCCTCTTTCGTAGATACTTTCAAGTACTTCTTATCGTATATATCCTATGCAGAAACTCGAAAATACTACTGCGTATACATAAGAATAGATCATTGATTTGATTGTGCTATTAATTCTGATCTCTGTGACATGAAACATTATTCCTCATTAGAAATCTTGTATTATTGATGTTAATAACGGGATCGATGTTACCATCGATGTAATCAAACTTCGATGGTAAAGAGGTTGCATTATACGACGTAACAAATGTAGACGTTATATTCCTCGCTTCTCTCTCGTTCATTTATAGATCTCTATGGGAACGCTAGGTACCTGCACACCGTCTAATAATGCATCGTCTTCTACTTGATCCTCCCCCATTTGCTCGATCATTTGAGTACATACCTACTAGATGGAAGAAAATGATAAAACGTCAAATGAGCCTACCCCCGGGGTTTCCTCGTTGCACTTTATAAGAGTTAGGGTAAACGTGTATATCGCTGTGCGGTACACAATCGCCCTAGGTGCCTTAACCATCGAAGTACGTGTGTACAGTGGAATCTCTCATAACTTATTGACTCAAATTTAATACGGTGGACCGGTAGAAAAGCAAATGAATAGACATTTGTAATACCAACGTACAGGTGCAAGAAAAGAGAAATGATCGCCGCTATTTTGCGTAGGTGATTGGCTTTTGAAATAGATAATTCAGTCCTGCATCAAGTAAGTTAAAAGTGATTTCACTGTAGCTGGTTCGTTTGTATAGCGAAGCATATAGAAAATATCGCGCGGAAACACACACGAGCGATTGCCACTCTCAGTTTCCCTCGACCGTGTCTTAAGCTATTCTTCTCTCTTACCCGAGCGCATATATACGTTCAACGATTTGCCTCGACGAAGCGAGGAATGGTTCGGACTAATCGCGCTGGGGATGGAGACGCCGGAGTAGCAAAAGAGTGAGGGCGAATGCGGGTATCGGTAATGCGAAACATGATTACTCGCCCAGAGATAATATGTGTAATAACAATCGCATTAGCCGGCCGGAGATGCCAGGGCAGTTGCGATGTTCCGGGAATCTGGTCTTACATGATATTCCAAGCATTTTCCAATTCGTGGGCCTACGTCTTTCCTCATTCCTTCATTTTATCTTATTTTATTGTATTCTTGTTCTATATCTATTTGTTGTTTGATATATTCCTTACTTTGGACATATCTCTTATTACTTATACTTTGATTACACATGAGGAATACGAAAGAAAGTGATAATTATCGCCTGAAGGAAATCTAATTGACAGGTTCTGGTGAAAATTGTTATTTTAAATGTCTTAAAACAAATAGTTATTTATAAAATAGTTATTTACAGGTCTCAAGTTATCTAAAACAGCCAGTTGCATTCTAATTAGAATGTAAAAAAAGAATTTACTTATATTTAAATGTCTGTAATTTGCGTTAGAAAATACAATAATTCTTGGTACAATGATTGCATGAATAGAGCAGAAACTTGATGTATCGACAAGAATACAAAATTCAGTTTTGGTACTTTTGTATAATTTATAAATGGACAAATAACAATTTTATAGCAACTTTAAATAAAAGTATTATTAGTGGAATATATGATTGCCGATAAAATGAGGGGCGTCTGGGCCGAGATTCTATCCTGAAACTTAACTACTAAGCTACATCAAATCCCTTAAGGGCGATTAAGTGTCTCCCAAGGACACTTAATCCGAATTGTTCTAATATATTGAATATTCTACCACGTTACAGTACAAATACGTTGTTCGATAACTCAACATTCTAATAGTACAATGGTTATTGTATTATTGAACTACATAGAAATTATATTTCAAAAATTAAAACGTTGTAGATCTTAATGCGGATCGCATTAGTACATGTGTTTATTCAAAAGTTTCGATAATGAGGAATGATTAAAATTCTGAAATGATTGTTAATCGGGTTGCAAAAGAGACTACAGCTATAGATTCAAACGCTGTCATTATTGCCTTGCGTTTATAAAGTTGCGATAAAATCATTTGACACCTTGTCGATGTTGCAATTGTCAGTGAACATAACTGTCGTAAAAATGTAAAAAACTATCAAATATATAGAAAAATATTCACAATTCAATAACACAACATTTTGATTAAATTAATTACCTAGAAGTATGGTACAGAAATGGTATATTTACTAGATTCATTATATTTACCGTATTTACGGTATTATTACAATATATTTATTGTATTTACGGTATTATTACAATATATTTATTGTATTTACGGTATTATTACAATATATTTACTGTATTTACGGTATTTGTATGATAATGAGTGTGAGTAAATTATATCCGGCTCGAAGGACCAAAAAATGTATGATAATGAGTGTGAGTAAATTATATCCGGCTCGAAGGACCAAAAAATGTATGTTAATGAATGTGAGTACATTATATCCTGCTCGAAGGACCAAAAAATGTATGAGTATTGAATTTGAGTATATTATATCTAATCTATCGACAGGTAGCAAGTCGATGCATTCACACGTAGCATGTCGAGTGACAGATGTGAAAAGTAAGGTTAAGGATCCTGGTGACAAGTATAAATAATTAAATGCACTCAGTATGTAACAATAATTGATTCAATGTTTATTTAATTACTTAATATTCGTTGCATAAAAAAATACCTGTTGAGTACACAAGATTAATTAGTAATTTGATTTGTTCTGGCCTGGTTGTTGATGTACTGTTGGTGATTGGGTCTCAGGCCTGTGAGTTGCCTTGGTGATTCCGTGTGGTTGATCCTGATGATAAGGTCTGACTGTAGAGCTCGAAAAATGCCACACGGCAGTCTGATGAGGGTTCTGACGCCGATGATCAGTGCTGAGCAGAATGGCGTCTGTGCAGCCAACGCGCGAACCACGCCATTGACGTTTATGTGATTGGCTCTGTGGATCTGATGATCTGCTATGAGTTTCACTAACACTGAGTTTAAACACGGGTGATTTGACCAAGAATGTATTACACTACAGAAATGAATCCGCACAAGAGTGATTAGAACAAGAGGATATCTCCGTGAGCTTTACGCGGGAACGTGTACAGCGAGCGACTCGAGTGAGAACAATGGCCACATCCGTCGACCACGCGGCAGAGTATCAAGAAGACGGACGTGCGTCACAGCTTGCTTGTGATTTGCTGTCAGCGATGGAAGGCGAGACTTATGAGTGGTCTTGCCGATGGGGCCACGCTAACAGCGTTGGCCGCTTGAGTGAGCTTCGATCGAGGATGTGAGCAGATGGACAATATGCATGAGTGCGCGGTCGATAAATCGATATAGCATACCTGCGAGCTATACCATATGACGTGAGGCGTTAGATGATTGTGACTGTAGCGTGTGCATGAGTTGAGTGTGTACTTGGTAAGCGTGAAAACTGAACATTCCGCCCGCCATCAGCAACGGTGTTGATGATTAAATATGATCTGTTCTTCATTCAGTTTGAGCTGGTAAGATGGCGAGCTTGGTGATTGGTCGAACGAGTGTTGTTGTTGCAGTTTTGAGTGACACTACCCTGGTCAGTCCATCCTTTCCTGGGTGGAGTTGAGTGACTCTGGCGAGAGGCCATTTTGATGGTGGAGACCTCTCATCAGTGATCAGTACTAATGAACCGGCCTTGATAATGTTCGATGGATGATGCCATTTCGATGTAGAGAGTTGGCGCTGGAGATATTGAGTTGACCATTTGGACCAAAAATATTGAAGCCTTTGTTGTATTAGTTGCCATCTTGATAGTCTAGTAACGTTCAGATCTGTGAGTGATGGCTCTGGTATGGCTGTGAGCGGCTCTCCTATGAGAAAGTGAGCTGGTGTGAGTGCTGAAGTATCTTCAGGGTCTTCTGTGAGTGGTTCCAATGGTCGTGAGTTGAGCGTTGCTTCGATCTGGATGAGCAACGTAGTTAATTCCTCGAACGTGAGTGCGATGTCTCCTACTGTTCGGTTCAGGTGATATTTTACTGATTTGACTGCTGCTTCCCATTTTCCTCCCATATGTGGAGCTGCTGGTGGGTTGAACTTCCATGTAGTTCCATCACTGGTGAGTGAGCAATGCAGTGAGAGTGATTCTGTTGTACCTTGAGTGAAGAGCTTGGTGAGTATGGCATCTGCTCCTATGAAGTTTGTGCCGCAATCACTATAGAGAGTGTTGCAGATGCCTCTGCGTCCAGTGAACCGTCTGAATGCAGCGATGAATGAGTCAGTTGAGTAGTCACTCACGGCCTCCAGATGCAAGGCCGAGGTGACGAAGCACACGAAAATGCACAGCCATCCTTTATGTTGTTTGGCGCCTCTACCTTTCCAGGTTTTGATGGTCAGCGGACCAGCGTAGTCCACACCTGAGTAGAAGAATGGTCGTGCTGGGGTGACTCTCTTGGTTGGTAATTGACCCATGAGTTGTTGTGCTCTGACGCCACGTTGTCGAGCACATTTTATGCAGCTGAGTATCTGCGACCGTACAGGAGCTCTACCACCAATAATCCAGTACGATTGCCTTGTGTAGTTCAGGGTGAGTTGCGTGCCTCCATGCATGGTTTTGTGATGTGCATCTGCTATGATGAGTGTGGTGAAGTGAGAATGTCGTGGGAGTATTGCTGGGTGAATTGCCTCAAGTTCCAGTTGTGAGTTGGTCAATCTTCCTCCAACCCGAATGATGCCTTGAGTGTCGATATAGGCAGTCAGGCGATTGAAGGGATGAGCTGTTGGTAGTTGAGCTATGGTGATCAATTTGAGCTCTGTTGAGAAATATGCTGCTTGAGTTGCTTTGATCCAAAATACTCTTGCTCTCTCAATATCTTGTGGCGAGAGAGGGTTAAAGAGCGTTGAGTTTGGCAATTTCTTGATGAGTTGACTTACTCGAAAGCATATTGCGGTTACTCTGAGTAGTCTAGTGAGAGAAGAGTGTCTGTATATCATCTCCCAATGATATACGTCCTGATTTGTTGCCACTGTGAATGCGACCCCCGGTCGCTCCTCCTGATGAGTCTGTGAGTCTTGTTGATAGTGTTGAGTTGGCCATGAACATTGATCGCCTGTGAGCCACTGTGGTCCTGTCCACCACAGGAGGTGCTTCTGGAGCTGGGAGATACTGATGCCCCTTGAAGCACAATCGGCTGGATTGTCTTTGCCAGGAACAAATCTCCATACGCTGTTTGGGGTTAGTTCTTGAATTGCTGACACTCTGTTCCTGACAAAGTCCTTCCACCGTGATGGGTGTGAGTTAATCCAGGTGAGCGTTACTGAGGAATCAGTCCACAGGAACGTTTGAGTGTTGGTGAGTTCCAAGGTTGTTTGCACGTAATTCATGAGCTTTGCTAAGATCAGTGCTGCTGTGAGCTCGAGTCGAGGGATGGAAAGTCGCTTGAGTGGTGTTACTTTTGATTTCGCGCAGATGAGTGTAACCTTGGTTTCTTCTCCTGGAGTTGTTGTTTTGATATAGATAGCAGCTGCCATTGCTATTTGAGATGCGTCGGAGAATCCGTGCAACTCCACAAGTGTTGAGCTTGTGAGTTGAATCCATCGTGGAATTGAGATTTCATCGACTTGAGTGAGCTCTTGTCTGAGCAACGTCCACTTGGTGTGTATCTGATCTGAAACTTGATCGTCCCAGCTGAGTTTCTCCAGCCATAATTCTTGTAATAATGATTTGGCCTTGATGATGAATGGTGAGAGAAACCCGAGTGGATCGTAGAGTTGTGCTGTCTCAGACAAGATGATTCTCTTTGTGAGCTTGGAACTTGAGCATGGAGGCGTTGCGTGGAACTTGAATACATCTTCACGAGGTATCCATGACAGGCCGAGTAACTTGGTACTGCTATCTTCGAATGAGTGTGAGTTTGATGGTGAGTGGTGGTCGATATGCTCGATGAATTGCTCTGTGTTGCTGTGCCATTTTGCTAGAGGCAACCCGCCCGCCATGCAGAGCTGGGTCACTTGATTTGATATTTCGATGAGTGTGTCAAGCTGATCAGCTCCTCCAAATATGTCATCAACATATCTGCCTTTCATGAGTGGTTCAATTGCGAGCGGGAAGCGATGACCTTCGTCTTCAACTAGTTGAAGCAATGATCTGATTGCTAAGAATGGTGCTGAGCGAGTTCCATACGTCACTGTTGTTAGGTGATATGGCACCATATTGAGTTGGTCATCTCGCCATATGATTCGTTGCAAATCCCAATCGTCCGGGTGGACTTTGATTTGTCTGTACATCTTTGTGATGTCTGTTGAAAAGATGAGTTTGTGCTGTCGGATCCATAAGAGCACGTCTGAGATGTCACGTTGGCATTTTGCTCCAACATGCTGGATGTCGTTGAGTGATACTTGCGACGTCGTTGGGCTGGATCCGTTGAAGACAACTCTCAACTTTGTTGTGATTCGATCTTCTTTCAGTACACCATGATGAGGAAGATAATATGGAGGATGAGCGTAAGTGTGTTCTGACAATTGATCTTCCGAGACCCTCAACCCTCCTGATGCTACTGCATCATGTGCCAAGGTCGTCTCGGTTTCACAATAGTCATGAACAGATTCGCTCATTTGAGTTGACTGGTGGTAGGATGGTACACGTATCATGTGACCACACTCTTCATACTCTTTCATGAATGAGTTGTATAAATTGGTGTATGAATTATTTGTTGAGAGTTTCTTCATGAGTCGTTGTAGACATCGTTGAGCAGTGAGTTTTGAGTCTCCTAGACTCGATGGTGATGATTTGAGCGGGATTCGCACGATGTACCGTCCTTCTTCGTCTCGAGTGTGAGTCGTTTGAAAATGCTTTTCACACGCTTCTTCGTCTGGGGTGAGCTTGTGATCTATTGTCGATGGTGTTTCTTCTTGAACCCAGAACTGCGTGAGAAGATCTTGAATTTCCTTGTTTGATGATTCTACTGTGATGTGGTATGAGTTGCTTGGTGTTGAATAATTCTCTGGGACTGGACCAAGAATAATCCACCCAAAGATTGTTGATTGTGCAATCGGTAAGAAGTCCGAGTGTTTCTTGATGCCAGGCTGGATGATAAGCCCGTATGAATCAGCCCCGACGATGATATCTACTTGCCGTGGTGTTAAGAAGTCAGGGTCTGCCAATTGCAGTGATGAAATGTGTGGCCACTGCTGTGGTTGAGTGTGGACTGAAGGCAATGTACTCGTTAATTTATTGAGTATTTGAGCTGCGATGGTAACACCACATGATGAATGAATTGATCGTAATGTTAATGTGGTGGTACCTCTGGTGTGTGTTGATCTCGTGTTTCCGATGCCAATGACTGGAATTGATGAGTGTTGACGAGTAAGCCCATGATCCAATACAAGTTGTTCTGAGACGAAGGTGAGCTCTGATCCTGGATCAATGAGTAATCTGACTTGGTGAGTGCCGAAAGATGTGATGAGTAATGCTTGACACGTTGCTAGTAGAACTGCTGTTCTACCGTGTGAGTTGATGAGTTGGCAAAATGGCACGTCAATTTCTCATTGACGTGAACTGGTGCTTGGATGAGCTGTGGCAGGTGTAGCTGAGGTGCTTGGTTGATTTGACTTTGGTGTGGTTCTTGCGGTGGATGGCAAATGAATCATCGTGTGGTGTTTGGCACCGCACGTCTTGCAGTTGATGGTTGATTGGCACGAGTGGAGGTTGTGATGACCAAAGCAGTTGAAACACAGTCGGTGTTCAGTCACGACTTTGTGGCGATCTGCAGGTTGTAGCTCTCTGAATTTAGCACAGCTCACTATGTAATGCGAACCACCACAGTGATCGCATGGATATTGGTGTGTCCTCGGTTGAGTGGACGCATGGTGAGCCGGTCTTGCTGGCAGAAGTGCAGATTTTGTTGAGTGCTTCGAGATGTTGCTGGCTCTGTCAGCCGATTGATCAGGGTTGATAGGGATGACTTCTAAAGCCCTCACTCTGGATTCGATGAATCCCATCAAATCTTCAAACGAGGTTGGCTGCTTGTGCGCACTCCGTTTGTATTCCCATGCTTCACGCATGGATGTATCGAGGCGTTGAGCGACTACGAAAATTAACACATAATTCCACGATTCTGTATCAATTCCGAGAACGTTGAGTGCGTTGATTATTTCCTTCGTTGAGCTAACTAATGTGTTGAGTGCGGCTGCAGATTTTGCCACTGGTCGAGTGTTACTAAGGAGTTTCTCAATATAAGACAGGATGAGTCTTTCTTTGTTGTTGAATCTGTCCTTGATTATTTGCCATGATGAATTGAACGAATCATTGTTGATCGGCACATTGGAGATCAGTTGAGCGGCTGATCCCTTAAGGCTGATCTTTAAATAGTGTAGTTTCTCTACATCACTGATTTGGTCATTGTCGACCACCATTGAGGCAAACAAGTCTCTGAATGCCGGCCATTTTGTAAAATCACCGTCAAATTCCGGCAACGTTATTTTTGGCAATGTTGATCGGTGCTGACTTGGTTGACTCTGTTGATCAGTTCTGCTTGATATGGTCTCTTGAGTTGCTGCGATTGCCTTCTTTCGCAGGATGATTGTGAGTGCCTTGAAGTAACTGTCAAAGCCTGATTCGTACACCTTCTCTGTAACATACGGGTGAGTGAGAAAAGCACGTTTACATGTTTCTCCCATTTGATCATGCTCGTTACAAAAAACACTCCCAAGTGCGATTTAAAATCTCTAAATGGCCGTTGAGTTCTTCGGAAACGCTGACTGGTGAGTTTTGCAGGTGATCGTGTAGCTGGTTGATCATTGCTATCCTCGCATGCTGTGATGCGACCTTATACTCCATGAGGTTAGCTTGATTGGTGCTTGGTGAAGGCGATCTGGTGCGTGGTCTCTGTGCCGTGGGTGGTACATTGAGTGTCTCGCTAACGACTGTTGCTTCATCGATTGCTTCCACATCACCATCATGTGAGTCGCCTTCCTGCGAGGATTTGCTTTGGTCTGACTGCGCTTTCTTATCGTCAGCCATGATTTGAACTAGTTGAGCCTGTTGAAGTTTACAAAAAATGATTAGTGCACTTGGGTGAGTATTTTATTATTATTGAGCATTGTCTTGTATCGATGCATGCTGAGTTGCGCAATCTGTAGTGTATTACATGTGTTGATTGGTGATTCATGTGAGTATCGAGGCATAAAATTATATACTTGACCAGGATCCGGCTCGAAGGACCAAAAAATGTATGATAATGAGTGTGAGTAAATTATATCCGGCTCGAAGGACCAAAAAATGTATGATAATGAGTGTGAGTAAATTATATCCGGCTCGAAGGACCAAAAAATGTATGTTAATGAATGTGAGTACATTATATCCTGCTCGAAGGACCAAAAAATGTATGAGTATTGAATATGAGTATATTATATCTAATCTATCGACAGGTAGCAAGTCGATGCATTCACACGTAGCATGTCGAGTGACAGATGTGAAAAGTAAGGTTAAGGATCCTGGTGACAAGTATAAATAATTAAATGCACTCAGTATGTAACAATAATTGATTCAATGTTTATTTAATTACTTAATATTCGTTGCATAAAAAAATACCTGTTGAGTACACAAGATTAATTAGTAATTTGATTTGTTCTGGCCTGGTTGTTGATGTACTGTTGGTGATTGGGTCTCAGGCCTGTGAGTTGCCTTGGTGATTCCGTGTGGTTGATCCTGATGATAAGGTCTGACTGTAGAGCTCGAAAAATGCCACACGGCAGTCTGATGAGGGTTCTGACGCCGATGATCAGTGCTGAGCAGAATGGCGTCTGTGCAGCCAACGCGCGAACCACGCCATTGACGTTTATGTGATTGGCTCTGTGGATCTGATGATCTGCTATGAGTTTCACTAACACTGAGTTTAAACACGGGTGATTTGACCAAGAATGTATTACACTACAGAAATGAATCCGCACAAGAGTGATTAGAACAAGAGGATATCTCCGTGAGCTTTACGCGGGAACGTGTACAGCGAGCGACTCGAGTGAGAACAATGGCCACATCCGTCGACCACGCGGCAGAGTATCAAGAAGACGGACGTGCGTCACAGCTTGCTTGTGATTTGCTGTCAGCGATGGAAGGCGAGACTTATGAGTGGTCTTGCCGATGGGGCCACGCTAACAGCGTTGGCCGCTTGAGTGAGCTTCGATCGAGGATGTGAGCAGATGGACAATATGCATGAGTGCGCGGTCGATAAATCGATATAGCATACCTGCGAGCTATACCATATGACGTGAGGCGTTAGATGATTGTGACTGTAGCGTGTGCATGAGTTGAGTGTGTACTTGGTAAGCGTGAAAACTGAACAGTATTATTACAATACATTTACTGTATTTACGGTATTATTACAACAAATATATTGTAAAATACCGCCTATTTACCATATTTTTAACGTAATTGATTTAATAAAAATTTAATTTCGTACAATTGCGGGCACAAAACGTACGGTAAAAAAATAACGAGTGTTAACCCACTGGTTAATTAAACTGGGAATAAATTACGATTACAAAACTCATTTCTCATTTCAACTTGAAGAGTTTCATCGGATAGAGATAAATGGACAGAAAAATCTAAAATTTGTGTCTCGTTCTCTTCACTAATGTAAAAATATTCCTCAATTATTTGGGAATGTTCATCTACACGGCTGACACAATTTAGTACTTGCCTGCATTACCGACTACATTACCTATATTTATCTATTTTAACTAGATCGTTCCAGAATATAATCCAGAGAAATAAGTTCGTATCAAGGTAGCGCCGAGCTGGATTTTTATCTGGATGTAATTTTCAGCTGTAAAATCTTAAAATATGTTAAACAATCGCACATGGTTTTAGATTTATACATAAAATTCAGCCGATGGCTTATTTTTATGTCTATAATGAAATCTTTAGGAAGGTATTCGCAAACGCAACAGGATACCAGAATGCATCGCGCGCTCGCGTGGATTAAAAACAAAACAGACACAGATATGACAGCCTAGCTGCCATCTGGTGACTATACCACGTGACATCACCGAGCGACGATCACAAAGATGATAAAACTGGCGATTCAACCGTCGCGTCTCAGCAAGCTTTCTGTAATTTTCTGCCTATTACTTTGTACAATTGTTAAAATATTGTACAGGACACGGAATATAACGATCACATTTTATCGTTAATCAGCATTGCATGCTCAGTTGCAATAATATCTCTCATCATCTTGGTTCTTCTAATTACGTACTGATTAGAGCGTCAAACTCGTTTGCAAAGTTTACGTTTCATATTAGATGGCGTACAGGAACGAGGAAAGGAAGCGGTAACGTATTATATTTATCTTGTTCGATATGCAAGCACAGTCGAGCAGCCTTGCTAGGAATTGCTTTAGCAATTTCAGAACGGAAATACATGTTGCCTTGGTGATAATCCGAAACAGAAAGTTAATTTTTTAAATATTTTAACGAGCATCTAAAAATTAAGAACGTATGCAATATATTCAGTATCCTCGACACCTTGTTTAATATTATAAAACTAACTTGGAAGACGACGACTAATAATAAAAATAACTTGAACGAAGCGGCAGGTTAGCAGTTCAAAGGAATAATTTAATTGATTGGTCCAATAAATAAATTACTTCACTGAAATATTATTAATTTTCTATTATCAGAGTTGGCTCTTGGCGACTCAACATTTTTCTTCGTCTACCATAACGTATCCATCCCTCGTTTAAAATAATATAAAATTGTTTCGACAATGACTTTTTCGTAACTTTGCGAACTTAAAAATGTTCACTCATCCATGAGCGTTTGCGTCAATCTATTTCCTATTTGTCTATTAAATTTCAATGATCTTTTTGCAATTCTGTTGCAAGAAAAATTCTTTGTTGTTGCTTTCTCATTATATTGGTTTGTTGTTCGAGAACAATCATTCATGCGTCGACTTATATACGATCGTATGCACGCATTCATACTCTCAATATAATTTCCTGTATAGAACATCGCAACCAGTACTATCCCATCGCATATCTTCTTTTGTGGAGGCTCTTTTGTGGGAACATGTATTTAATCTTCATTTCTCGATCTACAATCCGAGTATTTATCTTCATTATTTTCCATAATATGTTTCTTCCTGTGAACACGTCTACCACATTAAATATAAATATTACACAAAAGCAGATCCATCTCAGTAGCATAATGAATCGAGTGAGGATAAAAAAAAATGTACTCTGTCATTTCCTGGGTTATCAGCGAATATAATGTTGTCTTAGTTCTTTTTAGATCAGAACGCGATGTTTTGGGATTGAAGTATTTCTGAGATTTAAATATTCGACAACGCGAGTTATTTTTTATTTTCGCTTGACATCAATTGTCGTTGATGACGCGAGAAATTGCACTTTAAGTTTTACTTTTATCTTTGCAATTAATAATTCTTTTCAAGAATAACCGTACGATTTCTCTGTGTCTAGGATGCATCGAAGAAAATATCAAATGAGCTAATGCAACCAAAAAATAAATTTAGATAGACAATCGATTATGCAAATTTTCTTACAACTCGGTTTAGTTATCAGTTTCGTTGGTAAATTATTTATCAGTTGAAGTAACCAATTATAATTGTAACTTTACATGATAGTTTGATTGAAACCATTCGAATCATTCGAATGAAACTATCAAAATACAAAATGTATTTTATGTGTCCTTTATATTGAAATATATTTTTTAACTCTTTAAGATATGATAATAGCGTAATAGTTGAAGATTCTACGAGGAAACATAACCCCGATACCGAAATACCATCGCCTTTAATTAAAATAACCGTCTTCCTGAACACAGATTTGTAATTTTCGTAATTTTTGAAAAAAATTAACCACTTTTAGTTGACATCGGTATTAAAAGGTACATTTCTATCTTTGTCTAAGAAAAAAAAATGAAAACCTCATTAGCGACAGGTGACGAAGGTGTGACGAGCAACAATTATTTCGCTGAAACGGTTGCCTTTCGGAATACTTTTGACTCCGATTTATTTGTATGATGTACAGAAAAAAATTCTGCATAAGGAGACATCGATGGTAAAAGGGACATTTGTCTCTTTGTCTAAAGAAAAAAATTATATCTCCAGCGTCACTCACTCAACTATATACCACGTAGCATCTGGCGTATTCTTTCTCGCGCTCACGCGATCGCTATAGTGATATCTCTCTCACACACAATAACGTGATATCTATCACGTTATACAGGTTTCACCTCCTTTTATAAGATTCGGTTTGAGACTTGGTATTGTATAACTCGAAGTTACAAGTGTGCTAGCAGACAACCATGCGGCGAAGTTATAAAAGTGTCAGTTGGCGGTTATAAATAGATCATTGTATGTACCTGACAAAGTATAAAAGGAAGGCAGAAGCATTGAAAACCTCATAGTTGATCGGTTACAGCGAATTAGGCAACTCAAATCCACTTTCAATCGTTATCACTGTACAACGTGCTGCGTAATACTTTTTTACTATCATGTCACGATTACCTTTGGTGGTTCTTTACTTGCTCTTTTGGATGAGTTTTGTTAGTGCAGAGAAGAAAGTACAGTGCAGGGGTCCAGACGGTGACATCGTTGACTGGTAAACTGTCAGAGTTATCATATTACTACAAGAATTCAACAAATCCTAGGAATTGTTTAGATCTTTACCTCTGTCAAGCTACTTAATTTCCACTTAATTGGACTTTTAATCAAGTAAATATTAACGCTGTCCGTAATCTTCCCATAACAATCTTTTATTCACCGACAAAGGTTTTTCGTATACAAACTTCCCGAATTTATCCGGGCACGCAGTTCACAATATAGTATTTACAAGTACATAACAAGCTCTACAATTAACGAGGGATGGAAAGAGACCGGTAAAGGTCTTGATGATGACGAATCAATGTTGGTTCGTACTTTGTCTCTGCTCTACGACGTGAGTGCAACTGCAATTGACTGCGATGACATCAAACATTTTTGTAAAAATGTTGCGAATTATGTTTTCCATTTTGAAAATTAAATAAATTAATAACACTCAGGAAGACGCTACAAATTATGAGACCGTATTATACAATGACCGTGATCCAATGGCTCGTATTTCCAATGGCCTGGCGAGTACCGCAAGGGGAGTCATAATGGCAGACAGTCTTGACGGCTTTTGGCTAATTCACAGCGTGCCATCGTTTCCTCATATAACGAGCAAAACTAGCAGCCTTTGGAGTCTACGGAACCAAGGCGGTCACTTCTTCCTGTGCATCTCCGTTCAGTCAATGCACATAGATCTTATTATAGAACAGTTGAATTTCAATCAGGCAAACGTTTATTACAAATATCCTCTCGAGTTGAAAGTGGGATACGAAAGGTGGAAAACAGGCTCGAATATACAAGATATTTACTCCACCGACTTGATGGCATTCAAGTCTTTTGCCCACAGCGAACCGACTATCTACAATCAACACTTTGGTATGAAGATGTTATCGTTGCTATTTAAAAAATATTATTATTCTCAAGTAGCCATTCTCCTTTCAAGAAATCTGAATTCATCTGACGATATGTAATTTTTAAAGATTTTTTTTGCGACGTAATTATTCCGGAATTGAAGAATAATCTATACGTCAAATCAAGTACATTAAAAGAGTCCACCAAATTAGCCGATGGATGTAAATCGTCAAGTCAGAGAAGTGTTACTAATCTCTATAACATAAAGATGAAAGTGGAGTCTCAGAATCAACGCGTGTTAACATCAAAACGTGACACAGATCTTTCGAAATGGGCAATATCGTCGAACAATGGTCATCCGAATGGTTGGGACTATGTTTGCATCAGCGACGTAGACAGAACTGTAAGACTGTTATATAGTAATGATAATTATCGTAGCTATTTCAAAAATAATTGCATTACAAGTTAATTGATTTATTCAAAAGATTACCGGTATGAAGAATGGAGGTGGGGCAGTCTGCGTGAAATCGAGAGGTATCTGGGAACAATTTAAAAAGTTGATAACGGATAGAACGGAAACTTCATGCGGCAACGAAAATGGAGAAGATATCTCAGATCTCGAAAATAGATTGGATAAAAACGATCTCTTAAATACACGATATATCCGAGATCCAGAACAATTCGTAAACACGTATAGAGATTGTCAAGGAAGTGAAAATGGAGAAGATATCACAGATCTAGAAAATAGTTTAGATAAAAACGATCTCGTAAATATACATTATGACAGAGATCAAAATGAATTCATAAACACATATACAGATGGGGAAGGATGTTTCGCAGATACAATAGAATGTGATTTAGGAGAAGGAGATTACTTAAATGTAGATGATAGCTTAAATCTACAATATTGTTAACGTTTATCAGCGTGCAATATACTTATAAGATATATTTTCATAAAAAATTCTGTATCTCCGACATATTTGATCATATATACGAAATATATGCAATGAAAGAATAGATTCTTCAGATATATCTAAGTGAAGGAATATATCAATTTATTTTACATAAATAGAGGATTATTATGCACTTTATCGAATTTCATAAGAATCAATGGAATGGTTTAGATTTTATAAGACATGACAGTTCTCAATAAATGTCTAAGATTGCTTTATAACCTTAAAATTTCAAGACATCAGACATAATTTCTTAGCATAAATAGTATATCATTGAAAGATGCTTGGTATTGAATTCGGTAAGATGCGATATTGAGATTTTATAAAATTATCAATTGTTCAAAAAGTAATTGTTCCAGAGGCAAATTCGAAACACAAAACACACGGCTAAAACACTGTAGGAAAAGGTATAATTTAGAAATTTACACATTGATATCTCATTATTTCAAACAAATCAATGTAATTACCCAGCATTACGAAACTTATTTATCATTGAAAAAATATATAAATGAATATGGTGCAACACTAATTAACTACCGATAATGCTAAAACGATGTCATAATACGTGTTTTGTTATGGTTGCGCAAAGGGTTCGTGTAGTAAAAAGTTTTTACTACAAATTTATCAATATCATCAATATTGTGTATTTGCGCTCGCTTTAACCTTAAGTTTTTCATTTACGTTTTTTGCATTTTGAAGCAAACAACAAAAACGTACTATTTTTTTACGCAGCACTTACCGTCAGATTTATACGTTGATATAAAAAAATCTGAATAAAACTATAAAAAAACCGACAATACCGGAAAAAGAAATAAGTATTATTTGTTTATTATTATCTTTGTTTCAATGCCCGGGGTTCTTCCCCTGTAGCAGACCCAACCATTCCTTCCAATTGTGTACTTCCTACTAGTACTCCTGACTCACACTTTGCTAATCAAACCTAACTTCCAATGCGTCCGTCGGACCGTCGCCGACTAAGCTACACTGTACCACATTCGCCATGGGCATAGGGAAATATAGGAAACCCTATGCCGGTACAGACGGCCCTATATGTTTTTCTGATTTCCGGTGTATACACGAAAGTAATTTACTTAGGTGCAGAAAATAGTATATTTATGATTATTATGTATTTACGTCTAGTATGGTAATACTCGGGGCTGACTCATAACATGTTAAATATAATCAACAACATGATATGTGCTTGCATGAAAAGCACAACTAGTAACGAAGCATACGAGCATTTTGGAAGATGCACCAGGGATGATCATCATTGTATTAAAAATTATAATTCGAATCGTTTTCCATTCGAAAAAGTATTTAAGTCGTGCTTAAAATTATTTTTCGCGTGGAAAACCATTCGAAAAAGTACTTAAATCGTGCTTTCAAGTACTTTTACGAGTATAAAATCATTCGAATTTTAACTTTCCTTTAAATATTGCTCATCCCTGATAATGATAGTCACTCCGGTCTCGCTACCTCGTAAAATATTCAACACTCGTACCATCGATACCATCAAGATAATTACACAGCGATATTATTAATCGATAGTGGAGAGGATGGAAGAGTCGATGACTCGTGATGTTGGCGCTGTGTATATGTTGCTCGCGTCAAGTGTGCTGGTTTTTTTTATCGAAGGTTCCATAATATCAAAGCCTCTTCCTGCGAAGATCCCTCCGAAGATTTCTACTTCGAGAGCTCTATATATATATACAGGGTGATTCAAAAAAAGTGACCGACCCGCAGTATGCCGATAGCTGAGGTCATTTTAAGCACAATTACTTAGCGGTTTTCCGAAAATCTCAAAAGTTTATTAATGAGATGCAATTAAAGTCAAATAATAAATGACCAATCAGGAGCACATACGCTTCCCGCGCCGGAAGTCGGCAAATGTTCGATGGAAACCGAGACCTCGGTCTGCGGCAACGTCGGACGGGATAGTATAGTAGAATGACGCATGTCATTTGTTCATTCGCATGGGTTTTTTTATGCGCGATCGAAGAAAATAATTGAAAGGTGATGTGCTCGTGATGTGTTCCGAAGTGAAAAAATGGGAATAAAATGTTGATAATACTTTAACCAGATGTAATTATTTATTATGTCTTAACCTTTAAACGTTCCAAATAGTGTTTGTAATTGTGTTTTGTTCTCTGTAAATAAATAATTGTACATTGAAATGTGTGGCACTCTATAACTGTTATCTCTATGATAATAATTAAAATGCAATGAATCTCCTAGGCCATGGTTCATTTAATACAGTATTTAATTATGATAAAAATTATGATGTGTTCATGACACAAATTATAGCGTATAAAAAGTCACAACTAGCGAATGCCTTTCGCCACTTGAAATGAGATATGTAGTAGGTATGCGTGACAAATGTCATATTTCGCACCTGACAATACAACTTGAAGCTTCAAATTATTAACGACAGCTTCATTAATATGAGGAGATGTTTTTACCTTTATAAGAAAAGTTAAGTAACACTTGATACATCGATGCATGGCAGAAGAGACTGCGATGCTACCAAAGGTGCCAAATCTGTCTGAAGCAGCTGCATTAGGACCAGAAGACGCTTCCATCAACATCTATAAGACTTTTTTATTATACTTTTCTTATAGCTACGCATGACAAAATCAATCGCCCTGCCCTGCCGATGCTGCTTGAGCCTCCAAATTGTTGGTGGTTAGTAAGTATAAGGTGATAGCGAGATGATAGTGAGGTGCGAGGAAAGTGAAAGCAAGGTGAGCGGACGGCAAGAGTGAGGTGAGATCAAGGTGAGAGGAGCTTGTGATCAAGCCGAGAGCAAGTTAAGACGAAGGGCAATTTTCGGTGTCCCTGTAAATGTAGTAAAAAAAAAATCGATCCAGTTACAAGATGTTATGCCGGTAACACGTAAATACTCGTAGCATATTACGGTTGACGGTATAATATTTTTAAGGGTTATTATTTGGAATCGTTCGCTTATAAGGAGTTGAATCTCGCGTGACTGAGATAAAAACCGACTGAGGATGCAATGGAATAGATTTGTAGCACAGTCTGATTTTGCACGTCTTGAGCGTTTCTTGAGCGTTCAAGCAAAGATTGTATAAATCGCGCAGACCTACCAGCATGGTTATTGCACGTACATGCATGCCGATAGAAAGGTTGTATGAATGTAATGACATTAAAAATTCATCACTCAATCAATAATTATAGTATCGAATCCACTCATGGTGAATATTGTAGGGGAGAAACTGCAAAACTAAGGGTTTCATCTGCATTCTACTTGATATCAGAAAACTCGCGTATATTTACGTCTTTTTACACGCTTATAATAATACACGTAATAAATACATAAAAACTTTACTCCTGGAAGTCTACAGTGCTTGTAACTTGACCGATATTTTGTTAACGATATTTGGAGGCATCGAAAAATTGGCAGTCAAAGTACACACCGTGATCCACGTTTGCATTCGGTAAAGATAACCCCATCATTGGACGAGCGAATAAATAACATATCATTTGACTCCTGTAATCGTACAAAACTTGTAACTTGGCAGATATCTTAGATCGGATGTGTAAAGAGATATAAAAAATTACCAGTCAATGTATACTCCGCAAACCATGTTGACATCCGAAAAAGATTAAATCTGATGATTGAAATAAGCAATAAAGAAATTAAAACTTAACTCCTGGCAGTGAACAGCGCTTTGTTATGCCGCGGAATATTCGACAAAATTTCATTCATTACTTTATTCTCCTGCGCTCAGTCGCGAAGTGTAAGGATGTGCTGAAGTACGAATCGAGTCGTCCTCAACGAACCGCGTTAAGTGCAATTTTTCAATTTCGCCAAACGTAGATATTTAATAATGAACCGACATGAGTCTAAAGTTTCACATCAACCTGAACGGTTCATCCGAGGTCAGACTGGCCCAAAATAATAAAATCTAAGGGTACATTCAAACAAGATTGTTTGGTTCCTCGTCGGTAACTCGAAAACATAGCAAACGCATAATTTGTACTTAATTTTCTATTTATATTTCGTAATTAATAACGCAAAGTTGCCGTTGTTTACAATAAACCTTACATTAACTCTGTTATCGTGAATTGACGTTTTTATCTCAGTCACGCGAGATTCAACTCCTTATAAGCGAACGATTCCAAATAATAACCCTTAAAAATATTATACCGTCAGCCGTAATATGCTACGAGTATTTACGTGTTACCGGCATAACATCTTGTAACTGGACCGATTTTTTTTTTAACTACATTTACAGGGACACCGAAAATTGCCCTTCGTCTTAACTTGCTCTCTCCTTGATCACAAGCTCCTCTCACCTTGATCTCACCTCACTCTCGCCGTCCGCTTACCTTGCTTTCACTTTCCTCGCACCTCACTATCATCTCGCTATCACCTTATACTTACTAACCACCAACAATTTGGAGACTCAAGCAGCATCGGCAGGGCAGGGCGATTGATTTTGTCGTGCGTAGCTATAAGAAAAGTATAATAGAAAAGTCTTATAGATGTTGATGGAAGCGTCTTCTGGTCCTAATGCAGCTGCTTCAGACAGATTTGGCACCTTTGGTAGCATCGCAGTCTCTTCTGCCATGCATCGATGTATCAAGTGTTACTTAACTTTTCTTATAAAGGTAAAAACATCTCCTCATATTAATGAAGCTGTCGTTAATAATTTGAAGCTTCAAGTTGTATTGTCAGGTGCGAAATATGACATTACTCACGCATACCTACTACATATCTCATTTCTAGTGGCGAAAGGCATTCGCTAGTTGTGACTTTTAATACGCTATAATTTGTGTCATGAACACATCATAATTTTTATCATAATTAAATACTATATTAAATGAACCATGGCCTAGGAGATTCATTGCATTTTAATTATTTTCATAGAGATAACAGTTATAGAGTGCCACACATTTCAATGTACAATTATTTATTTAAAGAGAACAAAACACAATTACAAACACTATTTGGAACATTTAAAGGTTAAGACATAATAAATAATTACATCTGGTTAAAGTATTATTAACATTTTATTCCCATTTTTTCACTTTGGAACACATCACGAGCACATCACCTTTCAATTATTTTCTTCGATCGCGCATAAAAAAACCCATGCGAATGAACAAATGACATGCGTCATTCTACTATACTATCCCGTCCGACGTTGCCGCAGACCGAGGTCTCGGTTTCCATCGAACATTTGCCGACTTCCGGCGCGGGAAGCGTATGTGCTCCTGATTGGTCATTTATTATTTGACTTTAATTGCATCTCATTAATAAACTTTTGAGATTTTCGGAAAACCGCCAAGTAATTGTGCTTAAAATGACCTCAGCTATCGGCATACTGCGGGTCGGTCACTTTTTTTGAATCACCCTGTATATATATATATATATACAGGACAGGGTGAGATATATCTCATCCCCCCTGGCACCCGTCGCACTTATCTGCACGCGTTGTCCCTTTTATTCTTCGTGCATTTTTCGTGCCCCTCTGTTACGCGTTGGCTTTCCGTGAGCGCAGTGTTGATTAGATATCGACATAACGGTTGATATTTCGGGTACTCTTGCTCCTATTCCATTCTTTCGACGCACAACGATTCATTTGAGCACGTAATATAGGAAAGGGGGGATGAGCTGCCCTGCAATAGTTGAACCGAGGGGAAATCCTGATCGAACCTTTTAGCCACATGTCGCGCAATCCGGTGGTGAAGCTTCACCTATCCTATAGGATATTGTTGTGGCGAGACAATTGCGCACACGAATCTCAACCAAGGGGATGGTTTCTCACCCTCGACCTAGCAGAGCCAATTCAATCCCCTCGTTAAACCTGTATATATAATATATATATATATACATACAGGTTGAACGAGGAGATCATGATACATTGTTTCTACATCTTTGTGTTTTTTTAAATTATCGTTGACTGTTTTGATAGAATCGATATATTCTTTTTTCCTCTTGCAAATTCCTTATCTAATTGAATAATAAATAATAAATAATAAATTTCCTTTCTTATATATTGTAACGTGGTAGAATATTCAATATATGAGAACGATTAACGGATTAAACGTGGTAAGCGTCCTGGCGGAGCTCAATAGTGAGAATAGTCGATTGACAAACGGAAGAATTCGAATCCTGGCCCAGACGGCCTGCATATTTTTGCGCATTCTTCCTCATGTATTCCACTTTTTTCGGGTTATAGAATATACAATTGATTTTTCTTATTAATGTAACAACTATTTGATCCCTCGTTTTCATTAATGTACCGATCTTGAGAACTTTAATAAAATGGAATTTTAACTCCCGCCCGGTACATCGTCATCGTAAGTGTATCAATTGAACAGTTTTTAAGAGCCATCGCTTAATTTTGTAGCAGCAGTAAAATACGTACGATCATCGTATAGAAATATCTACGCGTGAACGTATCTAATAATCGTAACGGTGAGAAGATGAGTGTACAAAAATCCTGCTAACAAAGTGTGTCTTTTTCCTAAGTGAAATCAACATATCTGAGCTCCACTTTTATCGCTGTTGATATCTCCAGAACAACGACAGTTAACAGGGACATCTGATCTTTTGATCAGTCGAATGAAAACTCATGTCGCATAGAGTTTTGGTTAATGATAAGTAGCCTTTTTAATATTTACGAATAGACTATTCGTGAAAGCCAACGAGTTAACAATTTATAGCACCAAAATATTTTTAGATAATCAGAAATTTGTCGTACAAAACTACAAGACAAATAATCATTTTTTTAATATGTTCTTTTGCTCAGAGTGGTATTTGCCACTCCTCCGGAATATTCTTTAAGCTCAGAATTTTTCATTAATGAGGTTGATTTATTGGTTACGCTTTTTTTTTCTCGTTCCTGTACTAGATTTACCGATTAATAATAGGATTTTTTTTCAATAGATGGAGTTACACGTATGTTGATATACTCGTATATGCGATTTGATATGTATGCTATTTTGTTGTATTGACAACAAGGTCAAAAGCTTTATATGTGAAATGTTGAGGTGTTAACGTAATAGATACTTTGATGCTTTAAAATGTCGAATTTCATGCCAAAAAAGAGCATTTGGGGGGAAGTTTTAATTCATTATTTTATTTTAAAGAAAAGTGCTGTTGAAAGTTATCGTATACATGGGAAGCCTATGGTAAACATGCTCCATGTCCAGGTCAACCGAAAAAGTTTAAAGACTAACAATTACGAGCAGATCGGACGAAGATTCGTGTCAAACTCAAAAACAAATTGCAGATTAAACATTGCTCAGCAAAACAATTTCCAATCGCTTACAAGCTATTAGAAAGATTTTAAAGAAGGAAATGTTGCTTCAACGGCACGAAGGAAAGTCTTTTTTGCATCGAACTGACGATGAAAAGTGGATTTATTTTGAGAATCCCAAACGCAGAAAATCATGAGTGGATTCAGGTCAACCATCAACATCGACTGTGGTGCACTGTGGTGCTTTATGAGCTTCTCAACTCAGGTAAAACCGTTAATACCGATCGTTACCTACGACAAATAATCAATTTGAACCACGCTTTGATCGTTAAACTACCAGAATTAGCCAGAAGACACGGCAAAGAAATTTCGCTTCGTGATAACGCAACATCGCACAGTTCAAAAGCAGTTAGACACACGTTAAAAGATGTTGCCTGGGAAGTATTAACCCACCCAACGTATTCACCGAAACTTGCTCCTTCGGATTATCACTTGTTTCGATCGATGATACACACAGTTTCCGAGCAGCACCTCAAAACGTACGAAGACGTGAAAAATTCGGTCTCTGAATGGTTTGACTCAAAAAAAGAAAAGTTCTATTGGGACGATATCCACAAATTACCTGAAAGATGCGGAAAATGTATAGATAGCGATGGACATACTTTAAATAAAGCTCTTTTGATGTTTCTTTTGAAATTATCGTGTTTTCTTTGATTACTAAATCCGCGTTATTAACCAGAGTACCTAGTAGGTTCGACGTAAAATTTCCAGTCGAAATACCGAAAGTATTATTGAACGTTCGTCAATTTTTTATGCTATTTCCTAACTGTAAAAACTAATATTGCAAGAATGATGTATCGAAATAACAATTTTTTACGTCAATTTACGTAGATTGAGTAACACTTTCGGTGTTTTGAATTTGTAGATAAAAAATGTCAGCTCCTGATATTCTAACTGCATAGATGACTAACAACATATATGTTGATAATTTTAAGACTTCCAGTATCACATGATGCATTGAAATTCGAGTACACGCTGGTAGTAGTCAACCAATTACAATTGGTCCGGAATGTCACACGAGTAGTGATATTCGAAGCCACCGGTGCAGTCCTCACTATATGCGTCATATGTCACTATAGCGCATATTGTAGTCCAATACTAATCCAGATATCTTGTCAAGGACGTCGAAACGGCACTAACCGGAGGCTGGTGGCGAACCGGATTCCCGAATCACGGTCGAAACCAAGCTCGTGGGGTCGAGTTGGAGGATATATGCCGGTATTATCCCGTCGAGGAAGACAATTCTATGATAATACGATGATGATGGCATAGCTGTACGCATAACTCGTCACCCTCGAGCATCCATAACCCCGGGTTGTCCGTGGTTGTAGCAAGAGGAACATGCGTTGACTCGGACGCCAACAGGACACTCGGAGAGATATCGCCTCGGTGCGTCAGCGCGATCTCACGGACATCATCACCGCTACAACCGAGAAGAGGTTTCAAATTTCATGTTGCACTGTCCCCGCGATGGCAAACTGCACCCACACATTCAACGACCTATTAAACGACTGAGCAGAGATTGTATCTTCCTCGGAAACTCCCTCGTGAATATATACATCTTACAACAGGTTATCTTACAACAAGCTCGTTGCTCACCGAGAAACGAGCTCGAACGGAGTTAGCTTGAACGATGTGTGGCTGATCGGAGCTCCCTCACCCTCGCTTCGGAACGATATACCTCGTTCTCGCTTCGTGTTATCGTTGGCTATCCGCGAGTGCATTCATCATGTACAAACCGCGCACAGCAACTAGTTTCTCTGTTTGGCGATGGAGAAATGGCTCTTAGCGAGCCAGACATCGAGCGAGCAGCGAACTCCAACTCTATAGCGTACAGAGTGTCTGGATAGGTCGTAGCCTCACAGTGTACACAAGTTGCAGCATCACCAGGAGACGGGTAACTCGTTACCCAGGCAAGTACTTTCTCTGCGTCCTTGGTGGCGCTGATGCTCCTAGGGCCCCTTGTCTTATTTTCCTTCTTCCCAGGAAACGATTTGCTCGATCTTCGTGGGAATTTCGCCGTTCTAAGCAACGCAAACGCCCGTCCAGCCCCTCGGTCCACTATGGACGCTATGGTTAGCCAGGTTGTAGCTAAACACAGAATTGCAATAACGATTCCATGCACCCTGGTTATGCGATTGCCCGTCTGGTTTTATGCGCGTCCACGCGGTACAAAAGCTGTTTCGTATCTCACTATTTCGCCGGTAGTCGGGTCACTGTGAAAATCGTTACGAATACTCTAAAACTTACCGCACGAATAAAAATTACGGCATTGCGAACGCCAACAGTAACAAGAGTTTACCATTTTCGTAGAATTAAGAGGATCGACTCATCTGAAAATCATACAAATTAAGCGATGTCGCATATTAAATCTTGCAGCTTAACGAATATATATCTCTCGATTAATAAAAGGAAAAATGTAACTTTTTCATAAGCGAAATAATTTTTTACAGCCTAAATCATCGACGAAATTATTTTTTTACGTATTAAACTTAAAACAAGATTCAACGTTGTAACCAGTTGATACAGAATTAATATTTTAAACAATTGTCATCGATAACATCTCTCACCGGAGAGCTTCGAATTAACTCCTGATTAAACAATAATATTTTACGACTTGGAAGAACGCCAACTCGTATTACTTTCCTTAAATTGTACCACACATATATGTACGACGATACTTCAGCTCACATAGAAACTCTGTACATCAAGTTTGCATAATTCGTTAAGGAAATTCACGGGGTCGAGGAGAGCTTGCGCGAGGGTGCATGGAAACTTCAAACGATCATAACTTAGAACTCCGTTAATGTGCCGAGCGACGGTTCCGCAACGCCCGTCGGTGACTTTGTGCGAAAGGGGCACGCTGTGAATACGTGCTGGAATTGAGTTTGGTTAAGGAATATAATATCGGTATGCGAGAAGCTAACCTGTGTGCTACGCTACGTCTCTAAACCTGTCTAACGCTGCCGGTTCTGGGTTGGGTCTTACGTTACCAGCGTCAATTGTTGTTCTATACCACTCACGTATTATTCCGAATGAGTTTCGATCGTACCTCACCTCGCTATGTCCACAATCGAGTTTCACCTATTCATTCTATAATCATTATAGCGTGACTTGAAATTTAACAGTAAAGTCACGTATCGAGTGATAATAATTAAAATAAGCGAAGCTTGAATTAATGTATTTTAATTGGAAAATAATAAAAAAAAGTATCTTTGCGATCTTCGATGAGATAGGAATATTTTATTTCAAACAAACTATCATTTATTTTGCTTCCTTGTGGAGACATTTTTGTTTTCGTGACAGTTTTTTTCGTGAAATTTTCACCTCGGAGTACTCAAAATTTTTCAAGATGTTGGGAAATATATCATTGGAACAAATTTCTGTTTGCGCGATACGATAGCGTATCGGGATAAATAGATTTATCTGATTTACCGACGACACATTGTGAAACAACCACGGGACTTTTGTATTTTACATTGATAGATACATTTACGATAAATATTATAATTGTCAAGTGAGGTTCAGTGTGATATACGCAGCATTTTTAATTATCAATATTTTTCGAATTGCTCTTTTTTATTGGCTAAATCTCACTGTTACGAATCTCTGCTCTTTGCAAAACTGTTAAAGTTACTCTTCCGAATTATGTTTTGTCCATACGGTTTCCAAAAATAAATATATATTCATCCAAAATGCCAGGCAGTGATAATTATGCTACTGGCATGACGGGATTTTTATACGATCGTTACATTGACTTGTTAATATCGATCTGGTTGTAGCCACTATATCTAGCAATTTGAGATATTACGAAGAGGTAATTTGTTTTAGATATTCCGCAAAATTGACATCCATTCGACAGCGTTACTGTTTCATCATTCAAAATAATTGTAACGAGCCAGTAAAATCAACTAATTTTCCTTTATGTATTGAAAATGTATTTGTGATAAACAAACCGACGAAAAATTCTATATGTCGGAAATATTTGTTTCTTTTCCATGGATGCGCTTCCCTATTGCCGAGTGTAAAATGGCCACATTATTGTAGGACGTAATGAATACGAAAGAATACATTCGTTAGCATTCTTATCTATCTACGTTAAAACCAAAATACTTTGTTGCGATAAGCTAAATTATTCCTAGTTAATTTCATAAGCCGCCATGAACGTATTACGTAATATTATTCATCTTAAAGATGAAAGAAAATTGGAGCAAGTGAAGCCACAAATTCAACTCGAATATTTCGCACAATTGTCGATCTCTGGTGAATTCGAAATCATTTACAAAATTCTCTAAATCATGTCATTTCTTATGAAAGAATAATGTAATGACAATATATTCGGACAAAATAAACCTAATAAATTAAAAAATATTTAATAGATTCATCAAATAATCAATTTAAACTAAAATATTGTAACCTAACCTAGCGGACGTTTGTTTGACATATTATCTTCGATTAAAGATTGGTACAATATTGTTACAAATATTTTATAGAATCATTTGTTTGTTTCTCGTGTTTGGTGTAACATTGTTAGTTTTTCTCTTTGTAAAACGTAAAAGCTTTCACTCAAAAGAGGGATGTAATCTAACCTAGTGGACATTTGTTTTAAATAATATCTTCGATTATAAATTGTTGTAACATTGATACAAATAATTTATAAAATCATTCGTTTGTTTCTCATGTTTGGTACAGCATTATTAGTTTTTCTCCTTATAACACGTAAAAGCTTTCACTCTACCATTACTTAGTAACCTAACTTAGTGGACATTTGTTTGATATAATATCGTCGATTATAGATTGGTGCATTATTAATAGAAATTATTGATAGAAATATTCGTTTCTATCTCGTGTTTGGTGTAGCATTATATTTTTTTTCCTCGTAAGGCGTTTCTCCTTTCACTCAAAAAATTGTAAACGAGTAATTCCGGGTGAAACAATTTCGAGTCATTTGCGGTTTCTCGCTACCCTGGTTTTCATCTGTTTAACGATATCACGAAACGAGCTTTGCTTGTGAGTCGGAAAAGAACAAAGAAACAAATGTATATAGCCAAGACCAGCAGAGCCAGAAAATTCTACTCTCTCTCGCTCCTGAGTCTCGAATAGGATTAGTTTCCCACGGGAAATCAAGTGCGGTGGAAGCAGCTTCTGGAAGGTATTGTCCTCCGACCTCCAATAAAAACTTGAGACACTAATTGTCACCCCCTTGGGTTGGGTGGTGCTGCGGCTGGTTCCATGACTGCCGCTGCCGCTTCTGATGTTGCTGCTGCTGCTGCTGCTGCTTTAATGTTGAAATGTCGGCTATGGGTACAACTCACCGTGCCAATTGTTTCGCTTTAAAGTAGTAATAGCACGGTACATACGGAGTTCTATCTTACATTGAAATTATTGCCTTGGGCGACGAGATGTTTATCTGAATATATGGGCACTCCATTCCTTATGCTGTTTGATTACGACCCGCGGAATTGAATATCGTCTCTACTCTTAAAGATACTCTGATTAATCCTTTGATTATATCTCAACGATGAACGTCGGCTGGAAATTGGCACTGATCTAGGCAGTTATAGTAGTTTCAGTTATGAAGTATACGATGAAGTACACGATTCATTTCCACTTTACAGTACTATCATTCAATATTTAATGGTACAAGTCAATTACATCAAACGAAATGAATCATTCAACAGAATGATTCTACGTAATACGTTTGGTATAACATTCAACGCAACCTCCATGGAAGGACCGTATATATAAGTTATATGACTGACAATAATAACAAATTTACTGCGTATGTACAGTGACTTGAATTTACTATATAACTTTAATCGTAAATCATTGAAGAAGTACTCATGAATATTTATATTTTATTTACTCGGTACGCATACTTTGAGAATAATCGTGTCGTTCATTCACAATTATTTCTGATATATTTGTTATAAAATGTCGTTGGATTAAAGAATTATTAAATACGAATGGTAAATGTATTTAACTTTTCAGATCCATTTAATATTACTGTCAAACTTGTGCATACATTCCAGATACTTGTGACTTACATGAATAATGTTGAAGAAGTAAATACTTGAGTTAAAACTTGGAGAGAACAGATTTATAGTCGCACCATCATACGATTTCCTAATTACTGCGTTAACTACCGTTCTTACCCGTCCCTCGGCTCTCTCTCTCTCTCTCTCTGTGCCTTGTTCGCTCGCGCGAAGTGCCAGTTTGTATTTGGACCGCTTGGAATATCCTCGAAAGTCGACAAGTTAGAATTGGCTGTCGGTGTAGGACCAATTTCATTTTGAAAGTTTCACCGTCAGCGTTGGCATCCCATTAGCATAATTGGCTGCGTGTGTTCAAAATGCGGGTTTCCATGCGTGTTTGAATATAGAAGAGTAAAGCTAGGGGTTGGGGAACGTTGGAGTATACCATATCATACCAGGATCCTACATTAGCTTTAGCAAGTGTCCAGTTCGGTGGTCAAAGGAGAGGATCGAATGCTCATTCATTCCGCTACGATGAAAATTCGTCTGTAAATTATAGCAGAGCAAGTCGACTGCATTTCGCGTTCGATTAATCTATATTCCTTATCGTAAAAATTCATCTCCGTAATCGTAAATGCAAGACGAATTGCGAGAGTCTACTCAGAGTAGATATTCGCTTCACTTCCCACGATAATATTACAAGTTGGCTTCGAAGCTGTCGAGTATTTTTGTTCTCGAATGTTTTTATAACTCGAGTCAGGGGTAAAAACCTATTATCGTTTGGAAATAAAAAAATAATTAATTCGACGGTGTACGTACCACTGACAGCGTAGAATTGTGTATTGGAAGTGTGTATTAGATTTCTGACAGGTAGCATTTGTACTCGGCGTAATTAAAATATTGTCGTTATAAATGTTGTGTACAGATGGGGTAGTACAAGTCTGCAGAGGCTATTTGGAGTAAAAGGGTATTTACGAGGGTAAAGCCCTAGGAATTACAGTGAACGAGAGGTGGGAAACAGGGTGGAAGAAGGAATAGCTGCACCCTGCGTACCCTCAGTGGCCTTCGAGCCAACGTAATTACCCTGCTTAAGGGAATTACGTAACGTTGCCAAAGCACCGCCACGCTTTTGCTATGTTGAGGCCGCTTCCCAAGAGCCCCGAAGTCTGAGAATACGCCTGACCTGGGCTAACGGCATTCCCTTCCGTTACACACACACACACACACACACACACACACACACACACACACACACACACACACACACACACACACACATATATATATATACTTTTAACTGTGAAGCTCACCATAGGTTTCTCCTTCGATGAAGAGAAGGCTAGCAGTTTGGTGAATCTTACAATGTACAGGGCAGCTATTGTAAGATTGAATACAAGAGAACCTAGGCATAAGTTAAGGTATCGATAACAACCCATACACGTAAGTTATATAGCTGCAACTCTACACATAGAGCATGATGGCAATATGCTCTATGTGTATCCAAGCGAATCGCGTGTATCTAAGAAAATAATAAATTTTAAATGAATAACCTTCTTTCCATCGTATGAAATATCTATATTTGATTGATATGTATTCATTAAAGTTTCATAAATTGATTTTCTCATTTTATGGAGTTATTTTAAGGCCCGAGAACCGATCCTCTTGGAAATTAATCCTACATACTTGCCGAACATACAAAAATGTCGTGAAATTGCGAAGACACGAGTTTACATCTCTAAATATTCATCGTTGATTTCATGATTCACTGTGAACGCTTCTTTTGCTGTACAAAAAACTGTTATCGGAAAAAAATATTTGTTTTGCAAGACTGTTCCATGATAGATTCTGGAAAAATCTTGACATTACAGGCAGCAAAAGAAGCGCACACAATGGAAACATGAAATGAAGGATAAATATTTAGAGATGTAGAAGAAAAGTGTACTAGAAAATGTTAAAAAAGAACTTGCACTATTATTAAACCTTTGAATGTTTATATATCGATGTTGACGCATGCATTTGTCAATATATGCATCAGTGATACTCAAGGCATTGAAGTAGAAGTCGGCATAAAAATTTTGCAGCTTATGATGGTAGGTTTAGGACTACGTCATTCGATAAATCTCCTATAAATTTATTTGTCACATAATATGATCAATCCTCACGTAACATAGAAGAATAAATCATTGCTAGGCTAAGGGAGCGATTGTACAAGTGATGGCTCGTACAAAATTCGCGCCGCTTTAACCTCTCGAGAAATGCTGACAGAACATACCACGGTCCAGGTACGAAGATGTAGAGACGTGGAAGACGAGAAGCTGAGATCTTCATAGGACATCAGAATGGCAAACAACAGGTGGTCTTCCTTTGAATTATCGTGACAGTATGTGATCTCAAAGCATTAAATATAAGCTAAAGAAAATCGGAACAGAGATTCGTTCCATTCCCTTGGTATACTCGACCGCTTTCCGGGAATGTGACATCTCCTTGTCTTCTCTTTGCAACCCGGTGATCTCACTTCCGTCTTTCACGGTCGCCCTCGATCTCACTATTCCTAGCTTAGATACAATTTTCTTCCACATCCAACAGTCTAGTCTACTTCACTAACGGTTTGCTTCTCATCCTGTATCATGATTACTTACAGGGGTGTTTCTTTTACTGATCACTGATCATAAATAGGTTGATTATCTACGATGTTCTGCAGATACTCTTAAGGGGAGATGAAATATATATGGGTGTGACAGTGATGGAATTAAATATCGGAGTAAGAGAATTCGTGCAGCAATTTTTCACATCTTTCCGGATGTCAGACTGGACTCTGTTAGGGTTTGATCCATTTGTAGGCATCCAGATCAGAGTTTATGTGGTCTTTGTAGGGTAATCATTAACACAGCATGATTAGCTGATCGACAATACGTGTTATAATTGGCTCAGTTTATCAAGGGACGCGGTTGTACTGTGAATCAAGAACATTAACCTGCCTTGACAGCCGACGAGTGAAACGCGATAGGACTCTTAATCCCTTGCTCTATTTTCATGAGTCTGACTCGTGATGAAAATTTTAGGCCAAACTTGAATATCACGAGTCAGGCTCGTTGTTTAATTTCATGTCAAACGTGAATATCACGAGTATGGCTCGTAATTGATATTTCAGTCCAAACATTAATATCACGAGCCGTATTCGTGGTCTTAATCTCGGGCTAAACAAGAACGTCTGAAGTTAGGCACGGCTTGTTTCGAATTTCCCGGTAGTGCAAGGGGTTAAACTCGAAGCAACTCCAATTAGCCACATATTTATCAATCGACAGTATTCTGAATATATTTTGTGCTGTAGTTACAATGCCTCTAAATATTTATAAGCTCAAAATATTTCTTTGAAGAGCAAAATATGAAGATAAAGCTGTTGGCATATCGAGGATATTGCAGGTTGCGTTTTTCATTGAGTCGCAAATTTTTTAGTACAATTCCGCAGACTGCATATAACACACGGCACATGGAACATACTGCGCTGCGAGTTTCTTTTCTCTATCTATTCTGTCTCTCTGATAGAGATAAAATGAATGAAACGTCACAGCACACGATGCTATGGAGATAGAATAGAAAGAATTAAATAAACAGTACACCTGCCAATCCTTGCTTCCTTTCATCTGCCAATCAATGTCTGTAAATCAGTCGCTTCTGTAAAATGACGGATATACAGACTGTCAGAAACGCATCGTCGGCAAATGCTTGTGCGCCGATGAGAAATTAGGTTTTTAATGACAGTCGACAATTTTGCGAAAGTCTTGGTATATCCGTCGGGTAAGAAGATTGGATCACAGCCAACGTCTCTAAATCCTCCGGGACAGGCGATGGTTCTGCTGGTACGGCCTTCAAAAAGGATAATTGGTTCGTCAAGATTTCCCGCGGAATAAACAAAACTGCAGACAGCTTCTTCACTATTGTTTTCTCATCCATCGAGCATTTTGCCAAAGCCTTCCGGGGTCCCTACCCTGTCGAAATACCATTTCACGTGATTCTCATGATTACATGATCTTTCAATACTTGGACAGTTGCTTGACATTTCCCTCTGATGTTATAATGTGCCACGTCCTGATATTCCGGAAGATCAATTTTCTCGTTCATCAATTTACGATGAAAGTTCTTTCCCAGTATGCTACCACTTCCTCGAGCTTCCTTAAATTTTCCGTTAGGAAGACAATGCCTTTATGATATTTTCTACACTTTCCATCGATTCTGATGTAAAAGTTGTATAAAAGTTGTGTCAAAAGACGCAAGAAGCATCACCTTTAAAACCTTCTGTTAACGTTACACAGATCTGCCAACATCGAAGCTCTTATTTACGTTATGATGATCCTTTTTGATACATTTTTATTCGTTAGTTAGAATTGGTTTTAAATGAGGAAAAATAAACTTTTGAGGCTTCTCTATGTACGTCAACAGGTAAAAATTCTTTAAAAACAAGTTTAGTCCTTGCACAAAGAAGAACTTGGAGCTAAATTGTAGGACTATTTAATAGCTTACGACAATATACGTAAAAATTCGACATGAATCTGTCGGTAAGATCTCGAAGCTAAATATTGGGTCTGGGAAAAAGTACGTGGCGTTTTTTTAGTAAAATTCAACTGATTTTCTTATAGTGTAAAAATTAATTTATTTAAACCAAATATGCTCCATTATTATCGACAATGTTTCGCCATTTTTCGGGTAGAGCCATGATGCTATCGGTGAAGAACTTCTGTGGGTTCTGGTTGAAAAACTGAATCAAGTGGTTTTCACAGGTGTCTTTTCAAAGCAGCTTAATTCCATTGAGAGAGTTTTGCAGAGATCGGAATAAGTGGTAGTCAGAGGGTGCTATGTCTGGAGTATATGATGGATGCATCAAAACTTCCCAACCAAGCTCTCGCAATTTTTGACGGGTCATCAAAGAAGTGTGTGGTCGGGCGTTGTCATGATGGAAGACAACACCTTTCCTATTAATCAATTCGGGCCGTTTTCTTTCAATTGTCTTCGCGTAATTTCTCTAGTTGTCCACAGTAGAGCTGAGAATCAATCGTCTGACCAACTGGAAGTAGCTCATGGCGGACGATTCCCTTCCAGTCCCACCACACACACAGTATCACCATTTTCGCCGTCATCCTGCGTCATCGCGAACGCTTGTGATGGCTCACCATCCCTTGTCCACGATCTTTGACGCTTCCGATTGTCGTACGTGTTTCATTTTTCATCACCGCTTATGACACGTTTCAGAAATGGCTCGATTTCATTGCGTTTCAGCAGCGCATCGCAGATGTTAATTTGGTCTATCATGTTTTCCGCGCTTAACTCATGAGGAACCCATACATCGAGCTTCTTTTTGTAGCCAGCTTTGTGTAAATGGTTCAAAACAGTTTTGTGGTCAATTCCTAGCTCCATACCAATATCGACACTGCTGATATGCTTATCTTGCTGGACTTTATTTAAGAATTTCATCAGCTTTTTCAGTGATTGGACGACTAGAGCGTGACTCATCTTTCACATCAAAATTACCAAAACGAAAGCGAGCGAACCATTTCCGCGCAGCAGATTTCAATAAAGTACTTTTACCGTAGACAGCACAAATTTTTTCACAAGCCTGCGCAGCGTTCTTCCCTTTGTCGTAATAATATTGCAAGATATAGCGAAATTTTTTATTACTTTTTTCCATTTTCAAACGCAAACAACTTTCCAACCACTGCACCAATTTCGATGTTTATACACTCAAAGTAACGCTCGAAATGTCACCTTTCCAATGAGCGTTTAGTGGTGTCGCTACGATTTGTGTTACCTGACTTATTTGCCATCTATCGGGAAAAACGCCACGAATTTTTTTCTCAGACCCAATATATATATTACGGCGATAAAATTACATGTCGCTCGAGTTTTAGGTGAGACGACAGCAATCGACGTATCTAGGCATTATTTTCGCTTTCTTCGTACATGTGCGCCGAATGTAAAGGACTTTCCTTCCCTTATATTTATATTTTACAGGTGAGCGAGACGTTGCTCCGAGCAACGGATGACAACAAGGCCGCACGTATTTCGCCGCTAATCCAATCGCTTTTCCTATTGTAAGGCAACGATTACCGAGCGGACATCAAAATTGGTCGTCGCGCACCAACTATCGAAGCGCTAATTATATTCACAAGATTCAGAGCTGGCCTCCTGCGAAGAAATTAGAATGCATTATAGGTGACAGGGCTCGTGAATCCGAAAGCGACTGATCTCTATGCTATTCCCGTTCGACCATCGTCTCGCTTTGAACTGATGCGAGAGGATTCCCGACGCATACTGCGAGAAGCATTACTGCGAGAAGAAAGGAAGTAGTGCAAGAAAGGAAAAGGGAAAGAACACGAGACACAACGCTTCGAGAGTCGGTGAACCCTTGTCGCCAGCCGTGGTATTAATTAGTTTTGTTTGCCCGGGTGCCATTACGACGGCTTTGTATACGAAAATTTAGTTCCTCTGGACGGCAGCAGATTTGTCGAGTATTAGAGTCAACGGGATCATCCAATTAGTTTATCGTGTACTGGAATATCAAGACAGAGCGGTGTGAGTGTGATTTGCGGTATAATTTGAAATCGGCGAAAACTGAGGAGCTGGTTTTTCTCATCTGGAGGTAGAGTACGCCGCGGGATAATTTTCTGATCTTAAATGATCAAAATCTATCCATTCTGTGTGTCTAAGAGTATCTGTATGAGTGGCTGTATTCTTGTGCAACCCTCCCCCCCCTCTCCCACATATATACACTCGAAAGCTACGTGCCCTCGCAATCTATCATTGAACATTCACGGCCCTTATCATTGACACCTCTCCCTCGACTTTACCACTGAACTTCCTCTGTACTTAGCCCTGAGAGAAACTCGAAGAGGGATGGAATAATTTGGACTGATCTAGATCTATTTCGTACGCGAATTCTGTATTGTTTTCTGTTTATACTAACTGATTATATTTCTTTGGTAACTTGGCATCTCTTTTTTGCTTGACATACACTTAGTTTTTAATGTGAATACGTCATCTTATCGGTACAATAATTGATACATTGATTTGTAGTTAATTTTGATCAATCCAACATCGCCCCGATTATTACTCATCTATTCTTGTGCTTTGAAAGATGCACTATTCGTTACAAGTACAGCTATTCGTGAAGTCCAGAGATTCGAAAAGAAAAATACAGTTGAGGATTATGGGAATGGTTTCAGTTCAAATACTGGAAGAAGTGACAGTAGACGACGAGGAGAATCAAATGGCAAGAAAAGGAGAAAAGAGAAAAAACTAGCAACGAGTACAGAAAATAAGGTTGGAGCAAAGTAAGAGAAGAGTAAGAGCACGTACGACAGATTCGTCGATTGCGTTGGGCGACGATCCACTTTTGACAAATGGTCGGGATTGCCGACCCGACTGACCATCGGACGTGAAAGCCCGCACGACTTCGTTTTCTAGCCGGGTTTCACTGGCTCACTGTTCGTCGGAAAGACTTGGCGGAAGCGTGTGGTGAATGATGAGCACGCGCGTGTGCCACCGAACATCGGAAAATAATCTTCTAATAAGGCCACTCCTATCCCTCAATCTCTTCGCAACCGTCGAACCTTCTTTCTTACTGTCTCTCTTCTATTCCTAAAGAAATCGTGGCTTAATAACTGGAAACTCAATAACGATCACTGTATCAACTTCAAAAGGACATTACAGGAATCTTGCCGCCGGCACCAGCAGCAATAAGTGACATCCCTTAAGAATATTTTGCCGACAGAAGTAAAATAGCGGGCTAGTAAATTCGCACAAGCTATTTCGCATTTATTGCATTAAGATGGAAAGACTGCCCTTGACAGTAAAATTGCAACAATATTCATCCTGTACGTATGAAACTAACTTTGATATCAACTTTAATCTTGAGCTAATGTTAAATTTGATCTTGGCGTCGATATTGACATGTATCTTTAGTTTTATCTTAAGTTCAATCTTAAAATGGAACCTACGACTGAATATTCAGCCTTAACGAAATAGCTGTTGATGAATAATTTTCTACATTTTGTGACAACTACTTTGCCTGAATCTAAAAGTCTGTATAAAAAATTGTCAATAAATGGTAACGTACCCAGACCTAATTATTGCAAAATGGCTTGCACGGAAGCTGTGTATCTTAAGATATATGCGTCACGACCTTCAACACTGATCGATCGTTCAAACCCTTTGGTAATTTCGACAACGACTAAAACATTTCATCTACCCTTCGTTTGCTTTCGCACGTTTCTTGGCTATCTCGCAAAGACGATTATCCTGTATATTAACTTCAATCTATATTTATTGTATATTAAATATTTACGGAGGCTTATGATTTATTAATGCACGGGGTTTGCAATAGTGAAAGGTCTCATTTGAAAAAGCTGTTAGATCTGTGGATTAAACTTTTAAACTCAATATAAAATGCAACATTTTCCAAAGCGCGGGATCATCAAAAGAATTTGTGAAAACAGTAATAGACCCAACGCTTACAGTCGAGTGAATTTAAAATTCGACGAGTTATCTCTCATATCACACTTGCCCGCTGAAAGAGGTTGCCGTTAAGCGAAGATTAAACAGTGAATTGATGACTTGGTCCTCGGGACGTTCTTTGGAAGGCTTTGCGGTAGTGAAACAAGAGGTACTTCCGCTTGTCTGGTGAGAGCGTGACCACGTGGATTTCCGGATTCGTTCATGCAGTGAACCCAGGATACTGCTGAACCTCTTTGCAGACTTATCCCCAATGCTCGTTCTCGCTCTTTGTCTTCCTTCTTCTGCTTCTTCTTCTCTGTCCTCCTGGTTTCCTCTGACTAATGCTTTCCTTTTTACATTAGGTATACGTATACACCTATCCATCTCTCACCGTTCTCCGCAATCTTCGTCGTGGTGGCAGAGGATTCGAGGTCGAATGAGAATGACCCCAGCTTGATACGATGACCCTGTGCCGCCGCGTCCTCGACGTTGTTGGATACCGCGCTGAGCCCGTCAACCCAGACAGCGAGTTCAGCTCGCGAACTCTATGAATTCCGGAAACCCATCGTCGTGGCTATAATATGCAAATGTATACCGTAGGCGAGACGCGTCATTCATATTTCTCTCCCATTGCGTCTACGGTGACGTAATCATGAGGATGTTTGTCTAGCTTCCTTTTCTCGTTGCACCGGAGAATGGATTATTCTTGGCAAGGTCCCTGACGTTGTCTCTAACAAGAAAGTTGGAGAAAGACCCTTTAACCCTCTAACCTGACAGGCTAGGCTGCATTGCAACGCTTAGCCTACACTACGGTAGTACATTCGTTATGCTTTGCTATGCCATTCGTTTATCGTAAGCCGAGCTACACTCGGTCTCGGACTCCCGAGAATAAGATTTAATGTGCATCTCCTACATTCCGGACTAAAACAAGATTTTTCACTCTGTTCTTTACCCATTCAGCCACAAATTAGCCTTCATCCTATTAAATATATGTTCAGTAATTTTCCGTAATTGCAAGCGTTGGGTAAATTTTAACAATCAGATAATGCAGACATGTTTATTTTTGAGGTTGAAAATGGTGCAGCCGATAAATTGTCCAGTAGATCGACTATAGCAATTGAAACTAGTTCCAAGTTAATGAACGTCATTGTAGAAAGTTTTGATGTCAAATAACCATTTATAATTATGAGTTTCCTTGAAACAATTGCTGTTATTATCCTCTCACGGTAAAAGGATATAAGTATGCATGTAGTACTGATTCTAAAGTGTGTTTAATTTTTTTTATCGCGCCGTTCAACGACGTGCAAAGGACCTGCCTTGTTATTTATATCTCTCACAGGTTGAAATTTCCTAAAAAAGCCATTCTCGCAATTTTAGACTCACAAATTCACACGGATACTCGGACTACGGTGGCTGGCTTAAGGTAGTAGGCGGAACCTCTGGATTATACGAGAAGTCGTGTAAAGACTACTCCACAGGATGGAGTATTGTAGAGGGAACAAATGACGAGATTTTACTGTAGTTTTATCCTCCTCGCGCGGTAGAACTCTTTCCTGTCTCTCGCTCCTTGTATTCATTCGTTTCGAGTTAGCGGGTGCAACGAGTAGAAATCGATAAAGTATTAGTGAAGTCTGATTCTCATCAAGAGGATATAAAATGAATGGTACAGTTATTAGCCACTTACACAGTAGCTGGCCTATTGAAACTGTTAAGCGCCCGCTCTATGATCTAACACACGTTACAATCTAACTTCTCTGGAAAATCTTTCTCTTAATAACAACACACACAAAAATACAAAGACAATTAGCTTATTAAAAACAACAAAAACTCATTATCTATTGTATAGTTATCCAGTTATGCGATTACAACATTTTTATTAATCATGAGTACACAATTAATTAATTATTTTTGTCACACAACTTTATATGTATCGCACTGCATGTCCATGCCGAAAAATAAAAGAGGAATTGCCATATACGAGACCCTGGATACTCTGCACCGTGTTAGTACATTGTAGTGCCGGCAGATGACTCTCAGCGGGCACTGAATACCGACTCTTCACCTACCTGCTAGTCCGCTAGGTGGCGAGTTTGCAGTTTCTTGTTCCCCGCGTGTAACATGACAACTGCATGTCCTTATATATCGAGGTCTGATCTGATACGTAACTTAGGAAAAACTTCGAAAAATATCGAATACCTCATTATCCTCCAGATACTTTAAAGATTTTATTGTTCTCTCTCTCTCTCTCTCTCTCTCTCTCTCTCTCTCTCTCTCTCTCTCTCTCTCTCTCTCTCTCTCTCCCTCCCTCTCTATGTATCTATCTATCTATCTATTGATCGCGGCTTCCTCGCATCAAGCATCATCCACGATCCACTACCTGGTTGCTACTTTCTCGCTCCAAATCCTAGGTAGTCGGTTGCTCGCCCCGTCACTATCCACGTCTCAGTCCATAGCAGTGGCAGATTCGCTTCAAGCGATGGCAACGGCAGACTCGCTCCAAGCAACAGCAGCGGCTTTCTAGATCCAAATCTGGTAGCAGTATAAGGGGATCATCTTGTTCTCTACCGAGAAGAAGGATCATCGACACCTCCCACCCTGATTGCAACCTCATAGCTATAGCAATGAGGGTACGTATACTCTCTCACCTCGCTATTTCACAAAATAAAACGTAATGATTGATAGTTTTCTCTTCAACAGCCGATCACTATATCTTTTACTTCAGGTACAAATGAAATTATACATCACTTATGCTGTATGAAGAGAATCTGGTGAATCATTATGCGAACCCTTCATTCCATAATTCCTCTGGAAGTAGCTCGCAGTGGCTTCGATTTCTTCATCCTCATTCACTTCTTCACTTCTTTCTCGCATTACATTTCTTCCCATAGCATTGGCAAAGATAGGAAAATAATTGCCAGGAAATTTTCGCTCAGACTTATATACCGATACCGATATATACATTGTTCGAGGATACTTTTCACTGCGGAAAAATTAATCTCGCATTCCTTCCATACACATGCCGAGGGAGGAACGAGAGATCGACAAGAAAAGGGATGTTTCATGACTGACAGCAGTAAAACTTGTTTTTTCCTTCTTCTACAACCAGGAAGCTCATCGACTAGCTGTGGGACCTTCGATCCCGCTAAGATTCCTGAGGGAAAACGCTACCCAGCTTTTTTGTCAGCTCTAGTACTCTGCCCTACACCTTTCCAGGGCGTGTTATAGATGTATGAGTGTGAGCTAGTTATGTACGTACGCGCGCGCACGCGCGTGTGTGTGTGTGTGTGCATTGGTAGAAGCATTTTTTTAATTTCATCCTATGAATTGCAATCCGACAATCCACGTTTCTACGAATCAATCCTTGATTTTCTACCGTTCGCAGTATTTTTTTAACCCAGTATAATATTTCCACTGGGAAAATTCAACTTTGCTTACAAAGATAAAACGAAATTTTGATTGATACTTGGTCTATTTGGTGTATACTTCTTAACTAACTACAAATTATCTTAGAAATACACAAAATTTGTTAATTATTTGTAAGGTAGATGAAAAAACAAGTCGGATATTAGATTTAAGCGGAGTTTTAGATATAATGCAACTCAAAAGAGCTGAAAATGCTGTTTCTTGTGCGTTCAAATCTTTTACCGTATAAGTTTAAACAAATAGGCTCAATTTGAAAATCGTCTAACGAATGATTGCTGATGCGGATTACAGAAAAAAAAAAACAAAATCAGTTGTTAGTTAAGGTCTCTAAAAGTATCACATTTGACAATCTTAATATCCTGAGTGTTACATTTGTTTACGGAAGATTTTCTAGCATTGAAGTAATCCTATAATGAAACATTAACCGTCGATGTAGTTTTTTTTTATATTAAACATTTATAAAATATTTTAGAACGCGACGGAAGCGATGTACGTCACCATTAAAAAAAAGTATGAATGAATTGTTCAAATAATACAGATAACAATGTACAATAAGCGTCTTTGTGTATGACGAATGTCATTGCAATTTAACAGCTTAAGTTTTAGAATGTTTCTTCCACAGATTCCACATTCCATTCGACAATGGCTCTCGGTCGCGTTGCTCGTCCATCATATCCACGATGATGATAATCATCGTCATTTTGTATAAATGTTTCCTGATACTATAAAGTGTACTTTGGCAATATCGCTTACTTGAGCCATCATTATTACTAACTCGTGTAAATTCGATGATGTCTACAATGCATTACACTATCGAGAAAAGTTTTTTCCTCATAGTTTTCACCTCCTTTTCATTTTTATTTTGATCATTGATATGTCCGGACGACTCATAAGATCATTCCGATTCGTACGATAAGAAATTACGCTTATGTTATTCAGAACTTTGAATTCTTGTACATTGACAAATTGCGGCTCAATAAAAATTCTGATCAAAACACTTATCCGTCGTTTTACTAATCACGAAATAAAGTTTTTAAATTTAATCTTTCCGTGATAAAGATATCAAATAATGTATTATCAATTATCCTTTTATAATGTTTGCTTGAATCGTTTCCACCTGGAGTCACCACGATCAGTATTTAGCGCAATGAATAATTTTTTTATTGTAAATTTCTTTGAATTTTGAATTTCTAGTTTCAATTATAAATCATGCAATCAATATGTTTTCTGTTCTCTGTCTTTGTAAATACAAAATATCGAAAATTTAACTACTAGTAACAGAGACGAGCACGTACGATAATTTAAAGACGTTCCTTTCGAATGATCTTACGTTGTCTCTCGCACATTTGATAAAACTTTCGGTGATTTTTTTCGGATTTTTAAAGACATCCTGATCAGAAATTTTGTCAGGTAACCATGATTAAGAATAGGGCCTTGTCAGGTTTTGACAGTTTTCCACAACAGGAGTTTCAAACTAGGGCCGTGTACGAGTACCGATTCATAAAGGCTACCCTAATATTTCAAGTTCAAATCCATCCTACTGTGGCCATCAACAGTGGCTACAGTAGGGATTCCTCAATGGGGCCCTGTTTAGGTTTTGACGAGGATTCCACAGTAGGGATTCCAAACTAGGAGCCTACTGCAACCGACAGGGGTTTTCCTAAAAATCTTAGGGTGAAAAATATAATCAAACCTGACGTATTCGGAAACTTGATGATATATTTTGCGAGGTATAAACGTACTCTGTTGTCGATAACATATTGTTAACTGACAAATACCGTATTTATGAACAATAATCAATCAAATACTAAATATTCTAAACGTTACAAAAGTACACTATACGTTATATGTGTGTTATACAGTCATCAATATTGTGAGAACCCGTGGAATTTTTAATCAGGGCAACAAGTTATAACTGAAATAATCAATTCTCGTGTAAAATGACTTAAGGTTATTTTATTTTTATTATTTTTATTATTTTAATGTCAAGGCGTGTTTACATTTTTTTATACTTAAATAGACAATGAAACAATATATTTCTTAAGATGTGTATACGTGGATTAAGGCGCACCACGAAATCAGTAATTCTCAGGGTCGCAGGTTCAAATCCCATCAATGAAAAAATATTGACACGTGTTTTTTCAGTGATTAACGTGTACCATTCTGTCAAAAAAGCTGGAATTTTTAATTAAAAAATGTAAGATAAACCGTTTTAATGAGAGCAAACAAATATTTTTAAATTAGTTTTGTTCGTTGATTTATTAGGAGCTTAATGATGCAGCTTTTATGAATCCTAACAAGATAATCTATAAAGGATCCATACTTTCAAGTGTGACATGCCTAGAAAGGCATTTGCTAGATTTCCTTTCTAGATCCCTTAAAGAGTTGGGGAAACCTGGAAGGGCCCACATAGAAGGCCCTTAATTAAATTTATGCACGGGATTGTTTCATAGAATTCTGCTTTTTTTTAAGTCAACGTATCTGAAGAACTATAGATCACGTAGATAAAGTGTCATAGCACAAAAATTGTATTTTTATATCAGTTTTCAATAATATTTTTCAAACAAATTTAAGCATTTTATTTTTCGTAGTAAAAAAATTTGAATCATACGAAATCATACGGAATCGACTATAATTTTGCTGAAAATGCTTAAATCGTGGAAAAATATAAGTTGCATACTCTCGCCATTTCTTTTTTTGTATAATCGATTTTAATTTTTGATGATTTTGTACATTTTACACAGCAATTGAAGATTACGTTTTTTTTTTAAATATAAAAATATAACTTTTGTGCCGAGAGATTTTTTTCCGTGATCGTTATAATTTTCGAGATACGTTGATTAAAAAATATTTAAGCATTTTGTAAAATGATGAATTTAAAAACCTCAAACAATTGACAGAAAATGAAAAATATGTTAAAGGATTTTTAAACAGTTGCTCAAACGACAGAGAATGCCTCATATCAACGAATACCGCCGGTATAATATTCAACTAGTAGTTTTCGAAATGGTAAAAGTTATTCGATGGTCCCGTGATCGTAAATCTTGTATGGATACCGACGAGAATGTTTAAAGTAGAATTGTACATCAAGTAGAACTATGGAATAGATCATTTAAAGATTTTACAGCTGTTGAAAGTTCATTCCGAGTCTCGACTCGTAGTTTTTCAATCGGGAAAAGTTATCCGGAAGTCCGGTGGTGATAAATCGTTGCGAAGGTGCATTCGTAGATAATTCAAGAATCATTTCGAGATCAAATATAGCCTGCGATTGGTTCGTATGAAAATTGTACGCGTGTTGAGCGTTCCTTCCGATTCGCGGTGATCGCTATTGTTAGATGTAGGTTTAAAAAAATATCTGGAATTATCGGAGCTAGATTCTCTAATGATTTATAAAGAAATCGGTTCCAATATTCTGCAAGTGAGGCCAAAAGTCGTTTATTTATCGAAATTTAAGATAAAGACAACTAACAGTTGCGCATGCTGAGTCAAATTAATTTGACAGATTTCATTGCTACAAATTATCACGTTGCGAATCTTAGTTACATCATACTTTACATGTTGTTTGTTTTATCTGAACGTGATTCAAGATTGGAAGAAAACAAGAATGCAAAGTAGAACCTAATGCCACATTATCTTCCACCTTTCACAAAGCTATCTCTATGAGGGATTATCTTTATCATATCTGGGTTCCACTTGATAAATTGGCATTTGTGTTTTAATTATTATCAAACTTTCTAATATTTCTTTGAATCTATCAAGTATTCGATGACGTTGAAACTAGTGACCGATCTAGCGATCGGGCGGTCGAACTCTTGGAATGGACTGTACATCTGCCGCGAGGCCCGTAGCTGCTGCTTGCGCGTTTACTCTTGGGACGCATTGACGAATAGTCAAATAATCCTTTTACTGTGCATGTTCATGTTTTATATAATGCTTTTTGTCATAACTATAAAATAGTGTATGATCGGTCATATTTCAGACATTGTTTAAATTGTTTATAAATATTCACACCTGAAAATTTCTTGCACGACTAGTTTATCAAGTGCCACATGCACACGCATTCGACTGGGAGCTTGAAACTTTGCACGAATAATCGCCATACCATGACGAATAAAAGGACATACAGTCAATCCCGTTACAGAGATTGTTTATATTTTTTATTAATATTCAAACTCATACATGCATCCCGCGCGTGTTGTTAATCAAGTATAAGATTCACATGCATTCAACTGGGGGTTTGAATCTTTGCAGAAATAATCCTCAGTTTGAATATTAATAAAAAATATAAACAATGTGTGTGACGGGGTTGACTATATGTAGTTCTACCTATTAATCAATCATCGGTCGTGTATATGTTATTATTAAATTCTGAATTTCTGCGACAATTCCCGAGCACTTGTCTTCTTCTAAGATGGAAATTTGGCAATTCGCAACTCGGGGTCTGAGTCAGCGTTACCTAGATTCCTACGTTATCGATATTTTTTGGTCGAAAGATCTCAAACAATCGAATCCCTAATTTTTGTCAACTCTGATTGCCTCACTCATTCGTTAAGAATTAATAAAGCAACCACACTTGACGGTTTTTAATTTCTAAAGAAATCGTGAAAAATTATCACCACAGCCCGGAGGAATTGGTAACGTACCAGGCTAGAATCCTGGAGTTCTCGGTTCGATCCCGGGCTGTGGTGATATTTTTTCACGATTTCTTTACAAATTAAAACCCGTCAAGTGTGGTGGTATTCATTTGTAAGCATACTTGAATTATCGATAACCGCACGCACATCCACTCTGCATGATCGTGCACTGATCACCCGTAGATCCCTCTCTTCTACATTCCCGTGTTTCTCGCTGTCGTAAGTCTAGTCGCAGTAATAAGCACACTACTCTCCCCAGTCACTGAATAGTCGTGTCCGTGGCTAGATGTAAAGTATACCACCCAAAGGCATTAGTATTTAGTTGATAAGTTCAATCATGTACATGGGTTTGCACCAGGCTAAGCGAATAATCATTCGCCATATAAGGTATTTATGAACCGTATATTTTATAATTCTTAAAATACGCAATCCTTCGTGTTGCAATAAAGATCCTTTATAATTAGACCACGTAACTGAAATCTCTCCATTACCAGGGTTTCAGTGGATGGCTGGGCTTCATTGTCATGCCTAGTTGAATGGTCAAAATAGCACGTGAACATCAAAACTTTTGCAAAGAAATCTATATAATTTGGAAACTATCTCATCGTACGGAAAATACGTCTTTGGAATCATTTATTGGAGCGAGATCGCATCGGCGGCTACCCCCTCCGTCTCAGTACCGAAGAGTTCGAAGTTTTCAATGATATTTTTCAAACAAATGTAGGCCATATACCATATAAGGTTTTTATTAACCGTATATTTTATAATTCTTAATATACGCAATCCTTCGAGTCGCAATAAAGTTCCTTTATAATTAGACCACGCAACTAAAATCTCTACATTACCAGAGTTTCAGTGGCTGGGCTTCATTAGCATGCCTAGTTGAATGTTCAAAATAGCACGTGAACATGAAAACTTTTGCAAAGAAATCTATATAATTTGGAAACTATCTCATCGTACGGAAAATATGTCTTTGCAATCATTTATTGGAGCGAGACCACATCGGCGACATACCCCCTCCGTCTCATTATCAGTACCGAAGAGTTCGAACAAGGTGTGTTCGTTGCTCGAGAGGCTAACAATAATCGTCGTTGGTCCACCTAATGCGAATTCTCGCATCCCGTCTACAATTACGAGCAGGTTTGCGATGGTGTTAACAACATTCCTTAAAGCTAAGTTTTAATTTGTCCCGTACTGTAACTTTTATATATCTATATGTCTCTGTTTATCCTTGTTTTGTTGCCTAGAACTTGACTTGTGCGATGTGTTGAAAATACATGATATTTAACTGATTGAATTTAATATCTTTGTTTATGAAATATTCGAGCATATCTCTATATATTGTAATATCTCGAGTTGCTTTTCGTTCTGGCGGTGTCCGTATAACACTGTATAATGTCATTGCATAATTGATAACTGCTAAGATGAAAATGTTTTGAATGAAAGAATCGATATTTATGTGAATTTCAACATAACTTTATGATTTTTGACTATGTGAATATGTTGTCGTACAACTTTGTCGATTAATCTGATGTATGTAAGGTATGTGTATGAAATTTCACAAATTCGTCAAATGTTATGATAGTTAAATGAATCTCGAGTGACATTTTCCCTTTGTCGAGCCCAGAGAAGAGCATCTTATCATCCGAATTTATAAATAAACTCAATAATCTGAAGTAAGATATTTTCAAATATTACTCAAAATAAAGAATATTTCAGTAAAAATCAACGATAAGAAAACATTTTAAATAAATTGAAACTATTCATATTCTGAAGTCGTGTATAGTATAATTTTGAAATACAAATAATAATAATAATAATAATAATAATAAACTAGCCGTGCGAGAAATTTTTATGTGTGATTATTTATAAAATACGTAAACAATGTCCGGAATATTGCCGATCATACACTATTTTATAGTTATGACAAGAAGCATAATATAAAACATGGACTTGCACAGTAAAAGACTAATTGACTATTCGCCAGTGCGTCCCAACAGTAGCGCGCAAGCGCTAGCTTCGGGCCTCGTGATAGAGGTACAGTCCCTTCCAAGACTTCGGCCGTCCGTTCGCTAGATCGGTTCTGACCGCTAAATCGCATTGGCCTGAAATTAACTTGTTTCGACTGTTTAAACAGGCATTGAAACTCGCTGTTTCAATGTGTATGTGTGTGTGTGTGTCGTACGCATCATGCGCGCGTTTTTATAGTTTAACTCTTTTAAAGTAAAAGAAAGTAAGAACAAGCATCCAAAATGAACGTGTCCGATTTTTCATTGAAGTAAATAAAAGTGATTAACGGGCTTCGATACAATTTTTATTGATTCAATGCCACCGCATTCAATATAATTCGCGATCAGTTAAATAAAAGATAGCATTTAATTAAATATATTTTATCATTGACGACAAATAAAAGTTCCATAGGCCAAGATTTCAATGAAATCTTTTTGATTCAATGAATCTTTTTCTCTCGGTGTAATCGTCGCATTGGATCCGCCAAGATTGCTTCGAGACGTTGCCACGTCTTTTGATTAATCTTATGAATAACTGACAGTTTTCTCATCCAATTAATTTCCAATTACAAATAAAACCCACGGTACAGATTCGCGATGCATCTGAAGTAAACATCTCTCACTTATATTTATTTATTCCGATACCGTTGAACAACCAGCGGACTGCAATTGCAAGGATAATATACATACCTCGTTGGTACGTTATACATACTTACCGGGTATACAATGTGTTGTAAATCGCAATTACCAACGCGATAATAATCGTTTGGCGAGTTGCGCGATTGAGTACGTACTACACCATTGAGATTGGTATCTTCTCTATCGTAGCAGGTTCAGCCAGCGGAGTTGTTGAGAGTGCGGGAGAGAGCTACGAGTATACTGTATCGTACGCGGATCGTTAGGGACCAAGGAATACACAAATAAGGTGAAAACATACATTTGTATAGAGAGTCTTCGTTAGAAAATGAGTTTATTTCTCTGTACCACATGATCTATGTACAACGTTACGGTACCGACGAGTACGATGTTCGGCGCTAGAGACACAAAACTCGATAGAGTATAAAAAAAAAAAGAATACAGATAGTTGAAGGATTTAATAATAAAAAAAACAAACAAACAAAAAGAAAGATCGAAGGTCTAGGGTAGCTGGGAATACTTGGGCACAAACGCTTATTGAATCTCGTGATAATTGGATCCATAAGTTACAAAGATTCGTTCCGTTGTATTTTAAGTCCCCTCTACAAATGGAATTACAATTAAAGGGTTTGTATACTTGACGTGAAAAGGTTGATGGATGTATGTAGGAAACGGACGACGGTGAACATGTAGGTTGGTATTTTTGGACAGGCGGGTGTTTCCGGAAGTAGTATCAGGATTTAACAGAGCGTTGCTGTCTGCATAAACGGAAACGGTACTTTTCGAAGATAAAACAAAACAAAACAAAACAAACAAACAAAAGAACGATACAAAATTAAACAAAAATCATATAATACGACGGTGTGGCTGTGTGTATGTGAGACAATTAACGTAAATGTAAAATAAATAAGCGATGTTGTTGGTGGGGCTATAGTAAAAGCTCGGTCGTCGGGTAAGCTCTGTATTTGACGGCTGTGCATACAGATGTGTGTACACACTGTGCGCACAGCTATGAGAACACAAGTTTTTATTCTAGCGCCTCTAGTGAAAACTAGAGGCCACGTGAATGCAAATGAAAGATTACAAAATAAATAAAAAAAAAGAAGAAAACAAGAGCGGGACAAATAAGGGAAACATGAGATAAAGCGAAATGGATTCAAGCGAGGCTATGGGTGAAAGAATACGAACAGTACGCATGTTTGTTGCAACAGAATCGGATGGGAGTAGTTCAGCGAGGAATGTACAGAGCAGACCCGAGCTTGTGACGTTTGCAGGCCCGCACCTCGGGCTCGAGGACAAGCGCAACTGGGACGTCGCCTCCTGATGCGCGGACGGTCACTTGCCGTAATAAAAAAAAAGGCGGCACGTAGAATGAGGTATAAAAGCGTAAAGCTCGTTAACGAGAAAAGAGCAGGTGACCTGTACGCGCATTATGAGCTTAGGAGGATCGCTGTTTCACCTCTTGAAAAATGTGCGCTATCGACGTAACAATGTTTTAGGTTTTGTCCTTTTTTTTTCCTCTCCATCTTTCATATATCTCGACAATGCGGTCGTCCTCGAGTCCAATATTGTGTAACAGCATTCTTTCATTCTATTGATTATCATCATCATCACAATATTATTAATAATAATAATAATAATAATAATAATAATAATAATAATAATAATAATAATAATAATAATAATAATAATAATAATAATAATAATAATAATAATACGGGTAACTTATTTAAAATTAATTGTTAATAATTAAGTTAATAATTAATTAATAAGGAGAGTGGAAAGGGATAGGTTTATAAGGAAGGAATAATATTTTGATGTAACATAATCGTATACGAATATAACTTTAGCTAGTCTTTTTAATAATATATTTACGATACGCTCATGTTCAGCAATTTCCATTGAGTTGAATGAAATCTTGACCCCTCGGGCTCTTCGTGCATTGTTTAACCAATTCAGTCGTCGAATCCATGATACACAAACAACAAAACTATGTAATAATGCAAGCATGTGGAAGAGCCCAAGCGGTAGTTGTTACAACTCGATGAAAAGTGCATTGCTGTGCACCGAAATGCATTGCCAGGGTGGCACGAGAAAACTGGCATAATTTCTTCCTGTACTCCGTCTCTTTGATTCTTCATGTTTTTAAATCTATTTTCCTTGATCTATTTTAGTCCTTTTCCTTTTAGATATTCTCTTTCGTTTCTTTGTAATGTTGGAACGCGGACGACGACGAGAATTCGGTCGAGTCAGGGTACCTTGTACCACGCGGTATACCCAGCACTCCGCACAGCTGAAAATGCCGAGAATGCTTTTCGTAGCTTCAACGTTTGAGACAGTCGCGAATACAGAAATCGGGAGATCACGAGAAGAGCCGCACAAAGAAACAGAGCTCTAACGATATTCCCGACGAGAAATAACTCGCGAAGCGAGTAGTTTCACGAGCTTATAGAGCATAGGGAAATCCGGAGTTGAGAGTGCGCATGATGCATCTCAGTCACGGGGCCAGACACCTCGTCATATTTTCTCGCTGACTCGAGAGCTTTGAAAAACGACGAGCTTTTGGTGAGCAACCGTAAAATTCCGGGCTCTCCGCGTTATCACATTAAAGCTGCATCTCGATTTGTACGACAAACACAATCCTACCAAACGTTATATTATTCACGCGAAATAGAAGTGCGGGTGATGACGAAACTTTTCTACACTTTGTTGAATGCTCGGACTGTTGAGTTAATTCAAATACATTATTTTTGTGCTACTTTTTTTCTCGTCGACGTTCACAGTTTTAATTCACTGAATCTAATGAATTATTTTGCACAATAATGCCAGGAGTCTCTTCGTGCCACCCTACATACCCCGACTACATCTAGTGTACGTGGATGCTCGAGCTTCTTTTCAAAGCGAGCATCCACGTAAACCGAAGACAATGATTTTTATTTTATAAAAGCGTGCGATTTGTGTTTCATTCACATTAGCACGCTTGCACGGGTCGCATTTTCTGTCGTTCGAGACAATGCAGACCCAGTGTAATCTCAGTGTACGCGCGCGCGGTCGCGTTATTCTCGAACTTGTGTATAAATTGGCTTTCTACCCACGCACCATAAGCAACTTTTCGTTTAGCAGCATTAACGGTAAATATTAAAAGTATTATTTTCATATTTATAAACGGAAAATTAATTATAAAAACATTATATGCATTTAGAGTCACTTGAATTATTCTCATCTGTTGATAGCACCAATTTTTTCAACGTCTTTAACATTGCTTAAAATATAATTATTACGAGAAAACGATTCACGGTCATCGAATAAAGAGTAAAATTATTAGCGAAACTAGTTTGCCGTCGCGATGCAATATCCCTTTATCAACAATTTTTTTGTTGCGATTAAACTTATTTTACCGTGACACTCGGTAGAATTGATACAAAAAAAAAGCTGGATGATGATTATCAAACGAAAGCACGCACCTAATAACATTCCATTCGTTAGATTGCCCGTATAATTAAATTGAAAAAGTTTCTCAAACGTTGATCAATTCTATCAAGATGAAATATTTAAAACAAATATGATTTCCCGTGTCTCAATCGTTAGCTTTCGAGTGCACAACTGTTTACGTGGCTATTTATCGATAAACATGCAGAATACTTAAGACCGACCGTGAATTCGAGATGTACGCTCCGAATCGAGATAACCGTGAGGTGAAAACTTGATAGCGCAGCCTCAGCAATATAGGATGAGCGTTGCACTGCTAACAATCGTACATGTTATCTGAAATCTATCGCGCTCTTCTTCGTGCTGTTTGTCTTGACGAGTGTATATTCTAATCCTTAAGTTTCTCAATTAATTCAATCCTGGCCTGAGACGTGAACCGATGAGTTTATCCTCCGCGAAACTAAGAAGTTCTGTGTAACTTTGACGAGGAGAGGTAGACGCTAAACTATAGTTGACGTGGGACGAGAAACTCCCTGTATAAGCTTTGTATATTCCCCGGACTCGATCTTCATATCTAACTCCATACATCCAATTCTACTTCCCTGAAGCCCCTTATTCTCAATAACCTTTACCCTCCCGAATGCAAAATCAACGAGGTCAAATTTCACCTTGGACATATACGTCAAATGAATGGAGAATCGGAAATAGAGGCCGCGATAACTCTCGATCGAATATACGAAACTTTGGTCATTATAAATATATATGACGATATAGGATGACGTTAGGTATAGAGCGTATCACAGGATTGAGTGTCGTGTTATCAGTGAGCTTGTAGTTGTTTGGAAACGATGGGTTACGGGTATGACATCAATCGCCCTCTCTGTACGTATCAAATGGTATTCATGAATTGTTAAACATATCAAATGTATTTTTGTCTGATTGAAACTTGGAACAAGCGAACTTTTACTTTATGACTGGTCGAATCACTCGGGGCGATGAACAAAAGTGGGTGTAACCCGTCAATTTCTGGGCGCTTGGCTGTCAACGTTAATTTGTTCGTGTTGACGGAACTGTGGAGAATATTGTACCGACCGATGTAGATATCGCGTGACGTATTAACCTGACTGGACTGATAAAGGAGCCCCTTGGGAATCTTGTACGGTGACGGAGTTTCTCGCGATGCAAATTGGCCGGTGCAGAGTTTAGCTTTAGCGCAAGGCAAAGGTTAAATCGCGATCCGGGGATGTCTAAGGAGTTACGTGGGCATGTACGGCACTTATGGTATATATGTAATTTTGTATACGAACAAGGTGCGCAGCAGCAACAGCTTCAGAAGCGATCACCACTTCAAGTATCAGAAGACGTTGCACGTTCCAACCAAGGCGAACACAGCCAAGTGGTATTTCCACCCCTCGGTTGCTTGTACAGCTCAATCGACTTATCCTTCTCGCTCGCTTGGGGACTCTCAGAAGCCACAAGAGGCAATTACCTTCCGCCAACGCGACTGCAAACGCCCTACTGATCTCGATTACTCCCTTGCCCTACCATATACCATCGTACTTCCTCATCCTGAACAGTTGGTGCAATGCCCGTCGCTATCACGGCTTCGCGAAGCATCTGCATAATCACGGTTGATTCCCAATGCTAATTAGAATCCGCGGTACATAGCAAATACGCGTCGACCTTCGTCAAGCTTCTCACTCGGTCGAGGGAAACTATATCGCATTCGATATTGGTTTTTCGTGGCCACGCCTTAAACGGCGAGCTCGCGGGTAACGAGATAATGAGAATCCTAGTGAACGACGAGACACAAGAACTGCAATGGGCATTGAGGGAGATGGGAGTGGTCGGCGATACGATGAAAAGGTGAGAATCCAATGTGTACGGAGGGCGAGACCAGCAGGGAGGATGTAAGATGCTCATAGACGGAAGGAAAACTTGTCGTTTGAGGATGTTTGTTAACTGAGGCAGTGAATGGCCCTCTGATGGTTTAAAATGAAACGAACTGTATTAAGCGTAAGACAACAGCGCTTCGGCGGTAAATATTTGCAATTTTGAGATGTAATTAATTTATTCTCTACTGTCAATTTTATGTTGGCTTTCACGTGCACGCGATTTATTTTTCTTGTATCAAGTGATTATTAAAAAGAGGTCATAGCCTAAAACTTTAAAAATGTCGAACTGTAACGATATCGAAATGCGATTAATTTGATGATCCCTTTTAAAAAGCTTTAACTTTTTTCGTTCTTTATATTTCCTTCTATTGCTTAGCAAAGAGATTTAGGCACGTTTCATGGGCAAAGGCGTTATCGTACCGTCTTTATTTTAAGCTGAATAAGATGTTGCTGATGTTGCTGCTTGCGAAGGAAGCGAAAGCGTGCGCGGGTAATGGGCCATTTCACGAGCGCTAGAAACGAAAGGATAGACAAGGAGTGTGAGGAAGAAGTGGTATGAAAACGTTTATCGCCTGATCGCGCGCGTGAATCTTTTCGGAAGTATGTTTTCCGCACGTAAGCTACACCTTCTACGTGACTGTATACGCCTCTTGTATCATCATCTCGGTTTGTCTTCATCTGACTCTCTGTCTTTCTCTCTGACTATATCTTTCCGCCGTTATCGCACGTTCGCTTGCCAATCTCGCATCGTACTTTGCTCCAGCGGAATAACACCGAAAATCATAACTAGAATTTGCAAAGGTGATACAATTCTGTACAAGTATATTCCGCTTGTATATCGCATATGCAGTTCGCCTGCCAACACATCACTCGTCACGTCAATTAAAATCTCCGGAGCGAAAATAATTATGACGCCGGTCATAGCTTCTACGAAGAATAAGTCTTCCTAGCGGGGACATGGCGCTCAGCTACGAAGCAAACAGACAAGACGCTACACAAAAATCGAGGATACGATCAAATGATGAGCAAAGCGCGTACGAAGCACTATATTCTTGCTCTTCCCTTTTTCTCGCCATCTTTCTCGATAACCCCCTCTGTTATAACGTTCATGGCTACGTGGCGTAGCATTTAATTATGTCCAACGATGCCTCGGCTGCAAACTTCTTGCTAGATTTCCAAGAATTTCGCACAACTTTACGATCCATCGCGTCCGCGTCCCGACCAGGAGGGAAATAAACGGTGGAAGAGAATTTTCCCGTACTTGAATCGCTTATGATAAAAATAACATAACTTATATTGATAAAAAAAAAAAATAAAAAAAGCACGCCAAAGACCAGGTCGAAGGTGAATCGAGTTTTCTCGGATAAGTGAAAACTTGAAGGTCGATATCGAACGATCGACCGGACCGGCTGTAGCTGGTGGTTTGATCATCTCAGTGATTCAACCATCGCGCAGCATTCCTTAAGGGCATAAATAAATTTAATTAAAAATTATTGAAAAGTTTCGAGGCCCCTGCCATTATCTTGGTACTGAGTGTACAGAGTACCACCGTGCGTCCGCTTCGTGATATATAGTATACGTATTATTAAAAGGCAAAAGAGGTATGACACGCATGTGCCATTTTCTTTTAATTATTAGAGATAATTCAGTCCAAGTTTAATTTCGAACCCTTTAAATACTCTCCATTGACTTCAGTTGGATCAAATATGCAACTTCTGGAGGTTTATGAAAGGGTTTTAAGCCTTAACTCACTCCGCGGAACCTCCTTACAAGTTGGAACATATAAATTTCTCTCCACGACTTTCTTCTTTCATTCCCAATGGCAAACATCTGCCATTTCGAGAGGTTCCGTGGAGGGTTTTGGCCCTGCGGTTTACTTGTCTAGACTATTACATTCAGACTCATTAAAAGATCTAAATTTTAACCCGGGTGGCCTCCAATGTTCACGAAAATGCGTAACAACAGTATCATTTGAAAAAAAAAAAAAAAACAAAATGGCTTGTGCGTGTCTAAAGATAACCTGCGAATAAAGGCTCACTTATACACTTTGAATTACAAAGAAACAAAGGACTATTCCGACATGACAAGTAAGATACAAGCGAAAGAAGAGAGCAGGAGAGATGAAAGAAAATGAAAAATGAAAGTATGGTGGTGTAGTATAATAAGCGCGAGTCAACGCGAGACAAGTGAGAGATGCAGGCGCGAGAATACGTCAAGTGTCTTGTTCGCGTTGTTTTATCTTGTCTCGAGCGTATAATAATGTGTTATAGCTTATTAAAAGCGACGTGAATAACCGGCGTCGTAAAGCTTGCAGAGGCTGTCGGCACGGGCCGGCATGCCGCTAGCGTTGTGCATACTCGGCACAGAAACCGAAACCGAGAGTGCCTCTTGATGCTTGAGTATTTGCCTGCGTCGCTGCCAGGTGAAAGTCCACGCTGCTATTATTATTATCTGCGCGATGAGGAATACCGTACCGGTTATTATTGCCTCACCCATGTTAACGCAAACGCCGGATACACCCGATGACAGATCCTCGTTCTCGATGAAGATGGCGTCCTTTGTCGACGCAGTGCGATTGCCCGATTTGGCATCACGTTGGAAACCGAATTTGTCTGTTATCTGGATCGACTGGACGAGAAGAAGATCTTCTCGAGTCTGAGATGCCGAGCGACGTCTTCGACGACGACCAAAACTGATGACCGAACGAAGTTCACCGGTTGATTCCTCCTGGTCGCACTGAACTGGCTCGCAAGTCGGCATGCAAGGTGTCACCAACGCACGGAATTGTACAACTCCGGAACTCGGGAATTTGAATGCGTCGAAGTGCGAAAGTAGAATCTGAAAAATTAAAATATTATTTGTCAGTCGGAAATCAAAAGCAATGAAGGAACAATTGGATGAATGCTAAAAACAATTAACGAAGATCAAATAGTCGTGTAGTGGCAAAACCTGCCACATCTGGTAGAAATAGTTGTAGATCATAAATTGAGCCATATATTTTCGTCAAAGAATAAGGAACCTATGAATGGGTCCTATATTCTTCTGAATATATATTTGACAGATTTACAATAATCTGTGAGAAATCTTTCAACTCGTATAGGTTATCTCCATGCACTTTGGTTTCCCTTACAATTTCTCTCTCTCTCTCTCTCTCTCTCTCTCTCTCTCTCTCTCTTTCTCTCTCGCTTAATATTATTTCTAAAAAGCACTCAAGGATTATCATTGCCGAGAGAGGTGAATTTTTTTTCTCCAAAGATTTTCCATCTCTACCTGACGAGCGCGGTTTCAGTTCCACTAGAGAGACGTAAGTCGTGACGATGAAGGATCGGTGCGTTAACACGGGGTCGAAACGTGGGAAGAGGAAAAGGAGATGAGCGATCAATCATGTCTCGCACAAGGGCGAGATGGAAACGGGTGGGGTTCGAATTCTCAGAGGACCATGCTTGTGATAAAAAGTTGTGAAAGCTTCCACGAAGATTACTGTTTCTACTGAGTGACTGGTAGTCCGGTACGTACAAATGTATACACAGGCGTTGTGCTCAATGATTTTCTTACTGTTTCAGGTACATCGAATCTGGCGCTGTTTGCGACCAACAAAAACTTGGGAATCAAGCATAGTTTCCTCTCGCCAGCCCTCGTTATACTATTTCTTTAGTCTTCGTGCCTTTAATTGGCAAGCAACTGGTGTTCGTCGCTCGTAAATCGTTTCTGCATAAACTCATCTTCCATTCGCAGTAATCGTTATTCACATGTAGTAAAAACAACGCAGTGAATTCTCAAGACTCATGACATACAAGAAGAACAAAAAGACGCTTAGTCGTTACTCAGCGAAATGAATCTCACGAAATCCGCTAACCTTACGCACGAAAGTGGAATGTATGTCTGACATAAAACTAATTAAATCTTATATAACAGCTCTTTTACTACGCTATCCTTGCACAATACAACTTTTACGCCAAAATGATGATAATCCAGGATGGTGATAATCTACATACCAGCAACAGCACGTCGTAAGCTTCCGTGGATGTGCCTAAAAAATTTTACGCATATAACGCGACAGCGGGAGAATTATAGACTGAAAGATCAGCTGTCGCGATTCATAAGGTCGTAACGCTTCTCTAGGCGGGGATTTTAGGAAAGGGCCTTTCCGTCATTTCCTTCTGTCAACGGAAATTGCTCTTTCATCTCCGTTTTGAAATTAAACACCGAGATCATCGCTTCCATACAGTAGTCTGTGATTAAGAGACTAGCGCATCCTAAAAAACCAACAGCAAACCGCAGCAATTCTGGTGACACTGGGTACATGTAATTTCGATCGTTCTCAAAATCGCTGCAAAAAATCGAGTTGCCCGAGAATTTAAGTAACGGAGGAAGGCTTATTGCCTTCGTTCATCAGAAAGAGTCTTTGGCTAAAAAGAGCCTGATTCTGTATAACCTTAATGTGTCCTCAAAGAGAAAACTGTCAGATCCGTTGGCCGACGAATGGTTGTGCGGCATTTGGAGAAAACTATAAAAACGGCTAAGACGCTTGATCATACTTCAAAGAATCACAAGCCTCCAGCGAAACCTCTTTGGTAGTATAATCAAAAAGAACTTGAAGTCGACAAATGAAAGTAAAACAGCGAGTAGGTTGATATTCTTTCATAATGCGTGGTCAAAAGTAGCGAACAATCGTGTTAACTAAAAATCCATCAGGGCTTGCGGAATTCCGTTCACGCCGCATCAGAATTAATTAGGTACAGCCGGCGGAATCATATGTCTTTCAGGAATAACCAAAAATTTACAATGAAGTGGAAGTAGTGGTTATTATACGTTTTCTTTCCTTTCTAAATTAGCAATTATATCCTTTCTGAATGTAGCCCCAGGGCTTAAGGGGAGGCGAAACCTCCATAGTTACACAGATGTGATTCTTCAGCCAATTCGAACTCTTTACCCGCAATTTTAACGCTGCAACACCTCGAAATCCTACTTAACACAATACACTGGCACTCGATGTTGTGCACTGTAGTAATTACGAGTCTCTTTGTCCCACTTGATACAATAATTCGAACTTTATAACTTATTAACATAACCTTACACCTCTCACATCTTGTACCATCGACTTCTTCACTAACATCTCAGCTTCTTCACATGCCTAATTTTATTTATTATTTCAACAATTAATTGATTGTGCACTGCATCAATGACAAGTGTCTTCATTCAACTTGATACAATAATTTGTTCTCTACAGCTTATTAACATAATCTAACACCTCTCACATCTTGTACCATGAATTTATTCGCTAACACATAATTACCATATTCCATACCCTACACTCTCAGCTTCTTGACATGCCTGATTTAATTTATTATTTCATCAATTGGTTACAAATGAATTTCAATATTTTCTGATACTAATTTTTGTGAAATATCTATTGATACCATAATGTTAACGGTATGGATACCGAGAACACGCTATAATTACATCTCAAACGTAAATCCACAGTGACGTAGTGTACGACATGTCCAGCTCAGTAAAGAATCCATTTGAAAAGTTAATCTAATTTGTATATGCCGTGATACTGTGTACGCCATGTCTAACCTAGAATGGGTTATTTTAGAAATAAAAGATCCGATGGGTATACCACGATACCGTGTACGATATATCTAGCTCAACACGTGGTATCTGCTACCTTTTTACTCTTGATTTGCAGTTAACCAGTTCGCGACGAACCCCTCGTTGCACTAAGGGAGAAAGACTGTAACCAAAAGGCACGTAGGCTACAACTTTGCTACGCTACACGGTCGTAACACCATGGTCAAGTTATGCCGTGAAGACTGCAAGGAGAAGGACTGCCTTCGGATCGAAGTGCCGTCATAAACGTTCACGTTGGGGCTATGTGAACGATCTCGTGAGTCCAATCGTAAGGCCCTTATTGACTTTAGTTCTCGGTTATACTCTTCTCGAGAAATCTCAGTGTCCCGAGGGTTCACCATGAACTCTCTCTATCTGCATCTCTTCCGTACAGCAATGTACACGCTCCGCTGTATCTGCGACCAACAATAATATAGGTTATGTTACTTTTGATACTTGAGCTGAATAAAACGGATAGGACGTACGTGTATGCACACTCGTATTCCGACGGTGACTACAGATAGACTTGCTAGTCGTGCAGTTGGTTCCACCAATGATTGGCCAGCGTACAGTGACCGGCCCTTGAAACTTATTGAACGGAAAAAGATACTGGGTTGCCAATAACTGGTGACCGTTCTTCTTCAAGTACAGCAGTGAGAGTAAAGTATGCTCTGCGTTCTTTGGAATGTACTGTGTGACATCGCAACTGGACTGCATACAACGAGGATGGGGGGGGGGGCAACGTGTGTACGCCGTGGCAGGCAGGGAAGCATGTATGGAAGACGAGAGAAACGTTTCCAATTTCGTTCAAAGCGACGACGACGCGATGGTCGAGATGGAGCCAGCATCTTCCATGCCAGCACACAACTCTCGTTCTTTTTCGGCATTTTGTGTCTCCTTTTTCTTTACGTGACGGACATACAGCGCGGTATGTTGCACCGTGAAAAGTTTCGGCGAAATTTCGAGAACCAGGAGGAAAAAGCTGTAAAAGCGACGGGGAGAACGAATGAGGGACGAGACACAAGAAAAAAAGATTCAAAGGGACTCGATGGCAAATGCTGGTCTGCATGTACATACAACTGTACTCTCTCCAACCGCTACGGAAAGTCAGAGTCGGTGAGGCTCGTCGTTGCCACAGCCAAAAGTGGCCTCGTTTCTCTTTCCAGTCGGCTAATAAAATCAACTTCCGCAACCGCACCCTCTCGAAATGCTTAAGGGCAGGGGCTGCTGGTAGATAGGTGGTACGTATAGGTACCAACTGCAAAGTGCAAGTTAGCGAGGAAGAAGTTCCAAGGGGATGAGCGCGATACCACCGCGAGAAGCTCCCAAGTTTCTCATGAACCTTCGGTAAATGCCCGCACCGGCAAATTTATGTTTTCTACTGGCGCTCGCGCGTATTTCATCGAGTTGCGCAAGCGCTTCGTGAGAAACGTTCCATTTTTCCACTGGCTAGCTATATAGCCTACTGGTTAGCTCAAGCAGTCGAGCTACCACCGATCTGGCTAGCTAGCACGTTTCCCGGGTAGCCTCGACTCCTTTTTATATTGCCGTATAACACGCTCGAAACAGCATACGTTTTATCGTCGTCCCAGAGACTTCTCGAGTACTCGACTGTTGAAAGAAAGCTTGCTGTTGAACGTAAGGGCGAGAACGGTAACGCATTATACGTTGTACCTTAGTGCACTTGTTTGCTGCCACGTTTGCACATTACAGGAACTGTTAATGCCCCGTTTTCTGACCTCGTGACGGTCTTCTACTGATTTACTATGCTCCGCTAGACAATTTTCTAATCTGATAAAAAAAGCGAAGCTAAATAATATACGAAAAAACATGCGAAGCTAAAGAATATACAAAAAAATATGGGAAGCTGAATAATATGGAATAAAATATGTGATTATCAACGTAATTGTTTACAGGACAAATAAACAATTGTGTGCTTTCCAAAGTCTATATGAAATTTGACAAAAAATTTCATAAAATTTTTTAGCCCAATTACACGACTGAACGAGAAATTAAAAAAAATGTCCTTAACCTGACATTTAAAATTAAAAAAAAATTAATAAATGAGAACAAAAATGACAGTTTTAGGTTCTGTTTATGCACCAATGGTATCAGCACGATGAGCAAGAATTTCACATTTCATTTTATCAGGGTAGTAAACATTTACTCCTTGAATCTAGAGTCTCTATCCTTAATAACAGAGGAGAACGAATCGTTGTAATTTCTAGCATGAAGCATAACAATAGTAGTTGGACCAAACGCACGCACGAGAATTTAGTTTCTTGGGATACAAGCCAGCAGCTTGTAGTCAGCATCAAACCGAGGTTGAACGGATAGAGATAGAAAACACAAATATTGATTCTTGCCATTCCACAGAAATTAGAGGTCTCCGCCCTTCGTAAACACTTTGAAGTGGATAGTGCAGTTAGGTTTCATTTGATAATCATGACAGCGCGGTTTACGCTCGCTCGTGAATGTACCTGATATAGATATATACCATCCAGCAATGATTCTCGACGTATATTTTAGTCAGTCGCGGATATCCTTTAGTCTAAGAGCTCGTTTCACTGTAAATAATATTATAACGCGAAGTTTTGCACGATATGGAAGGCGACGTAAATAGCATGCATCGATATTGAAGGACGTTAACTCGAGAAATTTCAAACAAGTCCTAGAATCGATTACACACAAATTGCTCGAATTGAGATATGCAATCGCGGTTTTATTTTTTTAGATTCGAAAGATGTTCAGAGTGAAGAAGATAAAGCAGATCATCAGCACGATTTAACGTTTACTCATTGGTAAACACTATATTTTATATCTGGAAATCATTATCGTCGTAGTTCTCGTAGGATTTCAAAACGAAGTACAATACTGCGGAGTTTGCTTTTCTCTACAATGCGTATCATTTTTGTCATGAATACTACGTTAACTCATACGTCGTTTGTAACACTAGCATTACTGAGGTAAACTCTCTGCTCGTTGGGAATTTATTTTGTTTGATTTTGCTGTTTCGTAAAGAAAGCGCACGCGCGCGGATGTGTGTTTTAAGAATTGAAAAGAAAAATGCTGACCTCTGTATCTCAAGAATTACTTCACCGATTAAACTGCAATTACTTACATAAATAAAGCAGAGAAGTCCCTTTATCGTACAATTTTCGTAAAAATTCTCGTAAGATAATGTGGAATTTTATGGTTCGAATTTTCGAAAAAAATGTGACTATACGCAGTGGGAATTTTTTTTTTTACTATCGAGATAACTAGTTTATTATAATGTAGTAATGTTTTGAGATGTTTGGCATTGAATTTGATCGACAAATAAAGATAAAGCAGTTAGGATTTTATAGGATTTTGAATTGTTTGAAAAAAAAATATCTTGTCGCTGTTATTTGCGTAAAGTTTGCGTACTTGAACTCAAACTTTCTGGAGCAACGAAGTATTATTCAGAAGTGCTACATATTCCATTTAATTAAGACTCGTAGAAGGGTTTGGATTTAATAGTAAATTGCCGCTTTTACTTCGGTTACACTCAACATAACGTGCTAAAAATGTAGACAAGCACGTTACAAACATTAAGGATATTTAGAATGAATTGAATGAAAGTTTTATATTCACGATGTTCAAGACTTGGATAAATAAAAAGTAGCTTGTTAATGATTTCATCTAATTTTTGGCAAATATCTATCAGATGACAAACATGTTTTTTGTTTAAGTACAAATTTAATATTGACAAACGATTCAGTTTGATTAATAAGCGACTCTTTCTCACTTTAGAAAACATCTGTTGCATAAAAAAGACGGTATTGTTTAAACAATTGTAGTAACAATTTAATATTACCAAACGATATTTAAAAATTTAGTAGAACTGATCAGAGAGCCGATGATGAAATATAATTTAATTCAGGTATGAAACAATTTGCCAATGATGCATTATTGGCCGCCTGTACCTCTGTCATTATAAAAGAAATGAGAGAATCGTTATTCGATGTGCTTATCAATGGCGGCTGTTTCAACGTCGTTTTTGGCATGTAAGCCGAGACAGTGATTGGCCCGTGTAAGAACCTTGGCGTAGGGTGACGATCGTGTCACGTAAAAATATTTTCTAGAGCTACAGGATTCATTTTGATCTCTAACGAAATATTATTGACGAAGGTATCTAACTGCATCCCAAAATAACTATAAGAAACTATAATTTATTAAATATAGTAACATTGATCTCTCAAAATGTTTCTAAATCGAGTTACTTTGAGTAAAAGTCTTTTGTCGGATCTCGTTGGTCCATCGGTGTTGTATGTAAATTTACTTATCTCGAGGCGCTACCGCGTCCTTCGATAATGCACTGGTGGCTCTTGCTGCAGTTAAATCGATCGGAATAGTAAGGTAATGAGCCCGCAGCTTTTCGCTTCTATAATTAGACTCTCATTTTCTACTCTTTCACTATTACCATCAACGATTTGCCGCTGGCTACGATAAGTTACACGCCATGGTGTGTTGACTTTGTCGTTTTGATCTTTTTCTGTTTTAACGTGCGATACTCGCGCAATTCTGCCAACCAATAGAAATTGCGAGTGGTGTAAGGACCCTTTCGCATTCAGCTTGTCCTTGCAGTTACCTTAGTGTGGTCGGTTCAAACTCGCGCGCTAAGTAAATTACTTTCTTTGAAGGGTGAAGGCTGGAAACTAGCCGCAGCTGACACCGCCGGCTAGATCTCGGTTACTCGCCCTCTTCCCCGCCCACGGCTTGCCCCGGTCTACCGTATCCAATACTCGAGAGGATACTCTGGGAACAGGAGTTTTTCTTTCTTCTATTCCGCCTCTTGTTCTACTCATTCGTACATCTTCTCCATTCTATGGTTCGTCGTTTTACGAACCGCGTCACGTACATTCGTTACGATGCGACAGCAATACATTTTCCTCGATATTATTATAATAAAGAAAGTCTATAAAAGCCCTGAGTAACCAGATGAGAAAGAAAAATGAGAAGAGTTTCATCGCGATGGTAGTGAGATCATGTTGCTTTAAGAATTATAGCTTACAATATATCATTCGAAAAACTTATTAAGAAAACGAAGAAGCTTCAAAAGAATTGCAAGAACATAAAGTTAAAAAATGAAAGACATTATGAAAAAAAGTCTTCCTTATTGCTCTGGTTTTAAACCAGTTTTTTATGATGCAAATATCTTTATCTTGAGAGCAGACATCTACATTCCTTTCTCGTAATTTTTATTTTAGTCTACCGTTTGATTCAATACGATTAAGATAATAATACCTGCGTACAATACACATGTCGTTTAAACTTGTCAAGTAACCGGTTCGTGGAAGTTACTTTTACCATTTTAATACATTAAATAATATCTTCATAATTTATAGGGAATTTTTTTAAAATTTATAGAATTCATGAATTTGGTGCTACGTGCTCTAAATAATTTTTATTTATTCCTCAAATTTTTCTAAGGATAATAGTGTAATTATTTTGAAGTTTAGCTAATCATGTGACCAATAAATTTATAACCAGGTGATCGGTCAGTATGAATATCGAGCGATATGTGTAGCCTCTCGATATTCATAGTAAAATCTCACTATCTGTTCGGTTATCACAGAGTAATCACCTCATATATATATATATATATTTCCGCGCTACAGTCGAATGCGGGTACCTGTCAAAGGATTCCACGAACTGAATTCAAATATACAATCCAGGTTTGGTAGAATTCAAAGCAAATAGATAAGAATTTCTTCATTTTTAAGATACCTCCGCAATACCGATGTTACGCGTGTGTTCTTTTTATTTTCTTTTTATTTTATTCTGTGTACAAGTAATGTACTATTATCATTATTTCGAATCATTTTAATCTGTCGAGAATATATTTGTTTAACAAATGATTTAACTATCCGGTCTGTATGTAAAGGGTGGTTAAATTTTAAGAGCCGATGTTGATTTTGAATAAAACACAAATTATTTAGGAAATTATTGTCAATTCTTTTTATTATGATAATATGGTATGGTTCAATTATGTATGGAACAAAATATCGGCCAAATGGCCGCCGCGACCTCGGCGGTACACCTCCATCCGATGGTCCAAATTTTCGATGACGCTTAGGCATAATTGAGGTTCTATGCCGTTAATGTGCCGAATTATCTCATCCTTTAGCTCTTGAATTGTTGCTGGCTTATCGACGTACACCTTTTCTTTCAAATAACCCCAAAGAAAGAAGTCCAACGGTGTCAAATCACATGATCTTGGCGGCCAATTGACATCGCCACCACGTGAGATAACACGGCCATTGAATTTGTCGCGCAAAAGAGCCATTGTTTCGTTAGCTGTGTGGCAAGTGGCACCGTCCTGTTGAAACCACATATCGCCCACATCCATATCTTCCAATTCGGGCCATAAAAAGTTCGTTATCATCTCACGATAGCGAACACCATTCACAGTAACTGCCTGACCGGCCTCATTTTGGAAAAAATACGGCCCGCTGATGCCGCCAGCCCATAAACCGCACCAAACAGTCACTCTTTGTGGGTGCATTGGTTTTTCGACAATCACTCTTGGATTATGATTCGCCCAAATGCGGCAATTCCGCTTATTGACGAATCCACTGAGGTGAAAATGTGCCTCATCACTGAAGATGATTTTCTTCGAAAATTGATCATCCACTGTTGCCATTTCTTGCCACCATTCTGACCATTGACGACGTTTGGAATGGTCAAGAGGCTTCAGTTCTTGAGTCAATTGCACCTTATAAGCGTGTAAATGCAAGTCTATATGCATAATGTTCATCAACGACGAGCGTGAGAGGTGCAATTGTTGGGCACGACGACGAGTTGAGGTGGACGGCTCTTCAGCCACACTATCGCGAATAGCAGCTATATTTTCTGCAGTACGAGCTGTACGAGCATGCACTGGTGTTTTAATATCTCCTACAGACCCGGTTTGCTCAAATTTTTGCACGATTTTTCCGATTGTACGCACATTTGGACGATTAAATTGACCGAAAAAATCACGAAGTGCACGATATGCATTTTGATTTGAACGCCCATTTTCATAATAAGCCTGAATAACTTTAACGCGTTGCTCGATTGTGTATCTTTTCATGGTTCAAATTGAGTTAGTCTGAAATTGAGAAATTTCAAATGAAATGCAGAAAAAAACTTTACGTTTAGGTGTGGTTCACATTCAACATCGGCCCTTACAATTTAACCACCCTTTACAATCCTTGTATTTTTATAAATGTATGAATGTTGAGGTTATATATCTTTCTCTTCCCCTTGTTTAATGATTGTGATGGAAAATATTTGTTATATAGTTGATTGAAACGTATTAAAAGATCATTTGAGATAATTATTACAGATAAGATACTATTATCACAAATCATATTTGGAATTGGTGTAAAATGCATTAAATCTTTCCATTACATTAAATCCATTAAATTAAATCCTTTGATTGTTAATTTTTCTGTATTATTTTGTTTATATACAATACCTGAAATCTTAATCCGTGCGTTTAATTAACACAAAATAGATATCACAATAGGTACGACTACTCAAGTAAATGTACTTGTTTCACTTTTGTTCAGCAAAGTAAAATGATGTTTTTAAAGTGAATCCGCCTCGGCGGCTAATCGATTCGTCAAACCTATTTTTATCATCTAAATATATAAAATTATATTTCTTAACTCCATAATCCATGGAAAATTAAGAAAAAAATTAATAGACTCCACGAATTTGGCTTCTAGATCATTTCAATTTATTTACCAACCTTTTGTAAGGATGAGAGGTACAACTACTTGTATACAACTGTATATGTACTTGCCTCACTTCTGCTCACTAAAGTGTATTAAAAAAGTATTTAACAAAGCCTACACGATTATTCAATGGCATGAAAAAAAAACAGAGTAGACAGACTGTGAACTTATTTACATCTCATATATTTTCGTAGCACAGCCAACGAACTACAGAACTGTTAGTTATCCTGTTGACAGTGCATCCGCGCCCGCTAGATACGGAAGTATTCTTTTTTTGTATTTTTACCATCATTTAAGAACTGTACTACGTAGTACGTACGTATGTACTCGGGACCTTTAGCCTTGGGGGATGTCTGAGGATTTAAAGAGGGTCTCGGGCCACCCACATTCGTGTCATCATGCGCTGCACGTTGTCTACGAGTTCGGTACTTATTGCCTCAAGCAAATGCGTTTACCGGTATGATTGATTAGCGTGAGATAACTAATACTTCATTCTCGCATACAGCTCATCTTCCCTGTTGGAAATTTTTTCCTTATTTGTTCTTCTCACTATCAACCTTGTAAGTTCTGACTCGTTTTTTACTTAAGGTAAGCGTTGTATCTTGTAACCGTTCGAGAGTAATTAATGAGAAATTTTTGTTCTATTTATAAAGGAATTTAATGTAAAAATGATTTATTGGCAATTAAACTCCGTAAACGAGAGTTTTCTGAAGGAGAAGAGATGTCTGATTACATCATAAATATTCAGACAAGAGTTTAGAAAAAAATAAGAAAAACATTTTAACTATTTTATACATTATTTTTTATTATTAATACACAAGTGAACGAATTGCGGTAAATTATTTAAAGTGAAATTTTATCAGTTGTGTTTTAAATTGGATTATTTTTTCATGTAAGTTATCTGTCGATTTTTATCAAACTTGGAGAGTTTATTTATTACAAATTAAGGTATTTCAATGAATTTATTCATTGGCAACAAAAATACATTTATTGACTTATAAATATTCTCACATGATATCCACCGAATTGCGAAATAAACTCAGCCCTTCGCGGCCAACTTTAAAAAGACAAAAAATCGTTAATTGACAAGTAAAAAAATGAGTTTACCCTTTGTATCTCGTGGTTAAGGAATTAAAAAAGTAAAGAAATGATACATTTTCGGAAATGTTCACTTTGTTTTCGAATATACTGAAAAAAAAAGTATTTTGTCAGTGTCTACAATTTTTTGTTCTGTGCGAAAAAGAATGTGTAACGAAGTATTAGTAAAAACGAATCTATTTGCTTTATACCACATAATGTCCTTGGCTCGTATAGTTAAATTCTTATCCATCTCTTCAGCATCTTCTACTTCTCAATCTTTTCTTTTCGCTCAAAGACGTTCAAGCACGCCCCCACGTGCCTGCGGGACTGCGGACGGGAGGGGGGGGGGGGGCATTACCTGGGCCCCGAGCACATTACCACTCAGCGTCAATTATCCCTAACGATAATACGATAATGGGCATGCGGGTTTGAGAGTGAGAAAGCGTCGGTACACGGCCTCGCGCTCGCAACGACGATTCCCCTTGGGAAATCAATTTCAAAGAGTAGTGCGCCGAGCCCTGCAAGTCAGCTACTACTAGTGGCTATATCGCAACTCAAGTTCTCGAGATTCAGTTGCTAGAGCGCAAGGGACACTTGGCCTGAGATCGACATTTACGAGGAGAACTTGAGTTGGGTCTAAGCCACCGCGGAGTTCCTTGAAATAAATAAACGACGGAAAGCTCTGTCCGTAGGGCTGGATTTACTTCAATATTGTGTTGCAGCCGGCATCGTTGTAACATAAAATCCCTTATTGGAAAGAACTTACGGATTCGAATATTCTTATTAACCTTAAATGAGATCGTCAAAGCTGCAGTTTTCTTCCTGAAATGCTAACCATTTGTCACTGCACCGTCAACTTAAGTTCTCCTATTTTAAACGACTTCATATTTTATCTCGTATCCTTGATATGACCATGATAAAGCTATATCAACCACAGGGATGACTTAGAATGTTTTCAACAATGAAACTGGTGTGAAGATGCCTTGGACTATTGGTAATTATCAAGCTGCTTCTATTCTTCTGGGTGGCAAAGCGTAGATTTATTGATCGCTTGATGGGATACGTATAACAATATTCGAACACTCACCTTATCAGAAGTTGCAGTCTTGTAGAGAGGTCCCATGATGACATGGTCAGTGGGGCAGCCGTTCGAATCAATCAGAACGATTTCACTGGAATCGACACCATCCATGGCGACAAGTTCACGAACAAAGATTTCGTAAGGGCTGTTAGGATCGAGAATCTCGAATTTGAGGGCAAGCGGATCACCGACCTCGGCAGTTGGCACACCGTCGTTTCCGTTACGGTCGGTTATCTTCATAGCTACGTTCGGCGAGTCGACGATAACCTCCTCGGATAATGCGGGTGTGATGTCACCGTGAACTCCTAGATCAACTTCATTCGAGACTGTCTTGTTGGTAAGATCGTACTGGCAAGTAACCGCCAGACCCAAATCCGAGCTCGTCACTATCGTGTCGTGATGCTGGATGACAACGTCATTCAGATAACGTCCGAGACCCTGTTGTTTGACGTTGCACTCGAGATCGTTGTATGCCATACGCAATTCAAATTCCAGAGCACCCTTGATGTCCTGGACGCATGAATTTGGCGAACCCTTGGCGTATACCTTGCCGTTGAAGAGCTTGCTCGTCTGGATTCTGGCAACCATGTCACCCGCGAGGCAATCGATCGTCACGTTGTAGCACGAACTCAGCTCGTATGTAGATGCTTCCGGGACGTCCAAGTAAGGTTCCTGTAATCGGACAATTGGTCAAACGCTTGTCACGATGGGTTACGACTTTACTATTCAATCATCATTGGGAATATAACCGATTGGTTCATTTTATAAAAGTCTAATCACATTAATTATAAAAAATATGTTTATACGATTACAATCTATTGCAAGCAGAATTAGTTCTTGAACCCTGTGTCTTTACAGTGAAAAAAAACGTAATTTGTCTATTGGTTTGTTTCATTCGTATTCGGACATCATTTGACACATTTTAATTGATATTTTTTCTTCAATTTAGACTCAATGCAAGTCACTAAATGACCGTTTTACCACGAGTCGTTACGGACATAACATAAAACCAGGTTCAAGAACTTAAACGAACGAAAGAAAAACATCAAATACAACAAATTGAAATGCAGTTACGCTAAAAACAATGTACATGACTGACAGACCCGAACATGGATAAATTCTGAAAGGTATACAACTGAGACGATTGACTGAACTTCCTATTGTGTATTTAATACAGACTCGTATAGAATTTTTAGTCCGTTGTATCCCATTGAATAAAAGAGCTGAGCCATCAACTCTTCTCTAGCCGTGTCTCTCAGTGTCAGATTGCCCTGAGCCGTGAGGAAAATGAGAACGTTGCGACAGAGCCTCAACAGGTTGGCGCGAATGCAATTTTTCCCTCTCATTCCTGGTTTTTTTCCCGTTACCACCATGCCTCGTTCCAATATCAGGATCCTGTAAAAGCGAGTGTTGCTCCATCAACCAACGTCGTATGTACCGCGTCTACCACCCTTTTCGTACCGTCTATCGATCTATAGGTATTCCTATCGTATGTACAGATATACCCGTAGTTCACACTGCCTGCGGCAGTTCTGTCTGGTGTATGTGACTCTTGAACGCGAGGTGAACCTTGTGAAAGGTTCAGCATGGGACGAGCGTAGGTTCTGCGTCCTTGTGTAACACCGTACATATATACAATATACATAGGTGCGATCAGGGAGAACTGAGAGCTGTCGACATTGGGTAGAACTGGACAGCACTAGATCGTCATGAGGCTTTCCGGAAAACACATTGGAAACTCAATTTCCTACTACATTTTCCTTTTTGTTTTATTCCTTCGGTTGTATGGTCTAGAACGTTACACCTACGAGTGTATCGAAGCACCTATATTGTACCCGAGGCACCTGCTACTATTTCGAACATAGCCAAAGGTTTTCGGAAAACACATCACTGGATGAATAGGACAGCTTGTTCCAGTGAATTCCTTTCCCGCAGGATATCCCGCAAAAAATGAAGTCCCTTTGATCGTTGTGCAAAAAACAATCACCGAGAGATCTAATATTTAAATATTCGGGTCTGTCTTGTTTTCAATGTAACACTTTGCTTCTAGAAACTGCCGTTGAAATTTCATTAAGTTCGTTTTTCATCCGTTTTATTTTGAATTTGCAACCTTTTTACATATAATTGTTGATTAAGGGCGGATGAAAGGGTTCTTTTATCGTTTATTCAATGTACACGAGCCTCTCTTGTTTTTTTTTTTTTGTAATAAAACACTTTGTTTCTAGAAGCTGCCGTTTTATTTCCATTTAAAAAATTATTTATTCATTAAGGGCAATTGAAAGCTCTGTTTGAGATTTTTAAAAAGAAACAGAGCTGTTGTCTCTGCAGATTCTATGGCTTTACGCTTCATAACCTAATTGCTTTTTTTTCGTGTGGCAGGTACTGATCTTTAACATTGCTTCAAGAATATATGTACGTTGACTTGTTTCCTGAATATTGTACAGTTTTCCTTACGTTTAATATTCTCTATTATTGGATACTTGCCAGAATGTCGGAGAGTGTAGCCCTGGCGTGATGACTCAGACGGCAGACCATGTCACCGGTATCGCCATAGTCGTAAGAGTGACAACGAAATGGAGAGTTGAGACAGAGTTCGCGGCACTCTTCGGAGGTACCAACCTCCTGATAAACTGAGTCAACGGTCTTCAGAATGCGTCCGGTGAGTTTCTTGAACTCGCACAGCTTGACCGGCTCGTCGACGCAATGATTTTCGAGGTAGTCGAAGCCTTTGGATGTCTGAAAGGCGCTTGAGCCAGCAATGGTCAATCTATCCATATCCGAGAGTTCACACTCCTTCGTCGTGTTCGCGTAATTGGCAGAACTGTAATCAGGAAAGAAGAAAAAAAAACGATTACCTCTAAATATCCAGAACATAATGATAAAGAGATGCACATAATATATTTATTTATACCAACTAAAATGTAAGTTACTTCTGGTTACGCGCTTCAAAAGCTATAGATCATTCACCTTTTACGTTGCATTCATAATAAAATCATAAAATCATAAAATCATAAAATTCAGTGAACAAGGCATAATGCATAAGGCTTAATGTAATAATTAACGAGGGTGACGTTGCATCGCGTGGCTGGTACGAGGAGCAACAAGTAAGAAAGAGAAATACGGGGAAACGTGTTAGGATAAAAGCAAGAACGGTCAATGGAATTCCTTGATTATCTCATTTGCTAATCGCAAGTAGAAAGGGTGTGGCAACCGTAAAGTGTCACCTCCGTTCCGGGAACGATGTAATGCAAATTCATCTCGGTTGCTACTGAAACATTTCTTCTGGTACGAGCAGCAAGCAAGCGTATACTTGTGTGCATACGAAATAAAGTGTTGAATACAACCTGGAGTTACAACAGAGTCAGGGGACTGGGGTAAGGGAACCAGGAGCAACAGCAAAGAGTATAAAACCGTGGATCGCGTGTTCGCCATCGAGCTGTTTCTAGCTCGCACGTTACTTTTCGCGTGCCAGACCGAAGAAGCTATGTCTATGGTATATCCGGAGGTTCGCACGATGAAGTTGACAGAGTTACTGCTATGTCGCGGTTAAAATTTTTTTTTTTATCTTACGTACAGTTGGGTCATAAAGAATTTTATTTACAGCTCATAACGACGTTGCTGTTATGTTTAGCGAGTACTTCTCGTGGGAAATTTTATACAATTTTCATCGTTTATCGTTCTACGCCTGCTAGAGAATTTATTTATTTTTAGCCAAATCGTATTTACCTACACGATGTCTCTGCTCGGGACTTTTTGTCAATGATTTTCTTATTTTCATTAGGATTTTCTGCGATCGTTGTGACTTTGCTTATCAAATTTTGTAATATTTTTTGCTTATTTTTACTATCATGGTCACCATTAGTTTATTTAAAATGGAATGTGTTTTCTGGTTATTAAAATGTCTTCTAGGAACTGCTAGCATTTTACATATACTTGTTTCCTAGGGAATTTTTATGCTGTATGAGAAAGATTCGGTTCTAGATTGATCTATAATTGGTAAATCAATGTTTCTTTATAATAAAAAATCGTTCAATCTGATGGTTTTATTAAATTTTGAATGAATCAATGAGTCAACCAGAGTCGAAGAAAAACACGATTACATCTATTTGTGTATTATTCCCACCAGAATATCGGTGACGCAGGAATCTAGACAGCACTGATCTAAAATTCAACTTGGTGCTTCGCCGATAGAAATTTTCTTCTAAGAAGAAATTATTGCTAAGAATGATGATGATTTTTAAGAATGATTCCTCCATTGATACAACTTTTTAATAAAAAAATTAGATAATCTTCACTGCGAAACAATATAAAAGAATTGCGATTCAATATAATCGATCTAAAAGTCGAGACCACGAGATGATCTTATATCACAGGTGGATTTTGGAAACTAACATCAAAAGTCTTGTAAGATTTAGCAACATTCTATCATACTTAACGGATTAACAACATTATGCTTCAATGCTTGCTGCATTCAACTAGATTTTGGATCAACTTTGATGTATAAAAGATTTTGGTTGCATCTTACAAGACTCTGATGTCAAGTACATAACATCAACGTAAGGAAATTGTTGATTGCTCTATCCAATTGAATGTTTAATTACGCTCCAGATAATTTATTTTGTCGGACCAACTAATTTCTCGGTCCCAACAAATTAATCGCCCAAGACAACCGCTGTATCGACCGTAGATTTTCTACAATTTCGTTTTCCCCCGACGAATGCGTTACAATCCGGAAGTCGACAGCAGCCAGACGGGATGACATTTGTCAAAGGAAAAGGACTCCGAATGGTAAATACCTGATGTAATCTATCGATTTCCCTACGACAGATCATGAAGAAACGAGTTTTTTTACATGGTACTTAACGATTTTGCTGCTGCAGCTAGGACTTCCTATAATCTTAGGTAGAGATTCTATATAGAGAGTTTATTCGTCACTGTGTTTCTTTTAAGGAGTTGGCGATAGATGCTCGCACTTGGTGCGGGACTCGTCTCCTCCTAGGGAATTTTTAAATATGCTGCCGAGTAGGCAATTCAGCATCATCATATTTCAATAGATCATAGATTTTCTTCTGTCCACCGGAAAGAAAATCGATGCTTGCTCCTAACTTACCACGTGGTGTTTAAGGGTGATCGGACTCCACTGACGAAAGCCACTTCCTCGATTATCCCAATCCATCGCCACAACCCCCTCTCATCCTTAGTGCTTGTATTATGCTGAGATAGCGTATAAAGGAAGGTAATATCACCCGATGATACGTCGTCGACAAGGTTTAGACGCGGATATTTCTTTCCAAAGCTTCTTCTCTACCTCCATATACCTTGATAGTTCTGTTCGAGCTTAAAAAGTACGAAGGGCCGAAGCTGCCAAAGATTCGAAAGAACGAGTGAGTGCGAAGGGTCTCTTCCTCGTCATTTTTAGATTTATCCAGCCTTTCAATTGAAATCGAGCCGAGAATATAGCTCGTAAATCTATTAAAAAAAAAAAAGAATCCCAGCTATCTATATATCTATAGTACGCTTATATCGTAAGTGGTGGAGCAGCAACGAAAGCGAGAAAAGGAGACGCAAATACTGGTAGAATACCGTCGCTGTTGCGCAAACCTTACGAAAATGTGTGAGGCGCGTGTCGTACATCATATTCGTAGACGAGATAGCGAGCGATCAATCTTGCTAATTCATCGTGGCGGAAGGATAGCGCTACAGCAGCTTCTTTTGCGCCTCCTGAGGTATAATCATTCGCCGTGCTTCTTCCCTTTTCTTTCGCTTATACGTATACGGATCAAGTAGCATACGATGTTACGTGGATGAGAGTATTATAAACGCAGGACCGTACGAAAGTGATTATTATAGCGGCGTTGGTGCTTGTTCCGTTAAGAAAATATTCATATGCGTACATCTGGTATATCGATGTCTGCATATTCCAACACAGCAACATCTTGAATACGAGGTAATCCATTTGCAGCTCACGTAATAGGCAGTTAAGTCGAGAAATAGTATCTGCGTTTTTATCATGCACACACTTCCGTCGTCTCGAACGACCATGCGATATATCCGAGTGTGCATACGAGTTTCATACGTGTGAGATGTACTGACCGGCGCGGCGTTAGCTCAACGAATCGACGAAGCTCGGGGGACGACCGAAGCGCGAGAGAATTTCTTTCAGTATCGCGTCACGCGAACCTAACGTACGTAGGTGTATACCGTAGGAGCGTGTTGTGGTTTTAGAAAGAGGAAGAAAGAGCTCTAGCGTTACTACTGTAATGCATGATGAGCATGATGCATGGTAAGCACGTAATACGCGACAAAATGCATACGGGACATTCTATGACAACTCGGATAGCCCAAAACTGGACAATTTTAAATAAATTTCATTCTTGGGTTATATTTTTACTTCTATCAGATTTAAAAAAAAAACATTCTATTTGCTTCAGATTTATATTTTAATGTATTGGGGGATTATGATTTATTTGAGAATTGCAAAATTTCGAATTCTAAATGGAAGCAATTATAATTTTTTAAAATATTTCCCATAAAAATTATCACATTTTTTTTTTACATTTAATGGAACTTACAACGATAAATTAATTCTACTTAATTCTATTTCAATTCCAAAATTTGGAACTTCGAATGGGTGTGACTGTGAATTTTTTTTTTAAAACTTGCCGGTCAAAACGATTGCAATTTTTTTCTTCCCTTCATGCAATGCTCTTGATATAATATTAAATAATTTTTGTGTAGTTTCTATGTTTTTGTCTACTATCCAATAAATAAATATGTCCAAACATGATATAATAAAAAAAACCAATGATTTTACTCCTCAACCAACAATGGACAAATGATTCCTTCAATTTATAGATCAAGCTTAAAATTTTTATTGCTTCGTATGAGTAATTTTTAAATATTTTTTACGTAGATCACGGTCTGTAAGGAGAGGAGCTTATCCTGTCACACCGCTTGCTTGACAACTCTCATCTCACAAGCTGAAAGATTAAGGTTGTCGTTTACGAGGTATCATTTATTTACTTCCTGTTAGATGTTTTTAAAGTCTTCAGTTTCGAGAATCGGAGCTATGTGAGTTGACATGAAATAACTTATATGAATAACTACGTGGAATATATCTGTAAACGAATGCTGGACGTGGTTTCACTTTCAATGTACGCTTGAATATGTCTACGACCAAAGAATAAAGAGGAAAATACGATGGAAGAAGAAAAGAAATGTTGAACCACAGAGAGACGCGACTCAATGCTACATACCATGATGCGTCTGGGTTTTTGAGCGTAGAAGGAAATAGTAAAGAGAGAGAGAAAGAGTAAAACGAGACTATCGGTGCATACAGACATATGGTGTAGCAAGTTGAAAATTACTTTCGACCGCACTTGATTACGTCGTAATAACGCGTGGTTAATGCCGTTGAACGAAACTAATTAAAGAATAATCGAGGGGATGCTAATTAGCCAGGAGATCGGTCTGGAAATAAATATTAAAGGAAAAGGGAGAAACGGAGCGCAGAGATTAAATGGTAGAGCGATTGTCCCTCCAAGTTATTAAATCGAATAATTAGTTACTCGCACCATTGCGTTACTTTTCATCCGATGGTTATCAGAGGCCAATCGCTGTTGAATGACCGACACGATCGTTGCACGACTTATCCTAGAGGTCTAATGAAAAACACTGGATTGCCCCATGACTCAGTAAAACACGTTCAGCCGTGACTAACGTTTATATTTACCATTGCTCTTTAGCCTTAAGATCACCAACGTATTCGTGATTATGTTGATTAACTATGCGCTATCAGGGAGTACTGACTATCACGCGATGTTAATTAACCAATATAATTTAGAGAGAACAAGCCTGCAATGTAGAATATTGAACATTGCTTCCTCATTATTTTCCATCTTTTTGCAAAGCATTTTCATCAATTTACATTTTCTCATAGAAAAAAACTTTGCAAAAGTTGAAAAACAATGAGAATGCAATGTGCAAGATTCTACATTGTAGGCTTTTTAAAATATTGTATACAGTTGATTATCGGTTCAAATTTGGTAAAAGTTAACGCATCAATTATTTTTTCAAACAACGTTTATCATTAAAAAACAAAAATCTATAAAATTTTCAATTATTATCAATATTTAAATTAAATTCAGAATTATTAACGGATAGTGACAGCTTCGATTGTGTGCCAAATGTCAATTCGTTAATATCTAATGTCTAGAACACTTATTTACGATTTTATTATTATACGATATTATTATTATTATACAATTTTCACCGTTTATTATTGAATCAATAATCTCAAAGTGTTTACGGTAACTTTTTAAAGTAATTATTCTCTCATTCACACTTTTATTTCACAATTATACAAAGATGAATATCAATTCTCTTGGCCTTCCAGTAAATCCGATCTTTCACTCTTTCCTTTCCTTGCCTTGAAGTAGATGAAAATTCCACTTGTTTAATACCCTTCGTAATGACAACGCCTTGTTACAAAAAGAAATCAATTGCATTAATAATTTTAAATAAATGGAGTTTATGTCACTGTTCTTCAGCGAATCTAAAATCAGATTAGAATCTATATGACAATTCGTCGAGGAGCCTAAATCTATATTAGTATTAGTTTAATTGATGTACAATATGTTTTTACAATCGAAATGAATCAATTGTACGTCAGACTTGGTTGTTCCCATACCCGCAACGTATACTGAATCATAAAGAATAGTTAATTAATCGAGATTCTCTTAATCAAGCGCGCTTCTTCAGCCACGATTCTACCTACCGATATCTCATAGTACTAATATACATATTGTCACAAAATCTTCGTGATCTTCGAAGTTTGCACTCGCGGTCGAGAAGTCGCGGCTGCTTTAGATGTAACCTCGACGTCTATACCCGGACGGTCTCTTCGTCCCACGCTCGGAAAATTCATTCCATCGATTTGGGATTATATTGGTCTGAGATGTGAATAATATTCATGAGTCGAAACCCGTTATGATATCGATGATAACGCCAGCTAGCACCGTTCGCTCGACGACCGTTTCGCCTGCTGTCTCCCCAGCATGGCTATTGCGAGGAACCACCATCGTAGTAGAAAAAAAAAATCACTGCTGCTTCGAATCTTCTCATCTTCGTCTCATTGTGAATTGAGTACGCCATCAAGAGTTTATATGGACGTGATATATATGTATATGACGGTAGATAGGAGCGATGGTGAAGATAGCTGAATTGCATAATCGAGAATAGGAGATAAGCCCTGGATCCTTTTCGAGAGGAATTTTTGCACTTTGAAAGAGGAAGCCTCTTTTCAGAGCAGTGGAGCACCGATAGTACCATCACTTCACATCTTTCGCCTTCAATACGTACTCGAGACGCGTTCATTCCTCTCGATGCGCACCTACTAACACATCGCGCAGTTCCCTTAACCGCAACACCCAGTCCCATTGGACTCTTTCTCTATTTATACATCTCACCCTTCGTACTCGCAAATCGAGTTCTTGCTCAGTCTCGAGATAGATGGGCTGAACGAAGCGAGACCGGCAAGCAACATACGCGGTACACGACTTGGTGATAGATTCGATTAAACTCGGCAAAGAGATTGGTAGGAGGAGAGATACGGGAGAAAGAGTAAGTTCTAGAGCTTTTCACACGAGAGAATCAAATCCACGTACCACGTACGTATAGTCATTCACACTTTGGTAATCTTCTTCGCTGACTAATTTATGTTCTTGCAACAACGATAAATAAATAAATAAATCACTCCGATAACTCATATTTAACAATCTAACCATTTAGAAGCAAGATATTTATAACCAATGGATTTTCAATATCTTTTATCGTAATATTGTAATGTGCTTCTGGTCATCGTTCGTTCTAGGAGACTTGGAAAATTTATTGATCTATGGTGTTTGAAAAATTAGAGATTTTCGTTTATTCGTATACAAAATATCATTCTTCTGTACAAATTCCATGGAAAAAAATAAATGCGATCATTCCCATGATCCAAATGGGATCATCCCCATGATCTTTTTACACGATCCCTCGAATATGCACCAAATACCATAGGAGTGAAAAAGCAACTTCTACGGTTTTTGGCAATTTGTTTTGTACCTGAAGATCGACTTATTATTATTTTATCTCCGATCAATTGAATATTTGTGACACAATTGTAGTTATGTCTCCACGTTTCAATAACTTTTATTGAAAGTGTTGCCCAAATAAAATTATGTGTTCAGTGTTAACTTTGAACTTACCTTTTAGAGGAACATTACCAGTGCATTAATTTTCAGTGCAACATCCAAATAATTCGAAAGATAAGACGAACTTTCACACTTGTAGGCATTTAAAGTTGATTATTATCCAATAATCATGAGAGGTAAAGATGAACACGATTAGGGTCTGGCATTATGGTGAAAAAGCGATTCCAGACGTGTCTCCTTGAACCCCCTGACTATAGAAGATTCGACGACACTCTCGTCTCATGAATTAAGTATAAACGAGACGGTAACACCGGAGGGGCTTTTGCCAGATGCTACTTTGTACCAACGGGTGACATCGACATCTCGGATATCTGTGAAATAAGCGTCACCCTCGTTCGATCGTATGGCATTAAAGTATTCTCGACAATCACTGAGAAATAGCACAATTTTCTTCTCGATAATTCTACAAGTTCAGAAATAAAAAAGGGTAAAAATGACTTTTATCCCTTGTGGACAAATAAAATAGTAGCAAGCGATAGAACAGGACGATCGAAAAACAACTGAGAAGAAGTGGCTCTGCTCCAAGAGTTGACATCGACGTTGAAGTATCGGGAACGGAGGGGAATGATAAAAGAAAAAATGATCTCAAACCTCATTGATCAGAGTGAGTCTCGAAAGGTAAAATAAATAATTAATAAATTGAAGTAACATTGTGATGTTCCTCGGTGTCCGTACATCTCACTTTCTCAACAACTTTCTTGTATCTCGGCAGTCGTGGAGTAAACAGTTCGATAAGCACCAGGGTTATACTGCAAAAAGTCGTTTCAAGAGGAGGTTCGAGGGAAGAATAAGAGTCCCGTTGTTTTTACCGCTGAGTGAAAAACGATAAAGCCTTGAGATTTTTCTTTCATGAATCGGCATAAAAGATCCATCTATAGCGAATGGATCTGCGTCCAAGTTACTGTAAATCACGGTAGAAATTTTAACCTTCCAGGCAGATGCTAAATGCGAAGTTAACTTCCGCGAAGCGTCTGCTTTTCCTATTGCTTATATATATATTCGGTTCTCTTTGCACCTTCCCACACCCTCGCAACCTACCGATTCTTGTCGCCCTTTTTATTCTGTCTCTTCGGATACTAGCTCAACAACCCATCGTCCTCATTCTTCTACATTCGTCTTTACCTCTTTTCCTCTACTTCGTTTTTCCAGTCTGTTATTCCGCTTTCTTTTCGTGTTCGTGCTATTTCGAACAAATGGCGCAGCCCAAGAAAAAAAAAAGACAATTCTGGTTCAACGGCAATGGAAAGGGGGTGCTGCTGGTACAAGAACTCGGAATAGTCAGATTGCAACGGTGGAAAAGAATTACAAGTTGTTCGCCCCGCTGCATCTCGATGAATCTCAAATTATTCCTCGTCGACAGCGAGGCCCCGATCTCACAGTTTCGCAGCCACCCTCGCCAACTCATTGCGCCCTATCTTGCCGTACGTTCCAATACAATATCGAAGCGTTCGTGGTAGACCTACCGATGGGAACGAAGTAAGAAAGAAAAGAAGACAAAAAAAAATAATAGAAGGGTCTCTCCAGGATTGCGTCATCTTAAGTCCGCACCAGCCTCATTCTCTTTCCAACACTGGAACACCACTCTTCTTGTCTGGCGCCGTTCCTTTATTTTTATAGTAAAAATTGTTAAATACATCCGTCCGGGAGTAGCCTGAACCGTTTCTCGAGAAACCTGCTGTACTTTTCCAGTTCTTTTCTCCTTTTGTATATTTATTTATTCTTATATGAACGTTTTATGAGACATCATTTAATGCGAAAGTTTTTTATCGATGAAGCAAGTACCTACCGGTCTAAAAATGTAGACCCGGCCCAGGTGATCCCCCGATTAAGAAAGCCCTATAAGACCACCATCCCTTGATAGTAATCCTGACAAGACCTCCATAGTTTGCATCGTAAATATTTTGGGTTTACGATCATGAATCAACCGATACCTTCCACGAAACTTTAAATACCTTCACCGTTGGTACCCTTCGATGTTTGTAACAGAGGCAGAGTAGTAATAGCATTAATATTGGTAGTAGGTTGTACCGTGTAGAATTTGCCTATGTACCGAGAGTGCGCGGTACATAGATCAAGCTGACGCCGCAAGCGAGTACGCGCGTGGCAAGGGCTTTGAGTTCCCGACGCGTTTTAGGAGGTAGCGCAGAGTCGACTACAAGACCCAAGCAACCAACTTCTCTCTCGCCTGATGCTCTCCAACTCGCCGACGTTCTTCCGCCATTACTGGAAGATATATGTCGTCCACGCAATCCGCTGATGCATTGCCCCTTTAGCCCACGACTACTCTGCGAGGCGCAATTCCCTCAACAACCCCGCAATACTCTCGCTACTTTCTATACTTTCCACGATTCCTTGTTTCTCTTACTTCGTTCTATACCGTTCTTCTATATTTTCTCTCAATCCTACCTTCTTGTCCTTTGTTCATTTTTCTTTAGATTTTCTCCTTATTCGTTCTTTCTCTCCTTCTCTTCGAGACAGTGCCTGGGTGCGCTCGACAAATGGCCACAATTACGTACATGTGCCAATACATAACCTGCGACACGAGAATCGCGCGAGAACTCTGTGTCTCGGTGCTGAAGCGACGAGCCACCCCACGGGAACAAAGTGCACCGTCCCCTAGTTTTACCGTTCGCTCGATACTTCACTCTTCCTCTCTGTCTATCCTTCGTCACGGCACACCGTTCAGACACACGAACAGAGAAAATTCACCAACTCTCGTCGACAGCGACGTTTTCCACCACGGGAATCGACGTTTACGACGACAGAGCCTTTCACTCATCCTGTCCACGGGATGCTTCCGGACTGCGGCTCTGAGATGGGCGACCCAACTGACTCCACAATCCAACTGTGTCACCGAACTCTGACCCGAAGAATAATGTTCGTCGCACACTGTACACAATAAAGTCATAGATGAATGTGAAAGCGTTAACATTGGTTTTCGTGTCGCGGTTTAGTAAAACTGGTTGTCTCGTGCGGTTCCCTTGTAAGGGTTACGAAAGTACGTATAATACGTTTATCGAAACGTTTTTTAATATTATTGCACTTCAAATGTTATGTACAAACGACGTGTTTTTCTTGCTTTTATAATCACGTTTGACGTACTCAAAAGTAGATATTTTATTTGCCATTCACTACCCGAGATTTTGTTTATTTTGCTGAGTCTTTCTTTCAATGTAATTTTGAAATTTCCTTTTTTTATAACACACAAACCTAATTTACTTAATTTACTAATTGTAATAAAAGAATATATAAAAAATTTAACAATTTAGTTCGTAAATTAACCCGAAAGAGACTCGAGGTGCAATAAAATTGTTTGATTTATCGTCGAAATCTTGATACACACTCTAGAAAATCGGTTGATTTTTAAGAAATTAACGATGTAGATCGATAAACGAATGAAAAATATGCAGTTAGGATACATAATTATTAGTCAATTATTTTTAATTGATTGACACGTTCATCAATAATTAATAATAATTAAAAGAATTTTTATTGAATGCAACTTTCGAATATATAGTTTGCTTGACATTTTGTTTTTAAGAAAAATACGAATTTTCTGTAACGAAGTGATTCACAGGAGAATAACTGGTAACCAGCGATCGGGATGTAACGCGAATATGCGGTATATGTATAGAGATAACCACAGCATATCGTTATTGAAATGCACAGGGAATCGAATGCCTTGGTAACAATAATCGGGTGCAATCCGCGGGTGTGCAAGCCGATAATTAACCGCTCCACTGGAATCTTCCATCCCATGTGCGTAATAAATAATAGTTCGGTATACGAATAATTGTAACGAGAGTATCCATGCGCGACATTGTAATAGTATATACACCACGAGATCTTTGCTCTAATTAATAAATATCACGGTTCGCTAATGAATTGTATCTGTCGCGTATAAACCAACGGCATAACGTTGCCTGATTGCGAATTAATTACTTATATCATACGATTTGCATATGCAAATGCAAGCCCAGAGCAGTGCAGAGACAGTCGTGCGCGTGGCATGCCAGAGCAGAGGGAGCAGCAGACCTATGGTGTACCTGTAGCTGTGAGCGCAGTGAAGGAGAACCAAGGGAGAAATGGATCGTCGAGGTAGGGTTGTTAGACCGGGGAAGCCGAGGCGGGCAGAGGAAAAAAATTGCAAAGCAAACATCGAGATAGAAGTGCTACCATCACTGCTGGTTCTTTGCCGGCGTTGTTTTTACGTAACAATACGGTAAATATAGAGCTATCGTCATAATTCGACGAGCTGAATTCGCAATCGCTTTGTAAAATTGATAGTATACTTGTTCTAAGCACATTTTACATATAATTATATTTTCCAACTTTAATATTTACTCGCGAATATCATTCACACACGACAAACATACTCGCGTAACTTGAATTGGGGGTGAGAGACACATTTTTGACTTAAGATACCCTCGGTTATTTACTTCATCGTTCCAGGTTCAACACTGTGGGGGTAGGGATCTACATTGTCGATATTGTTTTACTCCCATTGTACATCTTAACTACATAACACATTTAGTTTTTACTCGGCCACTAGGTGGCGAGAGCCTAAGGAAGCTTCTCGCAAGCGAAGTATATCGTCAAACTGTATATAAGTCGGGTCGATTGTCCTATCGGTAACTTGATTTCTGAATCAAAAGTCTGACCTGATAAGTTTCTTTTAGTTAATGTGGTATTTCACTACCTTCTATCCTGCTACCCTTGGTATCTGGTAATTCACCCCTATTGTATTTCACGACCACCGTCAACTCCTAGATTGCCCCGAGTTATCGAAGGCGGCCTTCCTCTCCCGACTCGCCCCGCAAACCGGAAGTTCCTTACTCTCGCTACATACTACGTCATCAATCTTGTGCCAAAGCGTTTTTGGGCAACGTCACTACCACCTCCACGCTCCTGCGATCCTTTAGCACCTCGTCGCAATACGCAAGCCACCGCGTTTTCTAGAATTCGGATTTAAGCTCCTGGCACTAAAATCGCTCACTCTCTCTCTCTTCCTACCAAGTCATATCGTAACATACTTATCATCTCCTCGTGATCGATAATATCACTTTCCTACTCTGTACTTTGAAAGTTATTTATTTACCCACCCCACGGATTACTTATGCTTATCCTCTGTATCACCGGTTATGTATTATCTAATAATGGATAGAGTCGATTTTTTAAAAATCGATCTCTCTTAGAATGGCTCAGAGTATATTCTGAGATTTGTTATTTTTTTTTAAAATCGATTTTGTACAATTTAAGAGTAGTTAAAAAGCAAAGGTGTTGCCGAGTCTATCGAAGCAGTCTATGTACTTGGTGTGAGAGCAGTACACATAGTTTAGTACGCAACGCGTATACCGAGAAGTCAAGCAATGAGAAGAGGGAGGTACAGCATTGAGTACTGTAACTTGCACTGAGTGCTGGTGTTCTCGACATACGGTAGCCAGTGGTACCGGGTGGGGTGATAAACTCGTATCTATCTTATTGCTATCTTCGTCGTAATTCTTCCGCGTCGTGTCGCGCGCCACGGCAAAGTTGCTGCCGCATGCGAGAATGGAACGGTCAGCTCTCGCCATCCCGGCAGTATATATTTTAATGGTCGGATTTCTGCGCGCATGCACGTTCTCTCGACTCTGCACTGCTATCGCGGCCTCGCAGTAACGACGGAACCTCGTCTCTTATCCTTTCAGTTACTCCGTGATGCTTTAGCGAGGGTATCTCTCTCTCTCTCTCTCTCTCTCTCTCTCTCTCTCTCTCTCTCTCTCTCTCTCTCTCTCTCTCTCTCTCTCTCTCTCTCTCTCTCTCTCTCTCTCCTCTCTCTCTCCCTCTCCCTCTCTATATCTCTATCTCTGTCTTTTTCTCGTCCCTTTTCATTATTCTCTAAGAGAAAGAAAAGTAGGCAATGAGAAATACATGAAATACCCTCTTGTTTTATCGATAATACAAAGTTTTTATGTATAAGCAGCAGGGTTAGCTTTGCTTTGGGTAATATTAATGCCGCGTTCGCAAAAGTTGTTAATGCGTGTACTACGAAAGCATCGTTTGCATTCATTTTTATTACCCTTGCAACGTGATAAAATTTATCCTGTTACAAAAATCCAGCATCGTTCTTGTCAGTGACCTCAAGATACTTTCGTAGGGTTGAAAATAGGGAAATAGAATTTATTGTTAATTTTGTACATTGATTATTATTTTTATGTACAACGATTCGAGCGTGATAAAGAGGTGAGATCATCGAGAGAAATAGTCAGCATCAACTGCAACATCGTCGCCCCATAATCGTCGAATTTACTTTTCTCGAATATGATAATCCAAATTTTTTGTCAGTGAGCGGATCGGCTTACTTCACCGATAGTCGCATCAACCCAAGTCCATATCCCGGCAGCAAGAATGTTCTGCTTCCAAGATGAAGTTTGTCACTCACCAGCACGATTCAGAATCATATTGTCGAAGTATTAGCGTGTGATATAAAAATATTGAAGAGACCGGGTTCCGTTCCACCGTGATACGCGCGAGTACTCTGTATGGCGCTTTGGTCACCCGCCATAGCGAAGTGCTACGCAAAATTCTATCCACTGGACAGCCGACTTTACTTTGAATAACATCAGCTGGCTCGGGCTGAGATTCGTTGTCCATCATCATCGTTTTCTCTCCGCGTGTAAGCGCCTGGCGCGTAGCTCGATGAGAAAAGAAAAGAGAGGAAGACAATCCGGCGAGTCTATGGTGTAGCGTGTGGTTGACTGAAGGAAAGTAACGATGCATCTTACATCTGAAATAACTCCTGTCTTCAACAGTGACAAATGACAACGCATGATTTGAGCCCGTGAAATATCCCAAACACGACCCTCGCTGTGTTCATTTTTGTTTAACTTTCCTGATAGTCATTGCACGTGAAACCTACAGCGATTGCTGTAATTTCATATTCGTTCGCTACTCTCTTAGTTCCGGCTTGACAATTGTGGATATTATTACGAGAGTGAAATCCAGTCCGGATCAGACATCTTTAGGACCTCGTAGGTGACATATTTAAGGTTATATAGACTCACAAACCTTTAATCTAATTCTGTTTCTTCATTCGATGGTATGAGAGTTTCGAAAGCGTAGATAAAACGACAGAGAAAGAAAAGGTGAGAAGCCTAGCGAGAGATTCCATCCGCCGAGATGAGTCCCGGTGATTATGCGATGAGAGTAAAAAGAGAACTACCGTCCATTACCGGAGAACCTATCGTAGTACGTGTAGCATCGTTTACATGCTCTCCGTACGTTCTTGCATCTCTTTCTCCGCCTTCTTCTCGCGGTTTCTCTCTATCCATTCTCCAGTAGGGTGCATAATCCTTTCGTTTTCTTCGTATGGTGCTACAACAACTCGTACCCATCTCTTTCGCTCTTTCGCTTACTTAGCTCATCTGTCTCCCTCGCGCCCTTTTCCACCGATTCAAGTCGTTACGTCTTGGCAAAGTCGTTTACTGCCTCCGCGTTTGTTTCTTCCAACGGACGCATTCCTTGACTACCAGCTAGTGCTACTACTCGCAGTAGCTTCGTGGATGCAGATCGACTACCGGATATTCGTTAGCCACGCGTAACGCGATACTGGTTCGCGTCACTGGTAGCAACAACATCGTACGTACGTATTCTGGTACAGATATCGAAACTCTGTACTTGTTTCTCGTATAAGCCCCGCGTATGTGTATTAATGTCAAAGGATCGAGTCTCGTTTACTCTCGCGGGGAGCGAAAGGGCGGATCCAGTAGACGGATAACCTCGTAAATATAACCGGAGCTGTGCGTTCCATGCTACGGATAAACTTCAGATACGGAGAAGAGCATAAAAATTAAAGATACTGTGAAAAGTTTACTGTATTCAGAGGCAAAATATTTTGTCTGATAGATAACGCGTGGAACGTCGAACCATTAACCAGGAAGAAAAGATGTCACTAGCAAAGTAGCGATAAGTAAAGTGTTGTAAACTATCACGTGTCAAAATATTATTCCGCATTTAAAGAATAGAATATAATTATACATAGACCGGATTGGGCACAGGTCGATGATTAATAGCTGACCGACTAAAAAGTTCATATTTTTACAACGACGATGGATTTTCGCTTGCTTGTTTCGTACTCAGAAAACTTAAATGGTAACGAACGCTCGATCTAGGAAAGTGGAAGCGTGCTAATGATAAGGGCAAGGAAATAATTAAAAGATCATTGCAATTGATATTCGTCAAAGTTCTAAAAGACTTTTATCAACTTGGAGCCTCGATAACTTTGCATAACTTTGGAGGGTGGATGAGAGTTTGATTTTGTTCTAAGGTGTATTGCCTCGTCCAGGGGCGAAACGCAATTAACGTTTGTCAGCAAAAACTAAGCGACTACGTTACCGGCATCGTCGTTTTACCCGATGTTGGCAAGGACGCGCAAGTAGCCACGCTTAAACTTTCCTTATTACGATCCGACGCCTAACCCCCTTTCCTTTTCTCGCTTCCTCGACACTTTGTTCACTATATCCAAGAGAGTTTTCGATGCCTGTGCTGCTGCTTGCTGTTCCTGCTGCTTCTATGCCTCGCTTTTCAACTTCCACTTTCGCTCTCTCGCCTTCGGCATTTATTCTACAACGGTGTTATACGTTCTATCGTTCTTCGTCGTCATCGTAGTCGCACGTTGATTCGTTCTTCGTCGTACCCGTTCCATCGCCGATGGAAATTCTTCGATAGAGCCCCCGAGCGATAACGAACCAAACGAGACCAAGCAACCCCCATGAATTTATTAACCTAGAAGACTCCCATAGCGAACGGTAAAGTCTCTGCCGAGCATGACAATAGACAGAAACTCCCTAAAAACTTCTCTGCCGAAAATATCTTTATCTTTCTCTACTTTAATTCCCTCTAAGTTCATCAGTGGCTAACGTTTTTCTGGCATAAGGTTAATACTTGAATAATTATCAACGAAAAGGCGACGGTGACTAGATTTCTGCGATATTTAAAGACCTGTCGTGACCCCCGTAACGTTTCCATCTTAAATCTCTCGTACAAAAATTAGCCCTGAGTCAAACATTCTTACGATACAGCATCAGTCACACTTTACAACCAAATTGATCCGAATGACTTTATCTCATCAACGTTTGGCAGGATGAAAAATTTATCCAACAAGATAAAAGTATATTGTTCCCTGCCTGACACATCTCTCTTGACATCCTGTACAGCTATAAGTTCTTCCGAGACTTCTGTGTTGTATATTTTCTATCGAAAAGGGTCAAACCATTAGCTAAATTCCAACTCAAGCACGAATACGATACTCTAGTGTCACAGCTATATCCGTATGTAATACCGAAGCTACGGTACCAGATCTACCAATCCAGGTACGCAGAGATCGTTCATGCCCATCCCCATTCTCGAATAGGTCCCCCTTGACTGTTTAGTCAAACGAACATTGGTCGATTTACATTCCAATGGTACGTGTGGTCTCTCGTGTGCTTCGCTGCGACAGTGCATCGATATAGGCATATGCGTCTGTCGATATATATACATATATATATATATATATATATATATCAGGGGTACAAATTGAAAATGCGGGTTTGATAACAGATGGCGTTACTAACGCTATACGCATCAGGCAGTACTGTGACTATGTTCATGTCAAAGCTACGTCTTATAGCTTTAATTTTCAGTATGTGTCAATTTGTCGCAGTGTCAAATTCATAGTTTTTTTGAGCTCTCAATATGTCGAGTTTCGTGCCAACAAAACAGCATTTGCGGGAAGTTTTAATTTACTTCTTTAATTTGAAGAAAAGTGCTGCTGAAGCACATCGATTGGTCTCCGAGGCTTATCCGAGTCATGTTCCATCGGTTTCAACGTGCGAGAGATGGTTTGTGCGGTTTAGAAGTGGTGATTTTGACGTTGAGGACAAAGAGCGGCCGGGCCAAGTGAAAAAGTTTGAGAATGCTGAATTGGAGGCAATACTCAATGAAGACTCGTGTCAAACTCAACAAGAGCTCGCAGATTCATTGGGAGTGACACAACAAGCCATTTCCCATCGTATAAAAGCCCTCGGAATGATCCAAAAGCAAGGACATTGGGTGCCGTATGAGCTGAAGCCGAGAGACGTCGAGCGCCGTTTTTTTGCATGCGAACTGCTGCTCGAACGGCAAAAACGGAAGGGTTTTTTGCATCGCATTGTCACTGGTGATGAAAAGTGGATCCATTACGATAACCCGAAGCGCAAAAAATCATATGGTTACCCCGGCCATGCATCATCATCGACGGCCAAACCAAATATTCACGGCGCCAAGCTCATGCTCTGTATTTGGTGGGACCAGCTGGGTGTGGTGTATTATGAGCTATTGAAATCGAACGAAACCATCACAGGAGCACTATACCGAACTCAATTGATGCGTTTGAGCCGCGCACTCAAAGAAAAACGGCCACAATACGAGCAAAGACACGACAAAGTAATTTTGCAACATGACAACGCTCGGCCACATGTTGCAGCGCCGGTCAAAACATACCTACAAACGCTGAAATGGGAAGTCTTACCCCACCCGCCGTATAGCCCAGATATTGCTCCTTCCGATTACCACCTTTTCCGATCGATGACACATGGCCTAGCTGACCAGCGCTTCCATTCTTACGAAGAAGCCCAAAAATGGGTCGATGACTGGATAGCAGCCAAGCCGGCCGAATTTTTTCGCGACGGTATCCGTAAATTGCCAGAAAGATGGGAAAAAGTTGTGGCTAACGATGGACAATACTTTGAATAATTCATTTGTTACCATTTTTTCAGAATAAACGTTCAAAAATAGAAAAAAATCCCGCATTTTCAATTTGTACTCCTGATATATATATGTATGGCACCCGGACACATGTACTCACGAAGTTATATATATATACGTAAATCGTATCGGAATGTGAGAATGTCAGTTTCGTAGCTTTGCGAGTACATGTGACTAGGTGCTTTCAGTAGCGTAGTCGTGTCTGTGGTCAGACGATATCGTCGTAGCCGCGCGTCACAACGACGCTATAACTTCTAGTCCCTTGCTATCATGGTAATAGTCATTGTATCTATGCCCTTAGGGATCTTTCATGGTTAGATGAAAAATAGATGAAATCATTTCGAATTATGGTGTTATTTATACTGAGAGAAAAAAAAATGATACTTGTAACTATTAAAAGTGACAACTCTTAATTTTTAGTCAATACGACTTTCTTTATGGTTACCGTGATTATATTTAATTGACTTCGCTATCAAAATAGTCGCATTTGACTATCAACGATGGAATAACAACCTACAGGGATCTCGAATTAATGTCATTGAAGGAATCCCGGTACGAAAATCAGTGAAGTTACACCGCTACGCGCCTTTTCAAAGTAAACGATCCGGTAACCAACCAGAAACAAGTATGCGGACAGGCCATGGTAGACTATATCTATATTTTTTGTTCAAGTTATAGCATAGCGTGACTGGGTACTGGCTTACGATTCATTACTAGAGCCTTTACCTTACGACAACCTTCGATTTTACTGGTTGGGTTTTGTCGTTGAAAATATATATGGGAATTAGAAATTTGTGTTTGTCCCTAAAATAAATCCAGGAGAATTGGGAGGCTACCCTTGCCTATGCACAGGTAACGCATAAAACCGTCGGTACGTTTTCGGAATCTCGAAAAGAGAAACACAGACCGGAGATCCGGCTTTTTGCCGAAATAAAGCACCGTAGTACAGAGAGCCAGACCGTCCAAAACTAACGAGAATGCGCGCTTCTCCGCTATACGCCGTTTCACTGTGCATCCCGTTTCACCTTTCTTCCATGGATTCCAAGCGCATCCTCTCTTTCGGCGTATATCCTCCACGAATTTTCTGCAATTCCCCAGTGGAAATACTTCTTGTTTCCGTTGAGATCTACAGCCGCCCGAAGCTCTCGAGACTTACTTTTTTCGTCGTTTTTGCTCCTTGCGAAGCTCGTCGGAAAACAGACCATCGGGTTATCGTACGCTTGAATTATTCTAGCTGCTTAGAGAAGCTTCTCATTCACGAAGCCTCGGGTTATGTTTATTTCAATTAATATTCTTTCGTTTATAAGCACGGTTACGTTAATAATATTCGTCAAATAATACATTTTCAACGAATAAAAATGCGCTTTTGTGTCTAAAACCTTTATATGTCACAAGAATATCTCCACTTCTCGGCACAATCTTAAGAATGCGTTATCACAATTCCGCTTTTAATGTTCCGAAACGGTTTCGGGCGATGTGACTTATAAAGGGTTAATCATCCGGCAGAGGCTTAAGAATTTAAAAAAATGGTTTATTTAATATATAATATTTTATTAACTCTTTATCCATAATGGCATTTGAATTAGAATATTTGACAAGTTTGAATAATATAGCGGATAACATGCTCGTCGTTAAGTAGATAGTAAGTTATGGGCGTTCTTTAGGTTCCAATTCTCGAAATAGCGAACGAAATGTTAGTGAAATTGTGATATCTGTTTCGCTAGATTGACGGTAAAAGTAAATCATTTTTAAAAAATGTTTACGCATGACGTCAACAATATTAATTATTTAATTGCGTTACTATTAGTAATTCAACAACTGGATCGATATAAATATTTTATTGAAACAATTGAACAGCGGACTTCTTAAAAGAACAAATGAAATATAATATTTGATTTCGACTATTGGAAAAACGACTTTATTCTGATAGTAAAATATTTTATAGATTCCGATAATTATTTCTCTCAGCGTATATAACGATGCTTCTGGTTCATGGCAAACTTCCAAATATCCCTCAGGCTAAAATCAATTTCGAGAAAATAATTAGCACCGTGTTATTGACTATGCAGCAATTTCTTTTTACGATCCATGAGCATATTTGCCAGAATAGTTTTGATGTTATTCGGAAGTAGTGAAAATTCTTTCTGCCAATTTTCCGTTGCTATTTCTCATTTATTTTCTGGTTGAACGCACCATTGATTCATTATTTTCATTCAGTCCCTAACCTAGCTTTCACTCTGAGACAATTGAAATCCTATTAAAGTTTTTCCTTAGGCTCTGATGTATATTTTTCGATTTTGTATGTAAAATATAACGCAGGATGTAGATCTTTAGCTTTAAAAGCTATTGGGTAATCTGATGCGACTTTAAGGAACCTTGAAACGATCTGTACAGCCCAATGCAACAAATAAAATTATGCAAGTTATCGAAACATCGATTGTCCATAATCTAAAAGGCCTTTGTTTTTTTTCCGTTCCAATTCTAATGAGAAAACGAATTGCGGTGTGATAAGAAAAACGAAGAAAAACACATTGAGAATTCCATAGAATGAAAGATGTTGCAGGAGTACAAATTGTGTGAATAGATTAGACATTTGTAATATAATTAGAAATTTTACTTTGAGTGATTGTTGACAAGTTAAAGATTGAGTGCTTCATTAGTACGTCAAGATAATGGAATAATCACGAACCAGGCGCCGAAGTTTACTGTCTGAGTAATGTTAGACAAGAAAGGCGACAAAGTGAAACGGTCACAGGAAGTGAAAACCGTTTAGCCTGCCAACAGAATTTGCTATTCATGTGCTATAATTATACGTATAGGAAGTCTGCGTTTAGCCTACGGATGCTCCTGGTTCTTCCATGATGCGTACATGTACATTTATGCTGTATTTCTAACGTGAGGGTCCGTTGTGTGCTCGTCGTCGCCTAATGCTCGTTATCTCGACGCGTCGACTATCTAATGGTTCTCCTTAATGGCCCCTGAAGCTCAGCGTGACCAAACAGCAACGATATATCGTCTGTTTCTCGCAACGCTCGCTAACTCCCAGCCCAATATATGTATTATTCTGATGGTTACTTTAACAGGAAGATTTGCATACGAGTTAGTCAGGGACCTAAAGGGATCACCATTGATGCACCAGGTAAACGTGATGATTTGAACAGGCACCTCACTCATTGAATAAACATATCGAAGTTTAAAATTTATAACGATCATCTATTGTTTTTTTTCTTCTAATAATAAAGGTCACCCTTCGAAAATACACTGAAGACTCTCACAGCTTCCATCTTTATATCTTATTGCAACGCGTCGTAGGAGATCATGTGCATTTTCTATTGGCCATACCAACGCACGAGCACGAAAGAAGGAGAATCAAGTTTATTCTTTCGGTTACGCGATTGGACCTACAGTTAACTTACTTCATTCTGCTTTATGTAAGTTATGACAGGTTCCACAGTACTGTTTTTAGTCACAGCTAATTGAAATTTGCTTCATATCTGCCGATGTGCAAAGAGCGAAAAGTAGTTGATCCAAGGATTAAAATATCTGTAGCATTACATTCGGCGCGTATCGAAAACTGCTGAGGCTCTATCAGGGCAGACGTCGCTCTTAGCAAGACCTTAACAATTCTTGATTGACGACAGATGTAATGTTGCAGATTTTCTACCCAGGGAACTGTCTTCTATGTATCATGATTCTTTTTTCTGTATTGTTATATAGACTGTGAAACAAGCGCTAGGATATTAAAATTTTTTGGGGGCTTAGTGTCGTAATTACGTGATACTTTTTCAGGAATTTTGAAATACTTTTCGTAGAACATTGGAATAAAACAAGGGATGCTCTCTGCTTTTGCTGCTTAGAATGACAAAATGGTACGTACTGAACTGAAGTACGTTAATTCAAAACTTAACAATAGGAATCGTTATAAATAGGATACTTATGAGATAATCTTATCTAATTTGTGTTTCAATATGATGATAATTGCATGATGTTTCTGACTTTGAGATTAGCATTGCCACCGTTAATCCAGGTTCGCTTCTTCATGAACGGATTTCGCATCCTTTCGATGAACACGCTAGCTTGGCTATTCGTTCTTGTCCATCAAGTTAATTAGACTAATGTCAATCAGCAAAGAGGGGTTCAAAGATATTAAAGTTTTCAAGCTCGACTGCAAATCGTACAAATTGCATAAAATTATCTCGGTCAATCCTGACCAAGAATGTCGAAGCAAGCAGTGAATGTCAGTAGCTCGGGGTTGGTTACGGTTGAACGAAATGTGAGCTGCTGTGCGGAGCTCAATGCTAGATTTCTGCAGCGTACCAGCTGCGTGGGCATCAAGAGCTTCCGTTCTCCCGGAAAATTCGACTGTGACTGCTCGCCCATTTCGTCGCTGTTCGTTCGGTCGGAAAATGGAAGAAAACTGTTATCGTCTGTGTGCAACGTGAGGACGCGAACTATGGGTTGGCGGATGAGTAAAAGAATAGGATACAGAGAGCTGTGCAGAAATTTAATTAAGGTGCTATACAGGCCCCTTTTAGGTTGCCAACTCTTGTGGTGGCAACCTAGAAAGAAGATCTCATGATTGCTTTTCTAAGCTGATAACGCTTGTCTATGGGGCCTTTCTTAGTTTCTTCGTTAGGGCCTTTGACGACTTCTCCTGTTAATCGCCTACTAAATCAAACAACAAAATTAATTACAAATTTCGTCTTGGGCTTACATAATCCGTTGATCTCGCAGTTTTTACTTGATATTTGAACTTTCTACAAATTGGTATATATTGATCGCTGACGAACACAATTGTAAATTGTTTTGTAATTGGTTGAGTTCGATACTTTGACTCCATAGATTGCTATTGCGTCGTGTCCTAGGCCACTCGACTTACTCACAGCTTAGAAAATACATTTTTCAATTGCCTCTTTGACGTATAATAAAAGTGTAAACACGTCACTTTATGCATTTATATTAGTGCGATAAAAATAAGATATTAACTTACCGAGGATACATTTATATATTCCGAAATATTCTAGCTAACTCCTGCATAGGAGAGGCTTGATTTTATTTTTTAATTTAGGAATTTTAGCACTTTGATTAATGTTAATGGTTTTTAAAGCTCAGAGTACGTCTAATCAAATGGTAATGATGAAATTTGGAACGAAATAATTTAATCGTAGCAACAATAATGGTGAAGATGATATCGAAACGATACAGACAAAATATGAAACCCATGGTGCGAATTCGCACCAGTGTGTAGTCAAGGGGTTAAAGAAAGAAAGAAAGAAATCGTTGTCAGCCCTAGCTTGGAATTTCTTCTGTGGAATCCTTGACAAACCTGAACAAAGCCTATTTTGAACGTTGAATGTTATAAGGAAAGCCTTTATGGATTGTAGCATGGCCGTAATTTGGAATCCCTTTTATGGAAATCCTACCATAAACCTAGCAAAGACCATATACCACACCGTAGGCATATGACTGATTTTGTGCATGGGAATGCGGAAATGCTCAAAGTGAGACTTTTTCGTTGGACATTGGGTGACTCCCCAATTCGCCGGAAACGAGACATGTCCAATCAATAGTAATCTTTGCGGATCCTATTGCGTCTTACGCTCGCATATAAATTTGTCTTTCTCGTTATCAATTTACCGTGACGTAACTCCAATATCTTCGCGAACAGCTGAACATTATATGGGATTCGTACAGATATGAATAAAAAAAGAAAAGAGGCACTGATAAGGCATGATGTACGTCACTGATAACGTTCGTATATCCGTTCTATGAGAGTCGAGAGTTATACATCACAGAGACACAAGCTTTTAGAATTTTATATTCTCGGTGGAAATCGGAGTATGGGATAAACGATAGGAGTTCGATGAAGCAGAAACCGGTCGCTACTACGAAACTTGATCGAATTGATTTATTGGATGTGTATACGTCAGCGAAATCCGTTCCTGCGCATCAACGAGACTGCGCAAGAATGAAAGATCGGGATACAATGAATATGCGGAAAACCGTCAAACTTCAACGACGGAAAAAGAAGCAAAACTACAATGTCCGTTCGGGTACGTAGAATCCAAACTCAAACACAGATATTCCAATGAAAATGTACATGCAGTTATGAGAATACTCGGATATTCTCGCTGACTGCAGCTTGCGCGTTACACGTTGTCATGAGTTTTAATTTAAATGCGACGAGAATGAAAGAAGGAGGCAGAAGCAGATCCATTTAGGTAAAACGTTGATATGCGGGGGTCGAGTAGAGAGCGTTGCAAGGGTTCCATCTCTTTTACGGACTTGGCTATTGGGCCGGTTTCGACGACGCGTAATTGGATTCTCGGCTATCGGAGCGGTCGGCCGTGAGTTACCTCGCGCCGCACCTCGCCACTCCAGTGACCCGCGCCCACGCTTTATCTCATCTCACGGGGTGACAAGAATGCCACGGAATTCGTTGAGTATAAGTGAGATAGACATAAAGGGAAAAACGAGTGGATACGGTTACATATATGTTCGATTCGCAAGGTGAAGTTGACCAGCTTAGTGCGGTTTCTGCCGGGATGATCCTTGCAGCCAGTTGCGTTCACCGCTTACACACATTGCAGTTACCACCCATACAGCGAACGAGGATTCAACGCTCAACGAAACGAGAATCGCGTGCAGAGAGTAGGAGCGTCCCGTGGATAGGCGCCGCGTTGTGGTCCTGATGGTTGGGCGATGCTGCGGGCATCTCTGCCACTGGAATATCGAAGAGCGGGCGCGAGGACCACCACGTCGTTTCCGCCGCGGTCTCACCGAGCGTATCTGTCGCGTATTTCCGTCACACCCGTTCGAACGTACAACCAGAGAGAGAGAGAGAGAGAGAGAACGGGGGGAGCGAAGGGAAGGGTACCGCTGGCTTTCACTGTAGCATGTAGAGAAGAGTCCGTCCGCGGGCTAAACTTTATTGGCCGCGGTAACCGCTCGAGAATTTGCCGCAGCGTTGCTGCTGCTGCTGCTGCGGAGGTCGCTCGTTCGAAGCGTCACGTGCACGGAAATGCCGCTCAACTGCCGCTGCTTCTGCTGCTGTGCTGCAATTGCAATTCTTTTTTCTTCGCTCTTTTTTATTTTTTTTTGTTACCCTACTGCTCTCGCTCAGTACCTTTTCGTTGCGGGTCCACGCTGAGATTTAATGACTTTGCGGATTGCTTGCCTTGACTGGTGTATCTCTGACGGCATATAATATTACGTACATTTGTAAATCGTTGTGAAGCATTCCGCTTCGTATAATATTTATAATAATTAGCGTATATTAAAATCTGCAAGTTTAATAAACGCAGATACCGAATAGTCAACATTTTCCGGAAAAATAGCTTGCGTATTGAAAAGGTCGTAGTAACAGGACTAACGACGAGAATGCAGAGCGTTCATGCGACACGGAGATATACGATACAATGAAAAATCGTTGAAGACAAGATAATAAGTTTTGGAGGATCCTTGTTCACGTTGAACGATCTAATACAGAGAAAAATCTCCAGGTTTGCTCCAGACCGAAGCGTTAAAGATAGAGAACGACGGTACTAATCCGTTACCAGTCGTTCCACGTAGGGATGGTTTTGCGGAGCGCCAAATCGTTTTCCGCAACTTATTCGCTAGCCCGAAACTTTTCGCATTATGCAGTTCTTCCAACTCGACCTTCTCCTCTGCCTTCTCTCCATCTGTCGGTAATGATATCCTCGTGCATATGGAATTCTCGTATATGTCGTACTTTCGTGAACCACCACGGCAAGCCCATCTCGTTCCTGCAATATGCACCCTGTCTTGTACCACTGCAACATCAGGGGTTACTTGTATCCAAACCACGAGGAGGATTGGTTCTTGTTCGAGATAGTGCATTAGCTTACTCGCTCCATCAATGACTCGACAGATTACTTAGCTTCCCAATATCCCCCTCAAACTTTTCTCTCTGCAATAAACAAGAGTGTGATAAGTAAGAATACGAGAACATATCGTTGATCTCACGGGTACACCGCCTGATACTGTGAATTTTGATGTACCACGAAATATACGTATCGGGATATACGATAGGACAAGAAGTTTCTCGATAGGTTGCATCAAGAGTTAGTACCATAATGGCGTATAGGTACGATGCTTATACGTAAAGTATACGACGTACATTATAGATGGCGCAGATACCGGAGATCCTTGTAGTGACTAGGTATATGTTCATCCAGTGAGTGCACTATTGCGGATATACGTATTGAAAGCTCGTGGTAAGGGTGACTATCCCTGCGAAAACTACATAGGTAATATTCTGTAAGGCTTGCCGTATACGAGTCGGACTACTGTACTTCACCACGCGCATGTATAACGACTACAACAACGACGACGACGACATTAACCTGCTGCTCTCTCGGTGATACTCCTACTTGCACCACGATCCACACTGCAATCTACATAGTGCATGCAGAAATATACCCGAGGGCGAATCGCGCAATGCAAATATACGCACGCGTCTACAATGTCCGCTATACGTATTTACTGTACAGCTGGTATAACCCCGGTGCTCGAGTGTATAGTGGCACATTGCTTGTACTCACGAGTAGGTATCACTGAGTACTGCGTCTGGACCTTTCATTTGGAAAAGTACGTTCGTACATAGGTAGATTGTACCTATACGTATGTACCTATATCATGAAATATCTTGTAATCCTATCATAGATATATATACCAAGTACATCGCACATTATCCGGCGAATCGTGGGAACACCTAGCGTATGTATCCTTTACGAGACACCTACTCCGGCGTCTGGATAATCGAGACTCCGAAACGAGTGCCTAGAGGTTCGAGGCTTCTGAGTATCGAGCACTTAAGTTTTCATAATGTCGTAGGATAAAAAATGTGCAATATCGTTAAGGTTTGTGCCAGATATGTAGGTATGGGATCGGAGAATCCTTTTTTTCTTCGTTTTATCTCATGTTATCGTTATACTTTGGTACAGTTTGTTATATTTTGCGCATCTTTCGCATTTCTCATATGAAAAATGTAGAAACTTCTGATAAAAATAAAAAGACGTTGTAGTTGGTTTTATACTTGGAGTACCAGAATGTCCAACTGATCATCCTTTCGACCTCTATGTGCATTCTGTAACCCCCCCCCCCCCCCCCCCCAATTGTACCCAGCAAACAATCGTCTGTAGCGCGCCATTTTATTTAGAAAATTCAGCCGATTGGCAGATATGGCAGGTATGGCAGGTTTACTTTTGTAGATAAGAGCAAAGGCTTACAGCACATTAGGCATGTATATGAAACTCGTTTATTTTCTGAGATTTCAATACACCCTAAAAAAATGCTCCAGAAAATTTTGTTACCGATTGAGTATAATAATCGAATAAGTAGCAGTATCACCGAGTACATTGAGTATATTCTTCAGCTCGAAAAATAATTAAATTATATACTTGCCCAATTTCTGTTTTTTTAAGTACTTGACGCAATATTTTTTACATCAAACATATTGTTGGAGAGATGACGTTTTTTTTATATTAGTACTGCTTCAGTATTTGATGCAAATAACTTGAGTCGTTCTCGGAAATTCCGGTGCGGAAAACTCGACGCCAACAGCTGTAGATTACTGTGCATCTACTGCTTGTAATATGGAGACTGAGCCTACAGCGACTGAAGTACAGTAGCTTTTTCCAGTTGATGTTTCACGGGTCTGGTACAGCAGCGGAAACATGCTTATTCGGGATCCGACGCTCTGAATTGCCGGTAGAAGAAATAAACTTTTTCAATTCATTCTACCCAGCAGTGGCGAGGTTGAACTGGCCGCGTACTGGAAGCCAACCAGTTGAAATCAGGATCCCATTCATTGATGGCTTTTGTGAAAGCATAGGAGGGGTACGGTTATAGCCCAGAACTAGCTGCGGCGTTCACTAGGAAAAACCATTCGGATATGCCACATTGCGAATTCATGCGGAATACACTATTTACTGCGGAACACCAATTATCGGAAATCATAGGCCTCCTCAAGGTAATGCCAATATCATAACTTGATTAAATGATGGCACTAGCTAAATGATGTACTCATTTCGTACAATTATTAGCACTTTTCATGAAGAAAAGTAAGTATATTTCATGGAAAATACGTTTTTGCAGAACAAATTAATCTAATAAGTATCCACGCGATTCAATTCTCTTACTCGCGTAACCGATTAGCTGACCCGGCCGAAATATACGAAGCCTAATAAACAATAACAAGCCCGATAATTTCTTTGAGTGATTTTACACAGTAAAAAGAAAAAAACAAAGTCGTGCTCAGTGTTGCTATGAAAGTAAAAGTAAAGTCCGTTCCCGATAAGAGAATGAACCACGCTGTCGGACAATTACTATCCAGCAGGTAAAAGTAATAAAGAAAGATGTTTCGCTCGTACTAACCGCCGCCTCCGCCCCTGGAAGTGAGGAGAAAAAATTGGACGGGATAACAAACGATGGTCGAAGCCTTGGAGTCTATTCATCCAGCAGCGGCAGCATCAGCGTAGCAGCTTTGCGGAACAGAGTATAGAGCATGAAAAGAGCCTGGCAGAAGCGGAGCAGCTTGCTGCGGACATGCTATAAGCTACGGATACTATCATCCACTGCTACAGCTTATTCTCTCACAGTTTATTCTCTCTTTCTCATCGAGTACGGGACTGCGCACCAACCGTACCTACCTACCGGCACTAAGTTAGGGACAACATAATTACTCCGCGCTTTAATTATTCGCGAGACCGTTAAATTCCGAATTTAAAGAAGCGGCGGACGAAGCAGGAGGAGCGGGAGGTAGAATCCAATGGGTTTTCCTGTCTCCCGTTGCATTCGCTTAGAGTTCTCTGTGGAAGATATACTTTTGCCCTGAAAGTGGTCTGTATATACATTCTCCGCGTCTGCTCACTCCACGGAACGAAATCTCGGTAATGGAGATCTCACGGGGTCCTTTGCTCGCCCGCCATCCTTACCTTTCTTTACCCTCTCTCGGATAGCTTCTCAACGATGATTCGCCTCATCCCTTTCTTTTGCCCTCGCTCATATACACAAACTTCCAACTCTTTGCTCCATCCTTCTTACGCCCTCAGGCGCCTGGACATAACTAGTAATTAAATAAGTCCGGGCTATAATGTCTCTCATTGCCATGTTGTTTGCTTGCGTCTGGCTACGGCCTGGTTGATTCCGACCACAAGAAAGACTGCGGTGAAAGAGACAAGGGTGAAATAAAAGGAACAAAGAAAGCTTGGAATTGCCGGTAGGGCATTGTAATTATGCCGGCGTCGAGTCCTCGTATACATCGTGTAACATGCATAGCCCTATGCATCATCAATCGACGAATATCACGATCCATCGAAGCTCTTCGGGCTACGAATCTCCCCTCGAATTAATGTTAATTTGGGGTCTAAAGTTTAGTCTCGAGGGATATTCTAATGAAAAATAAAGAAGATGAACGTAACAATGCATAAACACTCGCTCTGGCTGGAAAGGGCACTTGGTAAACCGAAGGTTACATTGGCTCTATACATCGGCTATGTTTATGGCGTTCACCCAATAATTTTTTAATTGAATTCAGTTCTTAATCGATCCCTTTGGCAAGATTATTTCCGATTCACCGCTTTAGGAATTTTTAAACAACCCTTTTAGGCATGAGAACCATGCGTGCACGGTCTAAGCTTTATAATACCTAACCGAACAACCCGAATCTCATCGTCATTGATCTCACGGTCTATGTCCGCTTCTCAAACTCTTGTATTTTTTTTACGACCACTCAAAATACCTTTTTTTTATTCTATGTTTCAGGTAAGTCGAGGGAATAAGTGAAGGGACCTGACACTGCTTCCAATCTATCTTTATGGACGCGTATGTTATAGCTATAAACGTATATGTATCTGCAGTATAAACGGGCATATTGATACAAGAGTTATATACCGCAAGCATCCGATCCATTCACGAGGTTTACGACCTATCACTGCACACGCAAACTGTCAACGTACACACTTACACTCATCCTTGACCTGTTTCGTTGTTACGTAAATATATAATCATCATTCGCATCGTTGAAAGGCGATGAGCCGTGAAAATGAAACGCCGTTGGATAGCCGGTCATTGAACAGGATCAAATGCTCAACTTTAATTCTTTTCTTTTCTTTCTTCTATTGATAACTCAAGACGTAGGGATAGTTGAAACGAATAATGACAAAAAAAAATGCCCGATCGATTAAAGTCTTGTAAGAGAGTTTGTGTTAAAGTTGGAACAAGATGGAAAGAGTGGTAAGACAAGTTTTTCTTTTTTTCTCTAAATCCCGACCCAATTTCACGGCTACCTAACCCCGGAGACTTGAACTCTGGATTTTCTCAACACTTTTATACCCTCTCTCACTTTTACACTTTTGCGCAGACCGAGATAAGCATTTTACTTCGTGAAACGAAGGCTAGTTATCTATCATCGCGGTAGTTTTCTCGGTAAATAGAAAAAACGTTGAGAAATTTTGGTTTACGGTTGAGCAGCCTAAGAAAATTACAGAAAATTTTATTCACTTGGAATGTTGTTAACGACTGTTTTAGGTTATTACCTCGCGCTGCTTATATTCGGGAATAATTAAAGAAAAATAAAATAATACATAAGACATAAAATAACAGTTAATTACAACTTCAGGATTTTCTAAAATCATCATTATCGTTTAAAAAATCATAAACCGATATGTCTCTTCAATATAAATAATATATTATGCTATTCGGTATTTTTCGATTATGTCTCTTCAAGTACAGAAAGATTCCAATTGTTCCATGTACCAAAATTTATCGACACTGATATCGATTGCGTATACGTCGAGGTTGCTTCAAAGCGATAAAGATCGCTTATACACACTCGTCGCCCAACTTTGAAAATGAAAAGAAAATAACTTGAAGCAGATCGTCGTAGCTCCATCTATGTACGTGAAAAGCTCGTCCCCTGTTATATGCACCTGTGTCCCGCTTCCCAAAAGCTTTTGTCGGGAAACGTACATACCGCGAGGCAAATCGTTTCCCGCAAGCGACAAGTAGTTTTGCCACAGAAAAAAAATTCATCAAAGTCCAATCTGTGACTTTTCCTTGGATTTTATCCTATTCCCCCTAGCGCCCCGTTTCATTTCCTCCGTCCTAACATGAGCAGAGAGAGAAATCTCATTTTCGATTTTCTCATCACAGGGTAAAGTGGAATACGAAGTTAGTATAGAGTCCAGACCGCGAAACAGATGTACATGCACGGAGAAATAACGCTTGAAACCCCCATAGTCCACCATCACCTCGGTCGGTTAATTCTAACGAACAATTATTTAATTAACTTTAAAGTTCGATATGTTCATTTATCATAAGAAGTTTGGAGTTATACGGATGAAATGAAATCTGTCATTCTTAAAATCGTTCTACTTGTCTATCTCATCTATTTAGATTTATCTGAATAACTAATACAATGAAGGAAGAAGAGTATTCTACTAATCGGTTAGTGTTCAAAAGGAGATCGTCTGGACCAATTTAAAATACTCGGTATTGCTATAAAGTTTGAATGGAATATATCAATTAAAGGTATCCAATATACCTTAAGGTTTACTCGCTTGTCGCTGCATATTGCTTTTTATGTTTGAAGTCGCAGCTTGCGAATACTGATCCTCCTGAATCTACGTTGAGCGTAATGTAAACTTAATGCTCTACTAACTATATTATATTGCATTATAGTTAAAAGTTTTTCAAGTAAGGTGTTACAAAGATAGCTAAATTCCTATGTTGGTATATGACTCTTTGCTCGTAAAAAGCGATATCGGAGAAAATCACTCGTCCGATTTGTCTGAACATTCGTGGACGTGCATGGAAAATGTGTCCCGTAGGATATAGTAACATATCCAACGCCTAACCCCGATTTAGAATGAAATACCGATCGTGCAGTGGAAGTCGAAACGGACCAATGTGCCGGTACATGATGAAAGAGTGAACAACATGATAAAAGGACTGCACGCGGACTCATCCAAGAACATCCGAATGCCGGTAAAACGATCTTTTTCGTGCTCATTATTAATCGAGGCACCGCAACATCGGAATAACATCAGCGTAACGGGGCACGTGAAGTCGATGAAAATTGCGAGGTACCGGATCCATCAGAGCTCTCAGTCGAGCGGTCATAAAAGTTACAGGAGGCCGGAAAATGCGGTGCTCCAACTCTTTTCGAGGAGTTATACGCTTGCCTTGGTGCGAGCGTTGGTACATTTTCCTGAACGAGGAAGAGGAGGAGTGAGGTCATCGTCGAAGTGAGTTGGCCACCGAGAACCTTCTATGGGCACCAAGAGCACCAGCAGCTCGCGCTTGGGAACAGTTTGCCAACTCGTTGAGAGCGAGACTCGAACTCGATAGTGGGTTTTCTCCTACGCCGGAGTCGACTCTCATGGTTTGTTCGTTCGCTTCGTTTCCTTCACTCGTTCTACCGTTCGTTCAGTCATCCATTCGTTCGTTCGTTCGTTCCTTCTTTCTTTCTTTCCTCGTATACCATCGGGACGAATGCACATCTCTGAATCTCACAATTTTCCAACTCGATTCACAGTAATACAGCGTATTTCTACTCCTTAATTTTCTCGTATCGGTCTTTTTCTATATTGATTGGCCACAATCAACCTGAGTTAAAACAATGACTATCGTTGTAACTTTACTTTCGTTCATCACTGCTTATGTAGCGAAAATATATTAAAATAGCTTTTTGATAGATTCACAAAAATATAAAAAATATGTAACAACAAAAAATTGTCGGATGACACCATAAACTTAATAGTTTAGTTGTACATCTGTAATTGCAATAATTCAACCGTTATTTCCATTATAGTAATGTTGACACCGTGACGATAACGGATATCACATTTCTCGCACATGGCACTTATCGGTGTGATACCACTTATTTAAATGATAACGTATAGCTTGTGTGAACGATAATTATTTTAGCAAAGACAGAAATTAAATGTCTGACAACAATTCATCTCTCGCGTAGTAGAATTGAACTTGTTTTAAATTTTACAGTTCGATTCCTCTAATGAAAATGAACACGGAAACATGAATGATGTAGTGCGAGGAGGAAGGGGTTTGAAATTCTTAATGATAAAAGATACGAAAGTCAAAAATTTTCAACGTTATTATCCCACTCGATAAATTTCACAACGAGATTAATTCCAAGAATAGGTTAACCGAAAAAGACAAATATAAAGTTATGTTATTTACGAATGAAAAATGATGCGAAATTCAATTTATGATTAGCGGACAATTCCCTGAGGTGTGCGTGAACGAATCATTACATTCCTGAATTGCTACAATCATAATATTACATATTTAGAAAGTTTCAAGCTTGGAAATTGAAAAATTTGAAAATTAATTTGTATAATAGCGAACAGAAAGTCCAAATGTCTGGAAGTTGTTAATAAAAGACAGATCGTATTTAACGGTAAAAAATAACAAGTGAATACGGTACACCAACGCCACCGTTGTCAATATGAAAAATAATTACGAAAGCCATAGAATTTTTTTACCGGACCAATATGGTAATTTTACGTTTGCGATGGCAGGAAATTAGAATTTTTTATTTGCAACTATTTTCCTTATAATTATGTATCTACCGTTATATTTTTATATTGAATAGTACGTCATTGTTGATATTTACGTCCATGGTACAGTTCTTCTTCTTCAAAAAAAAAAAAACATTACAACTAAAATAAACGGCACCGTCCTACATCAAAACTCCTGACATGTCAATAGAAAATCGTAGACGTAGGATCGCAACAGGAAACTACCGATTACTATGTTTCCTAGTAAACAATTTATTTATCTATCAGCAATAACTGTTTCTGATCATGGTGTATCAGCTGTGTTAATCAAAATTGCACGATATAGTTGAATTTGTTTAGCTTTGTAAAAATATTAAAGAAGATATAACTCTACTTTTCAAGTACAAAAAATGTTTGGTACTTTCTACCAAATGTATGAAAATTTTCATCAGATGCCTTCTCTCCGTATAAACGTCTTGACATTTATACCCGGACATATACGTATATCGATGTATCATAGAGCAATGAAATAGTAGGTAAGCGTTCATTAATTTTCATATATCGATAGAATTTACTGTTTACCGTACCGCAAGTGCCTGGAATATATCTGATGGTGTATCTCTCGGCCCTTCCTGAGAGTCCGTCGAGCGTCGAACCCGGCAGTGTGGCTAGCATGGCCAACAACAAGGCAATCGCCATAGGATTGTTATACATAGCGCCTCGGTGCACCAGGCAGGGCAGCGATCTGGTCTCTCCATTCTCCGTATGCACTGGTATGCATCGGGCTACTCCGTCCGGCCGGCGAGTGTAACGGCTTGCAAGATCCTTGTGTGCTGTCTACTCGCGATGCCGCCACACGAGGTGGGCACAAGTTCGACCAGAGTCCGGTGAGACTCCCTCGTCCCTCTACATAGTAAACTGTGAGAGAGGCTATCCGAGAGATCCACGGTCCATGTATACCTCCAGGGCGAACTATATCGATGCTGCAGATAAATGGTCGAGGTATACCAAAGCGAGGAAGAGGAGGAGAGATCTACCTGCTCTTGCAGCCTTAGTAGTTTGCTACGAGGCTTACGACAACGTCTCTCGAGACTACATTGTCCGCTGTCTATAAACACACTGCACAACAGCGAATAGCAGATAGGAGTGAACATCGAGAAAATATGTCCCAGCTATCGCTAAATAACAAGTGTACTACATACGTAACTGTACAACCGTATACACCATAAAGATATTTCATCGATATCCTGTACAGTTATCAGAAACCCTATTGGGTCTATTACCAGACGGAGAGACGTAACGTTACGTATGTATGATGAAAATAAATGTGGCAACCAAGGAGGTGTCATGATAAGATGAAAGTATAACATCGTCAAAATCAACGAGATACCCAGTGTGTTGCTCTGTTTGCTATGACGAGCTTGACGTTTTATCTTCGACCACATTGGCAAATAAGTGAATGTGCGGGAAATCTGATCAATTTGAATTACCAAGGATATATTTACGTCGCTGTAATTGAGATAATGATAAGTCTTGTTGATATCAAGATAATGGAACGAAGGCGGGCAAGAGATCGAAGATTATGGGGATGGTATACAAGGGGAAAGGTTGTTGTATGATCGCGATGATGATAGAAACCTCGATTGACTGAAAGTCGGAACCAGTATTTTACAATTCACAGATATTTCTACGTTGTCGCTGGTCATCGGTGGATTGACCGATTACTTCTTTTTGCCTGTCAACCGATCTTTGCTTCTTTTCGCCTGTCTTTACCGCGTTCCTCCATGTTTCGTTTTGCTCTTTCTTCGCACCTGACACCGTAAGAACTTGGTTTTCTCTCTCTTTCTCCTTTTTTATCTTTATTTTCGCATGATAATACACTGCGTACGGGCTTACAACCTTTTTCCATCACTGCGACATCTTTTATCATGGAAAATGAATATTAACTTCGTCCCATATTTCCATCGCTTGATCTTGAGGACGAAAACATTTTGCGAGGCTTTTATCCTACTCTCTCATTCATTCTTACATACATTTATCAACGGTCACGTCTGGAACTATTATATTACCTAAAAAAAAAGAACGAAAATCAAAAAAATAAGAGAGAAATATATTTACTTAAATGATTGAAGCTATTCTCACAAGCAGTCGTAAAATAAATTTTTTAATGATCTGCATGTGTCGTCAAGAACATGTACTTAATTAATTTAATTCGATGAAAACTTAAGTATATAGTGACCCCGAAACTTTGACGCTTAATACAGAACTTATTTACAAAAACATATAAAAAATTCGAGACTCAAGAGAGGAAACATTACACGAATTACGAAAAATCAAGGTACACGTTACACAAGACAAAATCACAAAATACTTAAATTCAGATGAAATAAAACTTTTGATTGAAAGTGTAATCGTAAAGAATGCTTAATCACTTTATGCTAGAAACTGACTGTTTAGGTTTTTAGTTTCCTGCTGGCTTCCAAAAACTCACGTAATTTTCGTTAATTATCACAGTTAGTAAAAACTAAGATTAGAGCAAAAATTTATTCGCGATAATACTGAACTGTTCTACGCGAGTATCTTTCACACGCTCCTTTGCCTCTCTTCGCATTAGACGAACGTCAGGTCTCGTTACCACATGGCGAGGCAAGCGATCGACCTTGCTGTTTTCTTTCAAATAGCCGCGTGCCTCTGGCGTAAGTATTCTACAACCTTTTTTGCGCTCTCGGGTTGCGCGCTTGATTGAAAGAAACGAAGAAAAACAAGAGCGAAGAGGGTGCGCTTGCACGCGGGTAGTCAGGTAGACGGGGCACCTCGACGAAGAGGTTGCCGCGCGCGTTCACTTTATTAAGTATGCGCTGAAGAAAAGGGTGAGGCAGGAACGGGCAGCAATCGAGCAAGCGGGTACATCGGTACAGAGAAGCGAGTCGGTGCATCGGTGAAGCCGATTTACCTAGACGAACGCAAGGCTGTAGGGAAAAGAGTATACGCGGTATATAGAATGTAGACTACGGTGCTCGAGACTCCGAAGAAGAGAAACGAGAGCGTGAAACGAAGCCAAAGAAGGAGAGAAAGAAGAGGAAACTATCGTGATCCGCGCAGCGTTATTAACGTCCAACGCTAGAGGCGAGCCCGATCACATCGCGTTCGTGATAAATCGCTTCGGTGGCTTCTCGCTAGCCTCTTCTCCCTTTCATCCTTTCGCTCACTACTCTCGACGTCTTTCGCCTATGTTCATCGACATCCTCGCGCCGCCATTATGTCTTGTACGTTTCATTACAAATTTTCCTCAGTGTCGTTACTATTCGTGCAAGACTCGAGCGAATCGCGCCGTTCCAAACAGAGCTTTGCGTTCTTGTAATCACTCTTTCCTCAGCTATCCATCTTTGGTTCCCACTTCAACGGTATATTTATTGTAGAAGATATAGAAGTCACGAAGTGGCTATGAGTGAGGGCACAGTCGATCACTAACGCTGTGTCTGTAGCTATATTCAGCACACGGGATATTAATTCTCATGACTTGCACATCTCCGGCTATAGAAGAGCAACTTGGATGTACTTGAGCGTCGATAGTGTCAACGACATTTTAGATGGCTGTTGCTCAGAGGATTGGAATATAACTCAAGTATGACACTGCCATGGGAGATTCCCAATGACAATGCTTAAAGAGTGAAAAAAATAGAAGCAGATCGTTTTCGTTATCGATCGTCGCGTAGGCGAAGAGAGACGGACGGCCGTAAAAGGACCAACGCTGCAAGAAAATGCGGTGCATGAACGTTCAAAGAAAAATCCCGCACATTCTGGTCTTTGTTGGAGCTTATAGAACAAGCCTTGTGTGCGTCGCGATGGTTTCCACGTTCGCGAAAGCCCGAGAAGGAGAATACATCAGAGAAGTCAGGAAGGAACAGTTGATGCGTCGAGCTCTCGTGGTAAACAATGAACGTTGACGCTTTGAATCGAGTCCACGTGAGCGCCCGCCTGGAACTAGTGTGCACTCTTACTTAGATCGTTCCGTATTAACGTTCTTCGTCTTCTTCTTCTTCTACTTGTTGGCGACGCGTCGCTGCGACTCAAACGATCGAAAGACGCGATTCCCGGACTATCCTTTCTTTTTCATCCAGTCTTAAGTACTGTAACCTACTAGCCTGTCGTCTGTTCTACGACCGTGACGGCGGCGAGTTCCAATGTCGGTCGACCAAGAGCCTCGGTATAAACAGAAACGAGAAACCAAAAGAAATAAATGGGAGTAGCGGCGATAGAGGGGTTTTCATTCCACCGCATACGGACTATCTATAGCGTGCCGTCTCACACAGGTATTAAACATGCACAAAGACTAGTCGACCTTGCGATTATCCCGATGATCGTATTTTTAAATTCCTTTTTAATTAACTTTGGTAGAATCCTAACCATTTGTGACATCCTTCAGTCGTGTCCGAAGAGATGAATATGAAAATAGTCCGTATACTCACGTGGCAATTAAGATATATGCGATGAAAATTAAATATGCGATTGTAAGTCAATCGCGTACGTGCACGAGCGGAGTAACCAAGTAGATATCATATGGGAAAATGATGATACGATGGTGCGTTGGTCGCGTGAATAATCGAAACACGGTTCGTTTAATTACACTACAATGGATTTGTAATAATAAAAATATTCTGAAGAGGATCCCGAAAAAAACATAAGGTTCTCGATTGCCGAAGCTTTTTAAACCTAAATCATATGGGAAACATCACGAGACTGCCGAAACATATGTCGTTTACCACGCGAGTATATGAACCATTCTCATAATCTTCTCTTTGTGCGAACGTTTCGCTGCTCTACAATTCTTATAACGTTACTTGAGCCCAAAGCTTTGTCAAATGGACCAATAAGAAGTATGATGATCACTTCGGTCATTATATTACTTATATCATATCGTTTGATAATTCTTTCTAATTTTAGGCTTAAATCGTGACTATAAAAAATACTTTATAGCGTTACGATCCATATTTCCGTTATAAGATAGAACCGGAAATAACGACTGCAATGTCAAACGGAATGGTAACTAAAGTACGACATTTCTATGGCACATGACAAGTTAACTCTTTATCAGTCACACCGCCTGAAACCGTTCCAAAATGGGACTATAAAGAGCAGAGTTTACGCGTTGTTACGGTAGAGACGACGAGTGGCGATATTTTTGTGACTTGTAAAGGGTTGATTTATGAGTTTTTGTTTATCCATATTTAGTATTGACCGTATCCATACCTCGATCTTCCAAGACCAAAGGAAATTTCTTTACCTAATGGACACTTGACGTAGAACTCATCTCGAGAAATCACGAATCGTCGTTTCCCTAGTTTCTCGTGTGATAGAATCGTCGCGTGGCACCTAACAATTCGAATTTTAGGCTATGCGGGTGGCTTACTCGGCTTCGAGGATACGAGCTTCTGACTTAGTATGCCAGGCTCGTAATAAAAGAACAGGCTGTGTTATACACGACAAGTTGGATAGAAGAAAGAATATGAGAAAAGTGAAGAGGAATAAACGTGAGCAGAGGCCAGGCTTACGCAGAGGGGGACGAACAAGAGGAGAACGGGAATGCTGATGGCGGTAGCACGTTGTATCTGATATTCCTCGAGCGAAAGCGACGACGAGGACGAGATTGAGTAGAGCGAGCCGTTAAAATTATTCTTCTCCACGGAATTGATTACCTCTCTTACCTACCTACCTCCTCTGTCTTTCCTACTATCTATGTTGCCCCTCGTTCTCAATCTACATCGCGAGGGCTCAATCGCGAATGAGCAACCGATGCGCCGATGAATAATCGATGGGACGAATAATAAGGACGGATTTTCGCTATAACGTGGAGCATCGGTAAAGACATCTAGCTACGTATCGGAAAGTGCCAATAGCAATACGAATATCACAATATTGGTTTGACTATATACGTAGATGAATACGACATCCATTCATTTTTTTATCAGAAGTGGACACCCGTGTCATCGTTATTAGACAAATAACGTGAGGTTTCAATGTCCACAGAGAAAGTAGAAGTTTATTTGCAGAGAAACAAAGGTTCACGAGCGTTTTGCTCGAACAAGTCTATTTTCCTGGCAGACATCCAGATCCCTCTCGGACAAATCGGTTGAATACTCGATCGTATTTCCCCAAGTTAAAATTTTTAGCCTCCATTGACCCTCCGTGCACATCGAACGTTTTGTACCTGCGAATATCAATACTGGTTTCATACTTGGATTAACCTACAGAGACCTTACTTGGAGAGCCAACTATTATTTCTAACCCTCCGTGTAGACTTCCGTGTGTAAGCCTTCCGTCGACCTTCCCACTATCCGCAGACCCTTTATGACCTTCTCATTCCCTACATGATGTACGGATCAACCGTTCAACCTACGAAAGATACTACAACCTGTCTGCTAAATTACTGCCTTCGCACGAACAATTCAGTGCGGAGTACGGCAGATTTAAGTACTTTTGCGTTTCAATTTTACCCTCATTTTCTAATTACTGCACTTTAGTAGAATTATCCTAACACGCATAAACACAATGTAAATATCGCAGGCATTTTTATTCCAATAGAGTGTTAGAAATTTCGTCGTTGGTCTCTCTCAGGCTCCTCGTCCGGTAATACGCGTACGTTGCTTCCAACATGGTACACCTCTCTATAATTCTTAGTATTCGATTTGTGTCCGGTGGAACCCTGTTACAATGCTACATTTCCAAACAGTACCGATAGAACCCTATCTCCGCTACGCTATAGATACACATACCGTAAGTTTTCGATGAAATTTACCAGCTTTCAACGGTCACTGTCCAAGCGTCCAGCTATCGCTGTACAGCTACCGGATCACCTTCATCGAAAACAAGTGGCATTCATGCATGTTTTCAAACACTCCCATATGCATGTACATGAGGATGCATATTACGGATACATACCTATAAGGGAAAGAGTGAACGAACGGACGAGGGAGCAGGCAAAGCCGGATTACTGTTAGCAGCTCGACGACCGCTGCTCTCAGCCATTCGCACTTTGCATCCCGTGTGTTTATGGTATCCGGTGTGCCTGCTTCTCCTGCCTCTTCTCGTACTACCGGTGATCACGTCATGCCATGTACTATCATCGTATACACACACACGGGCGCGTATGTGTGTTCAGCAATTTGCGCCTATACATAGGACAAATCGAGCGAGAGGGAGAGAGAGAAATGGAGATGCGCGAAGGTGACAGTGACGCACCTCGTGTCGTACCGGAAGGTGGCGTACAACGGGGCGTTCTGTAACGGTGTTCCTGTTGAGGGTGCAAACTCTCTCGAAGCATACCTCTTTGCTTGTTCGTTCCCTCATTTCTACTCTAACCATGTGTATATTTATATATATCTGATTTCTACGTCTAACTCTGTTTCACTTGCCTTATCCTACTCTACTCGCTTGGGAATCGGATCTATCTCCCACCAGGCACCGACCACTGCCGGCGCTCATTACCTCATTACCCTCGCGAATACTCGCTCGTCCGTGTATTTCCTCCGAGCTCCTGCGCTAATTGCCACGAGCACTGCGAGCTAGTACACATTCGCCCCGTTACTCGTCCTTGTACATGCGCGGATTATGAGAGCGGTGAGACCAACGCTCATGTTTGCCACTCTGTACTCTCTATTGCATGCGAGTTCCTCACTCGTCTGACCCCTCTCGCCCTTCCCTCTCACCCTTCTACTACATCGCTCTCTCTAACTATCGCACAGTGATACCGTTAATTTCATCTCGCGTGCAACTTCCGGCACCAGTATCAGACACCCTGAATTTAGTCTGTATTTTCATCAGTGTTGGCTATGTTTTGTTAAGTCTCGAGAACTTTGGTGGTTTCGTTAACACGATTAATAAAATGAAAATATATAGAACTCTGAAAATGTTGATCACAGATAAACCTTGTTTATCTTTGCTTGACGGTTGATCAATTTTAAGAATGTCAATATATCGTCAATGTATCCCAGAAATTAGTCTAAAACGATGTGTGAAACAATTCCATGGTAACTTTTTTTTAACCATCATGATAGATTTATTCACTCTTGGTAGTTGACGATTATTTCATCTTTTAAACACTTGTTTTTATTAATTATATCTGCATAACGCAGTGACGCTGCAATGGGGACTATTGTACCTAGTCGGCACAGGAAGCGTTAACAGTCATACATTTGTCATACAAGATAGATGATTACAGAAGCTTTCATACTTCCTACGGGTATACTTTCGCATTCCCAGAGGTAACGTTGTATTATAATATTGCTTCGAGTTATACGCTACATCGGATTGCAATGATTCAACTGATGGACTTTTGTGGTTTAGACCAAGACGAGAAAGGCAATTCGATCGCTAAAAGATTTCGTTCGCTAGCTCGATGCGCGGAACAAACTATGAATCCTTGTGGAATAAGCGCCGGGGGCAACCGTGTAATCAAGGGAAATCGAGCGATATCCGACGAAGCATATCTACCAACATCATCGAAGCCCTCTAAGTTGCGTCCAGATACAGAACGCGAACATCGACTTGAAAAGTCTCGACGTTGCTTCCGCACATACAAGAATGAATCGCGTCGGGAAATCAGTCACGTATCGTGCGCGAGGACCTCGGCCTTCGGATCACCGTTAAGCCCTTGATCGCGATTTGACCCCGAACAACCGCGTGGCTAGGCTAATGCCTCCTCATGCTGCGGTTATTCTCTGTAGTCTAACGTTCGGACGATTACCAAAGTACGGTTTGGAGTGCAGACTGGGCAAGCTTCAGGTTAGCCTTGCGAAGCTGGACGATGCAACTATCCTTCTGATTCTTGATGTTATAAGCTGCCGTTCCGGCGAACCTATACCGGCTGCTTCAACGCTCGCCCATGGAAACCCGGCACTCTTGCTTGCTGTAGAAAATGCACGCGTCGGTAGTCGAACCCTCTCGCGCATTATACTCCTACTACTACTAACCATACGAAATTTATACGTAGACTCGAATCGAGCATAAACAGCGCGTAGTTTACTCTGTATACCTACGCTTGTACTCGAGTTCCTACTATTTCGCTTTATTTGCTGCTGCGAATCGGTTCTGTTGCGAATAGATCAAGAAAAAGGCTACGCTTACGGTGTATGCAATGGTCCGAGCCGAGCTATAGACTTATTTCATTCTCTTCCGGGAGCCAGAATCCCCATTAGATATACAAAAGATGTCTTTTCAATTTTCTGTAAAACTCGTTTCCTTATTTGCGGTAACTCGATAATTCTCTATCCATGAATATAAAAATATATTATTCATGCGTATTGACATAAACAAGTAAATACAACTTAAATGTAATTTCTTATTCGAACAACTTCCATTTTCTCTCCTTTCTAATATCCATGAAGTACATTCTACGTTTCATTTTGTGTACATTTTTTTTCTTCATTTTAGTCAATTGAATGCAAAGCATCTCATCATTTAAAAAAGCACAAACCTGTTAAATTATATTATATTATTTGTGACAATTTATGTTAATATAGACGCGGTAATAATAATTTATTTATTAATAAATGGAAAACTACGCGAACGAACTATCCCGTGGAAATTTCAACGATGAAAAACAAGAAAGAATCGATGTGAAATGTTCCACTAAGTACGATTGTTTATTTTTTAAGTAATGCTCCTAGCCCGTTTCGTCCCTATTAGTTCGTGACGTACGCTATAAATACGCTTAAGGTTATAAATTTTCTCTTGGGATGTTCTCTTGGGATTTATAACGAACGAGTCAGTTTTACCGAAAACTTTCTGTATACCACAGTAAACAGGAAAGTCTCGATGCAGAACGGCACGAGGCACCGCATCAACATACGACCGTACCAGAGTTGTGTTCTTGCGGCTGGTGATGTAGCTTCTGCTGATGCTGATGCTGATGCTCGCAAAGGAGTTTATCGCATGGGAAGAATGCGCTTGTGGTTTTGTCGTAATGATTATAGCACGGAGTGCGAGGAGAGAGGAGAGAGAACGAGCGCGTGCACTGGGCGGAATACTAGGGTATCTCGTAGTCGTTAAGCAAACTGAACACATATATATGTAACGAATCGTTACATCGACGTGTAGCGGATTTTTACAATTAATATACTTTGCGGAAACCGCGCAGTGGGTCGATATGCCGATACTTGGAGAAATCGTATTTGTAATTAATAATTTTCGTTGACGATCTTACTATTCCGCTTTTTTTTTTCCTGTAGGCAATTTCATGTGAAGTACAACGTAGCACGTAATCTCTATGGTGCTAAAATGCAATCGCTTCATACGTCACATAAAACGTCATAGACCTTAAGACCATCCCTAACAGAAAGACCGTACCCATCGCCCCCCTGTGTCTAATGGATAGTAACTATAGTAAGTGGAAGATGTAGTGCATATTATTGGATAAATACGCGAAGGGAGAAATATAGACAAGTAGAGTTATTGCCACGCCAGGAATTAACTGAGTTCCTTCAACGTATGTGAACCGTATGCATCAGCCAGTGTGCTGCAGGTGATATATACGTGAATGATCAATCCTTCGGAGCACGCTGCGCCAGAGTACACTGCACTATAGATTTTGTACCTAGACAAATACATCAGTGAGTGTTCGAACCTCTTTTCTCCCTGTAGTTTCTCTTCCCCGCGGACAACTGAGCGCGCAAAACGCCTACGCGAAGGGTTAATGCCTCAATTCGTCGAGCGGTGCGCTTCCGCTTCCTGGAAAGCTCAGGGTATTGCGCTCTAATAGCAGCTCTATTGCAGCTGTCCAACTATCGGAGTTGGACAGCTGCAATAACGCAGGGAAAAGGAAGACAACGTCAACATCGCTCCTGTAGAATTCGAGTGAGCAAATGCGCTCCTAGCAACGCTCACCTTCCGTCTGCATCGCCATATTTCCCAGCTAACTTGCTTTATCCTACTATATCCTATACGAGTTCAAGACACTGTACGTTGTTTCTTCTCTAAACACGCCACTGCTCTATGCTTCGTGTTTTCCAGCCCTTTGGACGTACGAAGGAATCCCCCGATCGTTCTTACGTGCCGTTCAAACATATACGTGTGTTCCACAAGCACCTACTTAGGATCTCTGCTCCGTTGCGATATCGCTGAACCATGGTAATTTGGCGTGTTCGCGTTCTTCTCCCCGTACACTTCACTGTCTCCTTAACTTTATTCCTGCCCACAAGAACTGTAGTGTGATATAATATGTTTCATACCTGCGCGGTATGAAACATGTGCACATCATCATATACAAATAGTGAGCTTCACTCTTCATGTAACGAAGTTGAGTCACGTAATTTTGTATCACGCAATTCCACGGATCTACGGCTACAGTCTCGCGTAAATAATAATAATTGCCTGTACCGATAAGACACTCTGCAATGAGAAGCTCTCTTCCAGACGATATTATCAACATAATGCACTCATTTGTATAACTCATACATATACCACGAGAGAAGGATAAAGCAATGGTTCCTCTACGCATGTGGCAATTAAGATAAATTCCGGTAGTCTGGCGTTTTTTTTTCCATAACGTTTCACGCGTCGTTACACTCCTTGTGGAATTTTTAAATTGACAGTCAATGGATATCTTCACAAGCAGAATATCGACACGAAGAGAAAAATGTGGCAACGGTTCCTATACTTGTGTAGCAATTGTTTTACATTTGTTACAATTTTTTTACACAGCACATTCGTCGTTACTTTCCTCTTGGGAATATGCGTTTGACAGTCAGTCAGATATTTCTACAATTGAATGAAATTCAATAAAAATGTTCTTTTTTATCGGTGCTGTTATTTTCAATTGATCGATAACAATTTATTTATTATCGTTTACTCATCCTGAACATGTGAATCACAATGTATTGAATATTTTGAGGTAGAAGCCGAATGATTTAAAGACACTCGTGTTTATTTTCACACTGTAAAAAGCATTAATACGAAATGAGTAAAAACTAGTGAAAAGTTCACACCATTCGCCTTAACGCGCTGAGTTTTTAACTGCGCAAAAGTTCAGCTGTCAATTTTTTTTTTCATTTATCGTTTTTTAATATTCTTGATAACACGGAAATAATTTCAAGTGTTGAACACGAATACGTTAACGACTCAGTCGTGCGAAATGTTCGTAGACATTAGAGAAATAACAGTTTCTTATTTCTTGGTGGATTCTTTAATTCGAAAAAAATATTCTTGTCGATCGGGGTCGACTAATCTCCCGGAATGAACTCCGAAACTCGTTGGCTGCACGCTAGTTGGAAAAGAAAAACAGTCTTTCGATCTTGTACGCAAAGAGGCCTGTTGGCCGAGTTCGAGACGCGGGCGATCTTACGAGATCTCATGCGTCCGGTCACGCAGCATCATTCGTTGGTGCCGCGTGCACTGATGCAGCAGGAACAGGAAAGCGAGAGAGGGTTTTGCGAAGGAGAAGCCCGAGACGAGAAAAAGAACGAGGAACGAGGTAACATCAACGGAGAAGTTCGTTAGATGCTCGCTAAGAACAGGGCTTTGAAATGGCTAGGTTTAAGGATCCCCTTAACAGTATAGCGAGCGGCGAAGAAGCGAGGAGCTTCGGTGAACCCGTTAGTCACGGTGTGTTATAGAAACGCAAGACGGGTGAATGTTTATTCAATTAAAGTTGTTTATTCAACAAACTTCAAAAGCTCAACCGTGAGTATCATAATCAAATTTGCATATAATTTGCCTTAATTTATCCCTTTTTGTTCTGTTTCTTCCCGAGCAGGAATTTAATAAGACACGAATCCAGCCCATATCGGGCTTTGTCTGAAATTACATCAGGCTCTGATTCGACCAGTTTATTAATCCCAGATTATTACCGTTATTACGGTATTATTATTAATTTATATTAAGTAATAAGTTATTATTATATTATATTAACGTTATTACACCCCTGATCTGGGGCCAACATGTCACGATCAAGGCGTGTAATTACAGCTGCCACTAAAATATATAAAAAATTGATTAACGTTAAGTTAACCGAAATCATTTTCAATTATATATTAATTAATCTCTGACGAAAATGTTATTAAATTTTGTGCATATTTTAGGATTCGATCTTGCGATCCTGTAAACCGTAGATTATGTGACTTAGCCCACGGAAAGTGTAGATGGAGTCTCTTGAGATGTTTATAAACTGTGAATGTATGCGTTTATATGATTGCGACTTACATTATTTTTAAAAAAAAGTGTAAAACTATTACACTTTTTGTAATAGTATTTGAATCAATACGAATATCTAGTCCAGACCAGCCTATTTATACCTTGAATGAGCCTGATATTACATTAGACAGTTTGAATAAATTGTTGCTCGGCTTTTGTACTCGGAACACAAATAAAATGATGAAGAAAATCGTTCGTTTTATTGTTGTCAACCGATTTTGGCTACTTTCCACGGGAAATTATGAAACTTTCGGTAAAGATTGCTCGAAATAATTACACTATGAAAAAGCATTTTTCTATATTTTGAGAAATTCAACGTAATTTTTTACACAAAATTCAATACAATCAAACAGAAATTCGTTTTACTAAAGATTTCCGGTGAGCGATGATACAACGCAGCATAGTTTTTTGCACAAATTCCAATACAATTAAACAGAAAGTCGTTTTGTTTAAAAAATCCTTAATGTGAGTGATGCAATTCTATTTCTATTGTCTACTGTAATAATTTTCTTTATTATTCGTAGCATTAACGAGGGACTGCACGTTATTGAAGTGTGTGGTGTTTGTACAAGTCGAAGGGCGAGTGGATGCTGTCGTCTATGGGGATGGAAACCCAACGTATTACGACACCGAGATAAGGCCGAACAGTCGCCTACTTGGATGGTGCGCGGTGTTCAGTCCGTTACTATGGGATGTTCGACGCTACTATCGATAAGAGCGTCGAGGGTAGTTCAACGACGAGTTATAAAGTAACAGCGGATTTCCAATAGTATTCTGGCCCAAACCACTCCCCGTGAGTTCGACTATCGAAACTCGCTAGTTGAAGTTGCGAAACGCGGTGCGCGTAGTTTTACTAGATTGAATTATTCATTTGAAGTGATCGAAGAATACAGATAGAAAATGACTTAAAAAAAAGGAGGAAAAACTGTAAATTTACTGCTGTACTTGTTTGTACCGCAGAATTGAAGAGCTTGAAAAATGCGATAATCGAGAAAAATGTAGATTTACTTGTTAAGCCGAATTAAGTTGCGATCGCGCTGTGATATATTTTGAGTTAAAAAAAAGTTACGCTGTCCGAAAAGTTCTAACTATTGCTAATAATAAGTAAAAATAATGCACAAGATAACCAACAATTTGAATGATAATTCGACTATTTTCTAGTTTCATTAATTATAAGTCGGAGAGACTCGTGGAAATTTTTTGAATGAACATGTACGGGATAATTTATTTAAATTCAAAAGTTTAAAAAAATTCGTCAACGATAGTAAAATTTGTTATCATTCAAAAATAGTTTTTTTTACCGTGAGGAAAAAATCATTGAGTTGATAAAATTTTGTTGAATCAACGACATTTTAATCACATCGATCAAATTTTTATTTAATGAATCGAATTTTTATGGTTTCAAACACTTTAGTTTAATTTCATTCGTAATAAGTGAAAACTGATTATAAATCGGAGAGTTTTCCATCAATGAAAATGATACGTAATGAACTCTTATTGTAATTTTTTATATTGAGTAGTTAGCCAATATTCGTGACGAAGTCGATAAAATAAAGAAACTTAAAATTATCGTAGACCACTATCCGATCCAGACTGAAACGATAGGATTGCCAAGATTATTGCTTACGAGATAATACTGTAAGTTTCTCAATAATTCTCAAACTGAAAAAGTATAAAATTCATTTTACTGTATAACTTCGATTCCCTTTTTATTTTCCTCTCAGATGTCTTGGAAATCGAGCCTGGTACGAGAACCCACCCTGACGAGCACTTTACAGTTAGAATTTTCCCGGAGTACGAAATTTTCGGCGCCGCGGGGGATTCTGCTAGGAAACTCGTCGGCGAGTCTGCCGCTGGATAGTTGGCAGACGCTCAAGCCTCGCGGATGTTCGTTGTAAGAATACGAGACGTCCTCTCTTTGGAAAGAGGAATTGAGGGGATAAAGAGAGAGAGAGAGAGAGAGAGAGAGAGAGAGAAAAAACATGAGCTAGGGCAAAGGGGTGAGAGAACGCAGCGGCCCGACGAACAATGAATTTTTCACACTTATAATTGGATGTGCCGTTGTCGCGGACAGTGCTCTTAATGGTAAGTGCCCGAGAAATGAGAGAGGAGGTGGGGTTGGCAACCCACTTCCGTGTGGGACTGCGACATCGGCAACGTCATTTCTCACTCGAAGAATGGGGGAGGCCAGAGGACAGAGAGAAAGAATAAGGGAAATAGAGGCAAGACAGTAAGTTATAGGAAGAACCGAGGAAAACGAAAAGCCGTGAAGAGCGCAAAGAAAATTGAGAAAAAAGACCTCGTGAAGAAGCTCTCTTCGTTTTAATGCTGCACCGGCCTGGGAGTTTAATTCGACGCTGGACTTGAATAAAGTTTAAGTGAGGAAAAACAATTTTTCTCGCCCTGGGTATTCTTTCTTGTCCTCGTAGCCATCGTCATTGTCGTCGTTTGCTTTTTCTTCATATTTCTTTCTTAATTCCGGGTTAATATTTAAATTGTGAGAAAACGCTTGGTATATGTCGTGGCTCGTGTATCGTCCAATATTGTAAAGTTACTTTGATAGTGAAATAGAAATGTGATTTGAAATTGTATTTTCGTAGCCGCTGCTACGGTCATACGAGATCCACATTTTATTTTATGTTTGAGTACGACGAAAAAGGTATTTTACGAAAAACAGACAGCGAAATTCTTATTCTTGATGCTTCTCAATTTTTTTTTGTAACACATTTCTATTTTTAAATTCATATTGCATTAAAAAAATACTGACGAAGAAATCTGAATTCCATATACCGTAGCCGTCTAATTAACAAGGTATCTCATTATATCGTTCTCCATTGTTGCATTTAATTATAATTATATTACATTATTATACAACAAGCGTGCATTCGCATTAAAACAAAAACGCTGTTATCCACCTCCGCAGCTGACGTGGCGGGCGAGATCTATTAAATTGAGCTATCATCGTATATTCATACTCGAATCCCGAGGTTACAAAAAGAAGGAGGATAACGATTCGATAAACTTGATACATAACTTCATGCGATTAATTACTTTGCTTACGGGATATTGTAAGTTGACCGAGACGGCGAGAAATTGCAACAACAGTTGTTAATACTGAACTCATAACCAGCGATAGCAAGAAAGTTTTATGACAACGATAGTAATGCAATAACCGTTGACATTTATACGTAATGTTGGCATTGGATCTGGTATTATCCGTAGCTTTTGCTATCGAGGTGTAGGTGTCTCGATTTATGTGACTGTTGTAATTTAAACACACGTAACTCGTGTAGAATTTACGTTTGTATGCACTATCCGACTGCAATTCGCTGTTGGGTATATTGCAATGCAACGGGAAAGGAAGGTCGCGGTCCGTGCATGGTCCCACGAACGGTATCCCTCGGGCGCACACTGAGAGAGAGAGAGCGCTTTGAACATAGGCATATAGCATGAAACTCCTCCGTGTCTGAGCGATCGATTTCCAGAGAACGATCCGGTACTGGGAGATCTATCCGTCCGGTAATACTATTCGCCGGGCCTCGAGCACTGCGCACTCTCCATTAGGGAAACGCGCGCGCGCTCGCGCGCCCGCCGACGCCGATTACCATTTGCTCGTTACAAATCGTCGTCAGTGTAGACCCACCTAGTAAATTTTGCTGAGAGTACTCGTGAGCTTGTAAAGTGCACGCTGAATAGCTAGCAGCGAATTCCGATGCGCATTTATCGTTGCCTATCCATCGTCTTTATAGCGTGAATAAAAATTGCAAAGTATGCTTCAAATCAATACCCGATGGAATCTAACATGTGCCTCAAGTATTGACAGTTACTCTCTCGTACTAGTGACATTTTTGAACGGTCTGCCAGTTTGCCATTACAGTATAGCTACAATATAAAATAGTACAATACATACTACAAATGTTACCCAAATGTGGTACATGTATTGCACAATTTATATTCTATATATCATCCTGGTAGATCAGATGTGTAAATAGAAATGGCGAAGCATGGTTTAGATATATGTTAAATAGGAGCTGAATAATGAGTCAAAGTATGGCGAGGTATTTCCGTGATACCTATTTCCAAATATGTCCCAAAAATGATGCAAGTGCAATACCATATGTTTCCTTTATGGAATAAGTAAAAGATTGTTTAAAAATATGATCGGAATTTTGTATATAATTCCAGTATGGCAGAAGCGTTAATATAAATGGCGAAGTATGGTTTAGACATGGGCTAGATACGATCTAAGTAAGTGAAAGTATGGTAAAGTTCTATCTTATTTAACTCTGCGTAGTCATTTGGGATCAATCGAAGACCCTAACTTTAACATTGGAATGAATGCAATCAAAATGACTCTAAGTGATCACGGGAAGTTAACGAGAGGAACAGTGCTGTTCATTAGATATCCCTTCGTCGATAAACAATATTCCAATAGATAGATACTCCAAATATGTCTCAATATGATAACGCTATGATGCCAGTATGGAATAAGTAATAGGTTATTTAAAGTATGATCGAAACAGAATACAAGTTATGGAGTTACTCCAGGTATGGTACAAGTAATAACGTACGACTTAGGTATGGCTTAAGTATTTCATATTGAAACAAGTATCACATTTTAACTAGAGATCGAAACCAATTATGGTTTCAAAATGTATATTTCTATACTTGACATTGAATATTTATGGAATCATTCGTGGTATGGCACAAGTAATGAGATATGGCTTAGGTATGGGATAAGTCTTTTACTTTTAAGCCAATTAGATTTTTTTAATATACTCGCATACATTCGCTATACTTAGGACATCGTAAGATTGATGCTACAAGTAAAATGATCAATGGCAAGTAACTTAAAGATATTTATGCCAAAGCTGCGGTAGTGCAATGACAGCTGCGCTCAATGCGTTGATCCGTGTGCAAGAGCGAAGCTGTGTCGCTTCGCTACGAACATCGCTTCGATAGGCGCTTAAAGTAAATTCGTTTGTCCGACGAATCTCAATGACTGAGCCGTTAATCATTTTTAGATTTGGATAGAAGCTGTATAAAAGAATCTCTTCCGAGCCATTCGTTTTTTATTCGGATGGGATCCAAACTATCAGAGAAAATCGCATCGATATGTTGTTGCGATGCGTCAGTTTCTCCGACTATCTATGTAAAACGTTTTTTTATCTAACTTTGTGAAAACCTTCCTTGAAGAAACTAGACCGTCATCATTTTTTTAAAAATGGTATAAAATCCAGTTTACTTCTTTTCCTACAAACTAACCGAGTACCAACGCGATCGTACGGAAACAAGTTCTGGCACAAATATTCTTAAGTATCCTTTTGTCTGGTTAATGTTGATTCATTAATTTTTAGAACCCATCCTTACACTAACACCAAGACACCCTGGTAATATGCGACTCTAAGTTGACGACAGTTTATCCCATTCGTCACCCACCAAACTTATGTTTAAATAACTTACAGAGTTTCGGCATCATGTCCGGAACAGGGAAAAATCTTCGTACAGCATCTCGATTCAGCAGCAACATAAGTAGTACACAGTGGAATAAGTTGGATAGCAACGGAGTCGATCGTTTCTACTCGTGTTGCTACCAAAACGGCTAAAACGAAACATATAGTTCGAGAATACAAGGTAAGACAGGGTAACTTCGGCGTGGCCCCGCGAACTCGAGTAGCGTCGGTAGAAGCACCAGAAACATAGTAGACGATACCTTAGCAGAAGCAACAGCAGCCTTGTCGGCTGGCCGCGCGCAACTTGCACGGAAGAAATACCGTTCCCATAGAATGTTAATGCGATCTTCCTCGGCAATCCCGGTAGCGCTGGCTCTCGCTCTCCTGTTACACGCTCCCGACACCGGCTTCACGGTCGCACGCACGCATTGTTACGTAATGCTATACGGCCCCTTGCCGCACCTGCGCCGTCCTTGTCGTCTTTCTCATCGCAATTCATAAAATCATCAGAGGAATAGTCCATGCGCCAGGTGAAAGAGAGAGGGAATGCCGAGAAAATCGCGGGCGCGCGTGAGCACTCGCTACTTCAGCCGTAACTAGCGGACCTTCGCCTCGCGGTGGCATCAAGTGTTCACCGTTCGTGCTACTGCACTTCACCACTTCTATATGCTGATGGCACATACACATTGCATATATACATACATACATACACACGTTAGTTCACTCGCGCTATCCAGTCTTACCGCATCGGCCCCCTTGCCCCCTGATTATCCATGCGAGAGTGAAACACGAAGATGAGATTTGACGCGAGCTGCGTGAGTCGCATGCTAATAGGGTGGATAGTCGAGATTCTTGAAGGCTCTAGGACTACGAGACGTGCATGCAGTGTGCACTGCGAGGGTTCATTGAATAGAAAATTAACCTGTGTGTATATTATTGCGGTGGTGGTACAAGTCTAAGACGCGGACTTCCTACTCTCGTACAACCTTCACGGTCACCACCAGATACATGGCATATGTGCTACTATACGTTAGTTAAATACGAGCGAGACTTCCTAGATCAATCTTCCATACGGCAAACCTGTACGTTTTATGTATGGCGGTAAATACTACATGATATAAGCCAAACTAGCGTAACGCCATTTCCATGATCACCGTGAGATTATACCATGACTCTGCACTCCGCTATGCACCCTCTAACGAACTCATGTGCTTTCGTAATAATTGGCGAAAAAATGAATGAAACGATCGCGAAAGCATGATTAGCAGATTTGTTTGAGAGTCGCGTGTGTTGTTGCTTATTAGAGCTGAATGTGAGATCGACTGAACAGTCACTGAACCTTCAAAGAATTGTTAAATACTGGTTATTATCGTGCTCTTTCTCTTTCTGTTTTTTTTTCTTATTCTTGTTATCCCCCTCTGTCTGTCCGTTCATCTCTTTTCATATCATATTCGCTATAGCACACTTGGATGTTCAGTTTAGTCGAAGCAATCTCTGCTTTAAGATTTAAACAGAGTTAAGTCCTGGGAACTAGCGTGACTGTGAAAATTAGCCAATTATTGATGAAAGGCCAACGACTGCGTAGCTTGGCCTCCATCCCGAGAGGATAACTGCTGCTCTTTGCTTTATATATTCACAAGCAAGAGATTCCTCTTCCTTCTCCATTTCTCATTCGTTTCTATCCCTTTTCATTATCCGTATCTTTTGCTTCTCGCATCTTTATAAGTAAATACATCGTAAGTCCTATTGCATGTATGCGCATTTATTTACCCAGGACCTCGAAGCATTCCTCTCGTTTTCTACTTCCGGTGAGAATTCACCGAGATTCTCGTGAACGCCTCTTCGACGTTCTCAGCCGTCTGAGAACAGCCACGGTCATGGCCACACCGTGTCTCGCTCCTTTTCCGCTGCTATTCTTGCCCCTCGTATCATCAGCTTATTTTCTCGACTTTGCCTTCGTACTTGGTATATGCGAGCTCACGAACGATGTAATACTTATGGACTTCCCTTCCGTTTTACTTCCGTGGAGTGCTGAGAAGGAAGAGGAAGTAAAAGAGTAAAGAACCACGGAAGGAAGCTAGGGAGAAATAGAAGCTCTCGCAGCTTTTTGATACGGTTTTTCGTGTCGTGACCTCGGAACATCTCTCTTCCGACTTGGGCTCCTCAACCAGTTTGACGTTCTTTCGTTTTTATTCTCTTTTCTTAATGTCGAACTCCCATTCGTGCACCTTGGACTCTTTTCTTCCCACTCAAGCACACATTATCGTAAAAGGCTCGTGCGTGAATAACACTTTCAGTATCGTAACATTACAGTAAATGAAATATTTTTACTATCTAGTTTCTTATTGTTTTACTCTAGATATCTGGAAACCTTGGTGTAACTAATGGTGTGTGCGATATTATTGCATCTTCACTTGTAGCCGACTTAGTATGAACGGACTATCATAATAGCTAAGGACGATTATTGTATTCTTACCAGAAATGTTGGAAGGGAGCGATCGAGGAGCGTGTGCGAAAATCTTTCGTTTATTCGAATAACCTCAAAAGTTAGACCGCGAATTATCGTAGAATTTGGGAATATTCTGTCGTAAATTATCATTTTTGTTGTGTTATTTTTTTTATTTCGTTGTATCGATTAAAAATTGGTGGAGAATATTACTTTTTTCTATGGCTGTCGACGATTTTCTGCATCTTTGCACTCGTAACTTTCAACACACATTGCTAATAAACTAGACTTCTTATGTCATATGACATTGTCAAAATATGGGTCATTTTAGCGTGAGATATCGCGTAATTTTTGGCTGCAGTTATTTTCCCAGTACGAGAATTCGCAAATGAATTCAACCCGAATGCAGCATTTTTCTAGACAGTCTTCAATCAAGTATGTATAATACTTGGATTAAGATCAAGTTCAATCATCAGAGTCATATTTATTCCATATATATAAAACTATAGGATGGATCCTTCTTGGGTAGGGGTTGCCGATGTTGATCGAACCGACCAGGGTCCATCCGAACATTGGATCCAAAAATTTATTTTGTTACTTTGAGCCGATAACGATCAATAAATTCGAGCAATTTGGTAACTTCGCAGTCAGATAAACCTGTGCGATTTCCTCCCGATAGACTCGCATCACCCGAATTGTAAGGTAATTAGAGAATTCTTCGAATCGTAAGGTAGTTAAGGTAAGAGCCTAAGTGCAAGGTAATTAGAAAATTCCTCCAAAACTTATTCTTTAGTAAGAATAATGTGTCTGGCTCGAGTACAGGAATTTCCATTTGAAGCTCTTACGCAGAAGTCACAGAGGAAATTTATTAAATAATTACTGAGCAAAAAAAAATTTACTTACAAAAGTGAATATATTTTCTGCGCAAAAGTTTTTAATGGAAATTCTTATATTTCGATCGGGCAGAGTCTTCGTGCAAAGAGAATGAAACCTTGCAAATCCTTTTTGATCGATCAGTGCAACGTCAACATTTCGGCATGTAGCAAATTGAATAAAAAATATATTCGCATCGATGAATTGAGCTACAAACAACATTACACTTATACATATATTCCTTTTTTGTCTATTTGTCAAGTTTTTAGTTTGCCAAGCTGCAAGATTTTATTTCTACGATTGCAACGTAACTTGATTAGTAAGATTTTCAAATGATTCAATCTCCTTCAATGATTTTCCACGGAGTTATAGAATTTGTATAATAAATCCTCGCTGTTCGTATCTCACGTTCATACTTCATGACGAATCTTTATATATCTTGTACGTACTTGAATATTTTTATACCAAAATTGTAAATAAAAGTCCATCGCCGATTGAAGCCTAGGGTCAAGTATCCGAGTCACGTTTTGACATCGTTTCACATCTAGTGATCTCACGACCTTTTCCTCGTGCTATATGCTTGCTGATCTAGCCAGTTTAAAGTATTCTCTCTTAATTCCCCCTTTTCCACTATGATACCCTCGTTGATACTCTTTTGGCCTCTTTCCTGCGTACTCGATAGACACACATATACATACAGAGGTGTGTTCTTCTTCTTCTTGCACACCTGGCGGAAGCTTTCACGAGACTTGCACAGGCACGTGATTCCGGATCGTAGAAATAGCAAGAGGAAGAAGCCAGTCCTTCCAGGCAGTTGTACCGCGAGCCGAATACGAATCGTGTCAGTCTAAGAATCACGAATAGTGCGGGCAATGTGCTACACGCTTTCCTTTCTGCTGATTCCGGATACCGCTCACTCGCCTCTCGTCGTATTACCTAACGTCGACGTATCGCCGGAGATGTACACTAGACGCCGAAGGAGGAAAGAGATGACGTCGAGAAGCAAAGCAAAGCAAGACGGTAAGGTCGGGGTGAGCCAGAGCTATATGATAATTCAAGATTCGACTCGTGCCCCAGCATCCGCGCGAGTCTCTCGTAAATCTCATCTTCGTGCCTCTAGACATCGCGTACGTGCCCTCGAGATATAATACTGTGCAGTGGTGGTGGTAGCAGCAGAACGTACAGCAAAGAACAGTTGTATATACGTATTATACGGGTTATAGTACGTGAGAGGTACCCTCAAGTTCTACAAAACTCCAAGTTTCTATTACAGAGCGATTTGAAAGACGTTAAGCTCGAGAAATATGTCGATTTTATCGGTTTTAGTTAGCGCTTGGATATCGCACCCCTACGATCTGCGTTCACACGGTCACAAACGCCTCGTGGCTCGTGTGCTTCCATCGCATATTACAGTCATGGTGTAAGGTAGAAAGGAATAAGAAGCCAATGTAAGCAAAGTGTGAGATACGCCAACCGTTTATGCGCATGCAAGCTCAGCTACGGTCGAGCGTGCGAGATGTACCATCGGCTTATAATAAATCCTCCTCACTGGTTTTCCTACCTTTTTTTTTTTTTTCTTTTATACTTGTCAACTATTTTGTTTCTCCATATTCTCCGTATCCTTCTCACTTTCTCGACTGACTTTTCCAATCTTCCGTCCTAGTCTTGCTCACCCGCAGCGCAACTTACCTCGGCAATGAAAAGGCCACTACGGTCATTACAGCTGCATTACCAATGTAAACGCATAAACTATACGTATGACACACGGAACCTCCGCGTGTTATTATTTATAACCAACCGTAAAGAACATCTTGATACGCATAATTGCGTCTGGTTACGCACGATTACACACGGCATAGCCAATGTACGAGGAGTATATTGTCAGGAAGCGAAAAAGAGAAAGAAGAGTAAGGGTGGTAGAAAGAGAAACAAAGAACGGAATAGGAAATACGAGAGGAGTGGAGAGCGGAAGTGAAGTGTGGAGAAGTAGCGAGTAGTAAAAGAGTAAGAGAGACGGAGTTCTCGTTTACTTTCTTTACGCCTGTCTCCGTCGTTGACACTTTAACTTCTTCTGTTTCTTCGTTGATTTTACCGATGATAACTTAATATCGCCGTTATGGTAACATATTATTTATTCATGAAATTCAGGACATTTTGAACGAACAAACAACATTTTTTAAAACACTTTTAACCTTTCTGTTATCTTGAAATGGAAAACATAAAGTCAGTTATAAACGTTGCGCGTATCACGAGACATTCGACGAAGTGGTAATTTATAAAATACCACAACCATCGAGCAACCATAAATTACTCAAAGCCAATTGATTTTCGACTTAGCACCTTATAAAATTATTTGTAAATGTACACTACGACCTTGATTTTGTAAATATTAAATTTCGGCAATTTCCCCACTTTGCGGTGCATATCGATCGATGTGGCTCATGGTGGGAGAAGTTTTAGGCCAACCAGTGATCACGGCAGTTGCGCAGACGTCTTATTAGCGGAAGTACGCATTCTTGATTTAGCCAACCAGCGCTGCGTCGCCGGTCTCATCGTTGAATCGAAAATCGAAGCCGTAGTGTACGTTTTAAATTTATTTCTCATGTTCAATTTGTCGAATTAAAATTCATCTTCTGTTTCAGTAACGAGGCCATTATTATTCTCAATCAAATAGTAATGTTCCGGGTAATGTAAGAATTATATATTTTACAAGGGCCGAGGGATAAGTAGAGAAATCAAGAAATAAATAATGAAGCAGACGGATTGAGTCTGATCAAAGTTAATACGAGAGTCGTATAAAGATAATCCGTTTGATTTTCACGTCTTTCCTTCCGTTGACTCGACCGATAACCTTTCAACATCCGGACAAGGAGGTATTTTATACGTCAATGGAAATTTTTGCATTTCCGGCAGAAAATGAGATTTCTTTTCATTTGTAAAATAATCCTGGAGTCTGCTCATTCGATATTTCTTAAACTGCGGGAAAACCTTTGATCGTTTCGGTCGTACAGCTCGTTCGTACCAAAGAGACCTGGAGTGATTCACTTTTAGTTTTATTTTACTCTTTTGAGTTCTTTCTGCGTTCACAAAGTACATCAGAACTTCCTTCGACCCAGCATTATGTGTCTTAATTCTGTACACTATCGCTCTGTATGTATACCTCGATTCTACATTGTACTGGAAGATTGTGTATTATAGCAGCATTCTATGGGATGAGAATACTGGCGTAGTCTGTACGATTCACGCAAACGTTTCATACGACCATGTGAAATCCAATAACTGGAAAACGCAACAAAGCGTATATACCCCGAGCTACGTATCTGGACGATTGCTCCGTCCAACCAGTGACAACACACGTTTTTCCGGTATAGGTCGATGGGATTTTCCGTATATGGAATAAACTTGCCCCCGGGCACACGGACAAGAGCATTCTTCTGAACGGAGATTTGATACATTTGTTTTCCAACTGTTCTGAACTGTACAGGTATTTTTAAAAAAAGTGAACATTGGATTTTCAATTGAAATCACTCGAATGAATTCGATCGGTTATTAAATCTAAAATGATAATAATAAAGGTACAAAAATAATATTAATAAATGTTGCCGCAATATTGTTGTTAGTGAAATTCTATTTTGTTGTTAAATATCAAAGTTGATCGTAACAGGGCCTTGGATTATTTGCACCGGATGTTGTGCTACAGATATTTGTCAACCGCATTTGTGTCAAATTTCGATTCGATGGGTTCGCGCGCGTCCTGACTTTTTTTCATAAATCTCATATCTCTACGTTTTAGACTATTTCCTGGCATCCCGACATTGTAATATTGACAAAAAGTGTCTTAATAAAAACAAAGCTTTACGTATAAGGAAGAAAAATGTTAAAATACTATCGTGAGCTAATGGTAAGTCATAATGGCTGGTGGAGTGAAAAATGATTCCTTGTTTTAGTTCATGCTAGAAGCTTGTTACCCATACGAGAGTTATTCTACCGACAGGGTGGGATATTTAATTTCTTTTGACTTTCTTCAGCAGCTTTAATGAAGTAATTAACTTTTGATATATGCAAATTAATGATATTTCTAGTCGATATAGTCACGATTGAGCATTCCAGGGTATCATGTATCACTTCGTCTATCAATTCTCGTACTGATTACAGTCTTGACGTTGAAATGTTGCAAACGTCTATGAGGACGTTCACCTCGGTAGCCTTGGAGATATAAATATCGTATGTGTGGCCTTGAAGAAATTCTGCGGCATTATGATTTTTTTTACGGTAAAAGGGGTAAAAGTGATGGTGTGGGTGCCAGGCTAGTCACGCGGTGAGAAATAACATGTAGGTACGGACAGCTATCGCAAAAGCGAAGACGTGGTGCCCGGAGAGATGCACCGATGTTAAGCGTGACGGTTCAGTCCCGTCTCGTAGATCGCGCATATACATAGCCAGCAATTCACGAAAGACCTGGGAGGATGAACGCGCGGTGATTGCCTTTAATTTTGCGGCTGTGAGTCCGCGTGCGACGAAGGTCAATATATGTAATATATACGGAGACAGAGAGAAAGATAAAATGATAAAAGAGAGTTAGACAGGATAGGATAGCAGTCATTACTCACCGACACAGAAAGTCTCGCTCACCGAGACAGAGCTCGAGGCAGTGCTGACGCGACGATGCGGTCGTGCTTCTCTTCGTGTGACCCTGAAGACGGTGTCCTTGCACTCTGTCGATGCACCATGCTCGCTCGCACGGTTTCACTGCTAAGCAACTCTTCTGGGCGTAGATCGTGAACACCGGGAACTGTGATGGAGTCAGCGCACCTGAAACATATCGACGTTACATTACAGCTACTCCATGGATACATATTTTAATATATTCTTTGTACGATACGATGTACAGCATAACTATTATCGTAAAACTTGATACTCGATACTACTGGGATATGCACGAGGAACGAAAATATTGATTGGTACAACCAATCGCGAAATAAAATGTAGGTCAATTCAAGTCATTTGTCGAGGGAACTAACCAATTGGTTTTAAACCAACTAATTTATTTTCGTAACCGATTAATTAGTCTTCAACCGACTAATGGGTTAGCGCAGCCGATTAATTTGTTGGCCTAATCAAATTAATCGCCTCGAGCATATTTAATCGTGCAGTTTGTTGGAGCTACGTAAGCCTTTTACTTCGTGCACGCAATTCTGTATCGCACATGTTACACGTGTGGAAAGCATAAGTACAGTTTAAAGTCAGTGTAACGGTAATAAACGTCATAATACTTTAAGGATATCCTTAACAGAAACGCGAAGGGAGAACGAAAGAAGAGCGAGTGGGGAGTTCGCTGAATGCGTTAATCACTTTTTAAGAGAGGAATTCGCGACCGAGTGAGCACCCTGGAAAGAGACGTGGAAAATCATTCTTTTATTCATTTAATAACCTAATTTGAAAGACAGTCATCAAAATTTAGGCGTAATCTGTCGTTTTAGTCAGTTTTCTTGTCGGTTTGAAAAAAAATTGACGAGGAAAGTTACTATCTGTTCTATTGTTGTACAGCGTTCTCCACATAAAACTACGTAACTTTCAAAATATATTTCTAACAAAACTAGCTCGTGGAAAATTTAAAACAAAAAATGCAATAGATTTAGCGTATTTTTTTTCAGTAAATACGTCCAAGTGCGGCTTTCTCTGGAAACCACTGTGCGGTGGAGCCGCACTTTGACGTATTTGCCCTTTTTTCTACAAACTAGCGGAGTTCTAATATAATCGAACAGTCATTGGAAAATGACAAAAAGGCAGGAAGAGTCTTCGCTAAACTCGATATGCGAGAGAGTAACTCGAGCTCTACCGAGTGAGATGGAAAGAGATCGACGATAAAAATCTTTCGATCATTGGAATAACCTCCAAAGCTAGACCATGACTCATCATCAAATTTGGGTTTGATCCGTCCTATAAGTTATCCTTCTCGCATTAGCTTTCTTCCTTTGAATCGAATAGAAATTTACGAATAAAATTGCTCAAAAAAAAAACTAATTTCAGATTTTTTATTTTAATTGCAAAAAATCCAGCGTACTTCTTGTACAAATTAACAGAGTTCCAACGCAATATCAACCAACGCGGGATATTCTTAAGGAGCTCTTTGCTTTTCATTCTTTCCGGTAATTTTGATATCACTCGTTCTTTATTAAGATCTCGCAGTGGGAACCACTGTACGAAAACATGTTGTACGAGCCATGAAGAGTAACCAGGAATCGAGCAGGGAACGGAGAAACCGAGAAACAGATAAAGAGAGTAGTACTGAGGCAATTTCGTGACCCCGGTAGCGAACCAACTCGAGCATAGATACAGACTGCGTTGGGGTTCTCTCGACTCCGTTGATTTTAATCACTCTGCGAGCGCGCCAGCTACCTTAGCTACCTATCGAGACTATGGTGCACGCGGTAGTACACGTGGAACTTGAAATTGTAGGAAGATGCTGCTCGTTAAGCCGCAACTGCGGCGGCGCCATAGGCAGGGCTAGAACAACATAGCCGCATTACAGTGATCAGCAGGCCTGCTGCCGCTACTTCTGCCGCTGCTGCTGCTTCTGCTGATCCTGCTCCGTTGCTTTCGTTGCCACCGCACGCCGAACTTCCGGGGAAGTAACATGCACAAGACAGGTACCACTTACCGCTATAATGCTACCACATTACAAGATAATGGAGCATTACCGATCCTAACCACTTTGCAGCTCTAAAGAGAATTTCATCGGAGCGGTATGAGGGCGAGACTGATCAGAAATATTACATAGACGAGGGGAAGAGGGTTATACACTGCGATACCGACGGGCGAAAACTTTTCGAACTACAACATTGGCGCAGCTTTTTTCAAGCAGACCTAACTTTTACCAGCAGCATGGCAGCAGCATCGAAGCAGCACGTCGATAAGCCCACGAAACCCCTTCGGAATATTTATGACCACTCTCGATACAGAATCCCCTTCATTCGCTATCTCTTCTAATTCATAAGTTTGCCTACGGTGCTTCTCGGCGCGGTATATAGCTGATTAAAAATTTGATACCGAACAAAGGAGGTCGTCGTTGTGTGGTTCATCATAAAGGAGAAGTATGGTTCAGTGCGGGCGCTGTTAACGTGGACAAACCACTCTTCGTTCCCCGTTTCGTATCTTTAGTGAGCTTTCATGAACAATCGAGCTCTTACGGATTTTACGCTGTTCCAACGAACCGAGTCATAGGGAACATACATTTTTTTATTTCAATATAAAAACGTATCAACGTATTGTTGATACGTCAAATCTAATTATCTATTCTTAAGAATGTTCTTAAGAAAAAAAGATTTTTAAAAAATGTTAATAATGAGAAGTTCAGTTAACAAAATTCGCAAAATCGCAATAAGTTTTTCTATAAATTCTGAAATTGTTCATTTTACTTTCGCAAAAAGAACGTTTTGTTTAGTGACAATTTTTGCTTCAGATTTTTATCATACGGTATCAAAAATTGTGGGAAACGTTCGGACGATTGGTTTAGAAAAAATCTTCGGACGAATGTGCGTTGTGACTTTGAAAATTCGAGCTTTTGTTTCTTAAGAATTACTGGATCGATCGGTTTGAAAGTTCGTGTCCAGAAGAAGCTCGTAACGTCCCTTTTTTCGATATAATTTTCGTTAAAATTGATGCAGAGATTGAAATTTTATGATTTTTTTAATTTTGTGAAATATATCTTTAACTGCTCTGGTTGCTGCCAATCATTGGCTATCGAGCTTCTGCTTGATAAGACGATTTTATAAATAATTTATTACTGATTACCTCAAAGTACTTTCCATATAACCGTTGTATATTTTACCAACAAGGAAATACTCTATTTAATGTCAACTAAGATCAATTTAACTGAAATATTCTACAACAATAAACAAATATTAAATGACACGAGATATTAAACTCTTCGAAGATTGCTACAAAGATTCGAATTATAGTTGATTTAAAACTAATTTAGGTAACGAGCGGAAACTTTCGACGCGTAAGTAATATCTTTTGAAGATATTTGGCATCAACTTTGATGAAAAAAATCGATAGATGCGTTAGAATTTTATTAAATTATTATCTAGATGCATTAGAATTTTATTAAAGATTATCATTTTTATTTTTAAACGATAATCAAAGTTATCAATAATAGAACTCCTGTAACTAATAAATTACTCGACCAAGTATAATCCAACAGAATGATACTTTCGCTCTATGGAAAGTGACAGTATCAACTCTATAATTAAATATATTTTTACCGAAAACGGTGTGGTGTGATAACACAATTTATTAGATAATTTATTACTTCCCATGTACCTTCCCAACAAAGAAACGACTGAGTAGTATAAAGTATCCTGACGATACGAAATCAATGGGACATGTGACTATACAAATATCCGTAGAATCGTACAGGTGGATGTGATATGACGCTAAGCCGTGCAATATCTCGTCCGATCGAGATTATTCTGTCACACGAGATTTCTCGTGACTGCTGGTAGAGAAATAGCAACGCACATTGCGTTTCCGGTTCTATTTCTGCCGATACTCGACCAACAGAAGAAAAAGGAACGTCGAGTTCTTTCAAGCGCGTGTGACGTTTTTGTATAACATGCGGAGACATCGTGACAGCATTCGATTGCTATAATATCAAACGAATAACACGACGGTTACACGAATATACCATGGACACGCAAGGAAAAATGTTTCAACGACGAACGAGAGGTATCGATGGTAATCGAGATCAATTTCTGATGTATGAGGCCCATTTAGATCATGTTCGGGTTCAAGTGTTACCGCTTTTGGTATCACGGGTATACCTTATGAACCTATAGTACATAGAACGTTTGCATATAAGTACGTGAGGGTCGAGATGGTTTTCTCGAAACGTCGTGGAAAGACATGACGGATATTCTCGATCGTGTATGGCTCTACCGCTGCTACATCGTTGATCTGCCATTTCTCATTTTCTATTCTACCCTCTGTCTCGTTGTATTATTCTTTTACATCCTTTCCCGCATATTTTCACTCGTTCTGCTCGATTTCTTCACGCCTAGATCTCATCTCAACGTAGATAACGGTATACGCTTTAGGTACATCGTAAGTTGCGCCAACCCCATAGCGAAATTCGGGACAGTGGAGCCACCAAGGGTGACAACATTTAGTTAGATCTTTTACTCGATGCATTCTAGTTTGTCCAAATTTTATTAAAGGCCCTGTAAGGAAATTTTAATATAGCTCTCTTAGGTTGGTTTAAAATGATGGGAACTCGATGGATTTCCTTGTTAAGGCATACAAACCTTCATGGAAATAAATATATTTTTTAATATTAAATTGCTCGTGAAAAAGTGTTATTCATCGTATGTTTTAAATATTTTACATACGTCATTAGATATACGTAAAAATAGGAAGAAGGAAGATTATTTGACATCACTTGATAATAAATAACTAGAAAATAAATACACGATTAATAAATCCAGCGTATTAAAGGCTGATTGGGGTAAACTTTTGATTAATCTTCGCATGGAAGTGTGTCAAAAATATTCGGCATTCTAATCTTTTTATATTCAGGATGATAAAATAAAAATGAATAAATTATTTGATTTCTTATAAATCAATGCAAAATTATATCGCGAATAAAAATTTCAAAAATGTCATTAAATTGCATCAGAGTGTTAGGTTTATAATGCAAATTGGATATATTCGTATGAACAACGCATTAGAGTTCAATTTTGAACAGCATAATGAGAAAACCTATAAAAAAATTGATCCAACAATTTTGCAAGTGTAAATAGGTTCGGTGCGATTAATTTGTTCCGGGCAACAAATTAATTAGGAGCTCCAACAATAAATTGTTTGCTAATAAATCAATTGGTTGCGTCGTCAATTGATTTGGTTGAAAATTAATTGGTAGATTCGACTAACTGATTCGTCGATGCAACCAATCGGATGCTTTTGGCAGTCACTATTGTGTTGGATCCAATTGGTTGAAGCAACGAAATAATTTTTTCTCTGTAGGGCTATTGCCATCATTGTACTGCTTATAGGGTGCAACGAAAACACGAAGGTACACGCGAGTATGTTGGAACGGTTAGTGACATAAAAGCAGCAAGAATATAATAGAAAATAATAACATACCGTTACTATGTAGCACATAGTAGAATATATGTTTAGTCTGTGCTCGTTACGTTGGCTCAACGTGCCGTGTAATGTCACAGTTTTTCAGTCAGCTGGCTCGACAAATTTAGCTGTATACAGCATATTGTATATAGCTATACATACATAAAGGAATTAATGTCTTGCCGGAAGTCGCATAATTGTCTTCGCCGCGGCTCGTTTCCCCTCGAAGCGAGAGAGCGACGAACGTGAACACGACAACTCGACGTGGACATTTAACGTGACGCGGTCATACGGAATTCCTCGACGCGAATACGAGCTCTGCGCGGTACATTGCTTGATTTCTCTTCAGCGTTAGTATTTTTATAGCAGATTGCGAGATAGCCGCATACAAACGTTGTGGCATCGTATAATCGCGATGATAAAATTCAACGACGTATTTATGGATCATGAACGAAGGCATCGTGCCTTGGACGAGATCATGCTCTCAAGACTCACTCGATACGTCGTTTCATGGTCGGAAAACATACAGTAGAGTCAAGAGCGATCAATCGCGTGCCGGTGGTCTCCCAGCTTTGCTGGTTACACGGATAGACCTCTATCTCCACGGTACATAAATAGATGGTGAGGTCTGTCTCCCATCTGTCTGTCTTTTTCTTTCTACCTTCTATATGCTAGACGGTCAGGAAACAATCGCGGAGCATTATGCCAGATGCAAAAGTCACCTGCAGCGCGCAAAGCGGCGAGCATTGATCACCGTTGCCTCACACGGGCCCACTGGAAAGCGATATTTTATCCGGTGGTTCGAGAGTCACTCGATTGCTTATATTCGCTTGGTATCTACGTTCACGAGAGACCAGAGACCACCGCGGATCGTGCCATTCCAATTCAAGTATAAACGGTATGGAACGCTTATATTTCCTGGAGCAAGCTATCGCGGTTGTCAGAAGGAAAATACACAGAGATGGAGGGTTGATAGCAAGACAGTGTAGTAAACTATCGATGAAAAGTATAATAGACGAAGGGATTGAGCAAATGAAAATGAAAAATAGTATTTTTAAAAAAGAGGACGATGCGAAAAGCCGATTGTCCTACAATCGGATATGAGGAAATAATGTAATAAAGATTGTCAGCTTTAAACAGTTGATGCTTAATTCTTGATTTTGACTGAACCTTTGAAGATCAATCTTGCACTTTTAATTCAACATTTGAGCTTATTTTACAAATCATCAAAGTTTGCATGTTTGAGAGCTACAATGTTGCAAATAATTAAAAATCCCCACAAAGTCTGAACGCTTTTATAGATTTTGTAAGGAAGAACGTCAATGTCAACTAATTGATGTTTAATTCTGAGTTTTTATGAACTTTACTGGTTTATCATAGACTTTCACTTGAATAATCAAACTTATTCTACAAAACGATCAAACTTATTCTACAAAACGATCAAACTTATTCTACAAAACGATCAAACTTATGCGACAAAACGATCAAAGTTTATGTAAGTTAGATCGATAATGTTGCAAATAATTCAAAATTCCATATAAACCGAATGCTCTTATATATTTTGTAACAAAACAATTTATCACCCGCCAGTTGATGCTTAATTGTGTTAACTTTAAACGACCCTTACAGCACACGTTTTCATTGGAGTTTGAGCTTGGAACGTATTAAAAAATATTTTTTAATATTCATCAGACAAATCATTTTGGAAACGAAATGTTTATTTAATGCATCAAATCAATGAATTTAACTTGATATTACTGTGAAACACGTTTGTACTAAATTCTTTTATATTTATTTTATCAACTCGAAACATTATCATCCTGTTTTATTTGTTCTTACATTCAAATACATTTCGTGCTTTTAAAAGTAACGTACTCGCTGGTCGTTAAATTGATGAAAACATTTTCCGTATTTTTTTAACTAGAAAAAATAATGTAAAGTTACATTTATTTCCAAATATGTACTTTGTTTTCACGTTATTTAATATTCCGCTATAAATGAAACGGCAACGGACAATATTTGATATATGAAATTAAATATACGATGTGTATGTTGGTTTATAGCAGGGGTCTCCAAACTTTCCAGCCTTAGGGCCATACTGATTACTCCAGTAAGTTCCGAGGGCCAAAACCATATTATCATTGTTGCCGGTGGTAAAAAGTGAAATAGTCCAAAATCTGTCCGCGGGCCGAATGTGGCCCTCGGGCCGTAGTTTGGAGACCCCTGGTTTATAGTATAAAATGGACTTAATGAAATATTTGAAACAGCGCGGAGTCTCCGTCGTTACCGACAAACCGAATGCGCGAACTCTCTTGAAACTCTGCCAATGCTTCCAATCGTCCTTTACACTCGACGCTATGTAGACGTATACTGGTTCAAACGCCCCCTTAAGTTCGAACGTCGACAGCGGTATGATTTTATGAACTGAAATTGTATTCCTCCTGTCAACGTAGTTGAGTGTCTCTAGTTTTCTAAATGATCTTGAAATTCCCGTATTTTAAAATAATATTGAGAACCGTAGTTAATGTACTTCGTGCGCCCGTAGTTAAATCAATGATAAATATTTATTACTTCTACACGGAGAAAAAGGCTTCATTGTTCGAATCAACCGCATAGTTAAATACCCTTCAGGCGATTAATATGGTTAGGCTAACACATTAGTTGGTTGCTAACCGATTAATGAATCAGATGTATCGATACTTTTAGTCAAATTTATGTTTTTACAGCAAATTTAGTAACTCTGATAGCAAAAAGTACAAGAATTTAACAAGCAATTGTCCTAAATAATGGAATTTCTTATGAACCTTGACAAAGCTTTCGATCATTCATCAATAACTAGTAATTTACTATAATCATTTACTTGACTTCATCCTAATAACTTTTGATAAAACTCTTACTGATATATGTTTTAGAATCGCTAAAATTTACGCTCAAGTTATTTCAGATCGTTATTGTATTAAATCATACTTCGTTGTTGAAAAAGCTCAATTTTTAAATATATTAAAATATATTTTAATCTGCGGTCTGGTACCACTGGCCCCGGTTGTTGGTAAGAATAAAAAAGAATGTCAGAGAGAAATGGAACCAGTTATCGGCTATGTACCGTACAACCATATGGGGTATACGTTCGTTGGTGTCTCATGGGAATGCTGTGACGACAGGCAATCGCACGGAGGATATTTGAAAAGAAAATCGGAAAAAAATTGATAGATCGTTGTACAAGAGATACGAGAAATTTTTCATACACGTTAGTCGAGGATGGAAACGATGGAGGGTTGCAATGTTGACGCAGAACTCCGGTGTTTAACGGTACATGGCTTTGACCATCAGCTTTCCAGCGTCCTCTTTCCACCGTAGTCACGCGCATCGACAGGTGTGCTTCTAATTTGTGTGCGTTCGCGCACGACAAGAGTTTAATACTCGTGATCACGTCTCCTTTTGCACGGCGTGATGTCACGGACCGAGGATGCGCGTTTACATGAATGTGCATCAACGGCAGAGATGTTCCATGCGCGAAGCGCGTTGCAAACATAACAGCAAATACAATATTCCACTCAATACGCGTTCCACATTCAGTACGCTTTTCTTTCCAATCGTTAAAAAATTTCTCTCAAATTTGTTAAATCTACAGAACCATTAGCGTGACCGAGAAATACGGGTTCTCCAAGTTTAATAACTTTATCTTTATAATCCCATTATTTATAATTATAACATTTGTTTGAATAATATTAGATTTTGAATTTTTCGGAAAAACATTTATTTACGCTCTGGCTGCCGGACATTTTTAGCAATAGAGCTGAATTGTTTTTTTTTTTTATAAATAAATTAATGATTGAGAACGTTTGGTATTGAATTTGAGCTCAATCTATAAAGAGATTTGGATTTTACAGGATGTTTAAAATATCGAAAAATTGACCTCGTCGCAGTAACTTACTCGGTTTATTCGGTTTGGTGACGATCGATAAAACGATTCGGTTTTTATAGAAATTTCAATTCTTTTACGTTCTAACCGCTTCTACTTTCGAAATATTTGTCTGCAACTGAAACTTAATGTACGTAATAACGTGCGTTATTACGTTTAGAAAGTACCAAATTTATTCAACATGAAAAGATGCGTTGAAATGTTATAGAACATAAATTTTTTATAATCACGATTACCGCGGATTGTAAAGCTCTGTGACTCGTAAACGACTAATTGCTTATAACAATTAATTTAAAAAATTGTTTTACCAGTGACGCGGTAAATTCTTGTCATTGGTCACAATTGTCGTTAAAAATGTATCGTAATTTCTCAATCGCTAAAATTTGGTTAAACTTTCGTTTTGACATTTTTTCTTTAAAGAGTCGTAAAGCAGAAACGTGCACATTACCTCGTCACTATTTTTTTTTTCATCTTTCACAAAGTTTCCTCTACGGAGGAAGCCAAAATTGACAAACTCACTAATTCATAGAGTTTCTTTTGTGAAAGATGAATTATAATGAAGAAGCAATTTGCAAGATTTTACTATACTTTCTGCTTGTGGATATTACGCGAGAAAAATATCCTGAATGGCATAGAATGCTTCATAAATACGTAGAAAAGTATGAAAAAGGAATGCGAGTTTCACGCTAGGCCAACGGGAAGAAAACTGTCCAATAATCTAATTACTTTTGATGAGGAGTGAGAACAGCGCACGTAACGGTGTGAGGACCGTAAGCTATTCGTCGCCCCTACGCGTTTCCATGTACGTAGCTTGTGTATGGCACGCGTAGATTGCATAGCGGGTCGGGCTTCATTCGCATCGTGATGCAATTGAATATTCGCCGTCCAGCCGAGAGGGAAATAGTGCGAAGTGTACGAACGTGAGGAAGGATCCAGCGAATAACGTACAATGTGTGCAACGCACACGTAGCTTGACGTTCATTATGTCACCGGACTTTGTTCCCATCCGTGCAATATTCACAACATAAATCACTCTCTCGCTTCTGTACCGAGACAATAAAGAACGAATAAAAACCATAGTAGATGGAGTAGCAACGAAAAATGACACGTATTATAATGTTATTACAAAGCAACGCGAGCACGGGGGGAAAATAATTATGAGAAAATAGTGAAGTTAAAAGCGATTTGTAAAGCTTAGATAAAAAATGTGCAATTTATCTCGAGGGATAATGCGACTCTGTTATTAAATTTTTAATAACTGGTACACAGCATACATTGACATATAAATGTATTTTAAACTGATATGTTAATCTGGTTAAATTTTTAAAAATTGTACCATCAACTATTATGTGACAACTGTTAATCCTCATCTGTACTTAATTGGTTGCGATATAAAAATGATTCATGCGACCATAAAAATAGTTGCAGGAACTAAGAATCGATAATTGTCACTCCTGATTATTGACATAATTACCACGTTTTTGCCTGAGTTTTATTAGTCAAATTATTTATTAGGCAAGTGGATTTGTTATTTTATTAATTATTGTTGATTACTGTTACACATGAAATTGTAACAAGAAGATTTAGGATAAATTTGTTATTTCTTTTGTTTAACTTGAATATTTGATATTTAGTACATCCTGTAATTTGATGGATGCGGTTATGACAAAAGACTCGGCCATGTATGAAACTCTGCCTAATACTCGAATCAGTATTAAGCGTTTATCCATAGAATGCATCAGTTTAAAAGCAAATTCAAAGAGAAAATGATACACAGCTTCTGGATTTCCATGTATTGCCGTATCTAGTCGTGTTTACTATACAAAAGCCAACCATAAAATATAGGTATACGTAGGATATTTATCATTGATCAGGTTAAAAGGGAGCAAATCCACTTTAGAAGATGTGTTGCAGCGCATCGAATGCAACAGCATCGAGCCACAAGCATCGGAAGAGTAAAAGAAAAGCAGCGGAAGAGCAACCTATTGGTTAATATCGTATGATCGCTTGGAGGAACCAGTAGCGAATTAAAGTAACTCAAGAGCAAGAGGCTAATGAAAACGAATTATATGCCACGTAACAAACCGCCTCTCGTTGCACACGAAGGTTACGTAGTATATCGCCTGTGCGTACTATACATGCGATATATAACGGGTTTGATCTCAAGGATTTCTCGTAAGGCAGCAAGAGCGTCGTACTCAGGCGGCGAAGGTAGAACAGAAAATAAAAGAATTATACGAGAAAGATATTTCTTAATGACTTGCAGGCTCATGCTAGCAATTGAGGATAGATAAGGAGCAAACGATATATCGTACGATATATCGTAGGAATATCAACTAGAGAATAGTTACAAGTACTCGATGACGACACCGGTGAAAAGGTTCAAGTACGAGACAATGACGAGTAAAGTAGACGTCTCAGTAATTAACACGTTAAACGTATTAACAAGTAAACAAAATTCTTAACTTAAGTGGGTATTACTTTGGAGTCAAACATGTGTTTGAGATCAATCTAGCTACAGATATCCCGACTTAATAATATTTAAAAAATTGTAAATACTACTTTTATAACTATTTTCCTTGAAAAATTTGATTTTATCGAAAATAAATTTATTTTAATTCGAAGCACAAGACTTTCAACGCCTTCGGTATCGTTGTCAGGTACTTACAGTTCATATTAAAAATCATGAAACAATTAGGAATGAAAACTATGGATTTAAGACGATAAACGAAATAGTAATTACCTCTTACAAATATTTTCGTTAACGGTAAAAAAAAATAGATATATCAGAGGTGAAGTTATGTTTGACTTCTTGAATCCATCAGCTGTTGATCAACTTATCTTAGAGTATTACGTCACGAATTATAATTTTTATCGTTAAAATAACCTTCGTCTTACTTTTGTATTAAAGGAGTAAGGTTAAATGTAAATTTATTATATATTTTTCATTATGATTTATCGGCCAAATGCTAGTTTTACAATGTTTTAAGTTGGCTGAAAATCCAAAGATAAGTCGATAAATACTGCATCCGTAATGAGACTCTCGATAAGTGCATTGATTCATTTTCTACGTAATGGCCAACTTCTGAATCGTATTAAAGAGAGATTACACCGTCGGTAGTCTTAAAATTTTGGAAATTGTTGTAACGAAGTTCTTCTTTATTTCATAATAAAAATTCAGATCTCACAAAGTTAAATTTGAGCTGATAGTCGTATTTTCTTAAGCTTAAAGAAAAGTAGTTTGAAACAGTCATTTAATGTGATGATGAACATTTATGCACCGCATCGCCCCTTCCCTGCCACTTTCATGAAGTTAAAAAAGGGTTTAACGAACATCAGCTAATCGGGATCGAATTTCAAAGCCATTTTTGCTCGAAAAAAACCAAACTTTACTTAACAGAACTTTACATACCGATTCTTGTTTATTATAGCAATAAATAATTACCGTCAGCTGTAAACTCATGAAGATACAAGATTTTTACAAAACAGATACTTCGTAGTAATCGACTGCACGGTCCGCGATTTGATCAATAACGACTTTAAGATATTGAGATAAAATTTATTATATAAGTAAATCAGTGATTCTATGCTTGGTATTAATTTAGTAAAAATAAATGCACTTGCTTTGATTTTTGTTACATTTTGAATCGAAGAAATGCTTGAACTGAAAAAAAAGTTTTAAAGACGCTTGACATTATATTTAAGCGAAATCTATCAAAGGTTTTGAATTTTGTGAAGTTTTGATTTCTTCGATACATTAATTTTGAACTTGGATAAATTTTGAAGAACCAAGTTTTCATATTACTACACAAACGACCGTTCACAAGTAGAACAGTAATTTCTTTTTATTCGTGAGAATCTTTGTTAAAATATGCATTTATCGTGACAAAGAATGTATTTTTTACTTTCTTTTATTGCTGCATAATTAAATGCTGTGAGCCTGTCGCTTGTTTGTAAATGGTCAATGACCGAGGTGTTAACCTTATAATGAGAGAAAATAAAAGTGCGGCGAGTAAAAAAAAAAAAACGAATCGATGAAGAAGATACGAGAGGGTCCAAGGATCATAAGAAGAAGAGGTTCCACAGACAGAAGTGGAGAACGTGCCAGTCTGATACGCCGAATTACACGCTCGCTTCTCAACCTTAACGCGAAGACAATTCACGTGGCTGTCCAGTCAATGCTTTACCCGTCTCGGATCATCGAGGGGCTACTGTCCGCGTGCCAAGCTTACTTTCCGTCTCTTCTCTTTAACTTTTTTTTATCGGTTCATCACTCGCTATCTCTTCTACGTACTCGACTTTTTGTTTCGAGTAAACCATTCGACCTGGTGTTGCCACTGACACCTCTTTATTCTAGACGGACAAGTAGCACAAAAGCGAAGGTGATAATATAGCGTGATATTCACTACCGGACTGTTAAAAATTATTGTAAGATTGATACAAAAATGTATTTGAATTGAGCGTTCATCATTTCTTCAGTAAATTTTTTTCTTTAATTATATAGATCGTGAAAATGACAAGGTAACAATATTTAATTACAAAAAAAATTTGATTCTTCATATACAAAAAGTTACAGTATTTAGTGATCGATAAAAATGATTTATTTTTCAAACTTTGTTACAATCAAAAATGCAGCTATTTCCAAATATATTATAACATCGAATAATCGATCGTCAAGCTTTCTCATAATAAAGGATCTTCGTCAAACGCAACTCCAGCCACTGAACAATATATTTCTTTTTATCCGTTCTTGTTCATTCAGCTTATACGATATATTGAAAGGACTTGAAGTTGAATTCATGAAGTTGAATAATCTGTACGAGCGTACGTATTCTAGAAATCTGATTACCGACCGATCAATCACAGTCTCTCAATGTCTCAAATACTTTCTATAAATCCTAGGAATATTCTTGTATACTAAACGCCAAAATAAAATTCATCTTCGACATTGCAAAGAGCCAATTTCATGTGTCATTCATGTAAGCTCGTTTAACGAGATCGAACAAGAATTTATTTCTCCATCTTAGCAATATATATAATATTTTCCAGTGAATAGGTGGCGGTAGTCTCAAAGTGTGAAGAGAGTGAATGCATGAATGCTGTCTGTGTAGAGTATAATAGTTTGATATAGCATAGAGTAAAGGAGTGAAGTCTAGAAGGCACAGGCAACGAATATAAAAGGCTCCAAAGTGGAACCTTGCACATTGCTTTTTCATTGTTTTCAACCTTTCACAAAGCCATCTTTATTCTACGAGAGAGTACGTTCATCGAGTATGGCTTCCTCATAAAGGAAGCTTTGTGAACGGTGAAAAACAATGAGGAAGCAATGTGGAAACTTCTACTGTGCAGGCTAATTAAAATACGATATACACTTAATGGCAAATTTTATAACTTTATGTACAGATTGCCAATTCCAGAGAAAATCAATACAAACCAACCTAAGATGTAACTCTATGGATATAGAAAGTTTTATGTTGACAGCTTGAAATTTATACGAACTAGGGTATAAACATCCCCGGAACATTACAACTGTCTTTTGCATATCAAGAACCATGCTGGGCTCTAATTTAACAGAAAAATTATTTACCTTTATGGACGTTTTCTAACAAAGAAGATGTCTTCCGACTGTAGTGACAGCGGTAAATGAATTATTTTCATTTAAATATGAAATTAAAACAAATGACATCGGACGTTATTTTATTCTTTTTAGATTTATTTTCATATGAAAACTTTTTAAAGTTAAAGTCCTGTTTATTATTATTTTCTACAGTCGAGAGTTTTCAAAATATAAATTATGTTTTATTATTTATTTTACCATGATATCCAGATAGTGATTGATCTAGTTGCGTGATAAATATCAGCTTGAAATTTCACAATGTTCTCGAGTTACATATGAGTTAAATTGAATATTAGGCTTTTTTTTTAACGATGCGATGAATCATTGTCCGTGTGAAGAATGAGATACGAAAGCTTCGACAATTAACGACAATTCCTGAAACTTTACAATCTCATTTTTATTTTTAAACATCATAAAGTTTATCCTTTTTGTCGATTCTAACCAAATGTCAACTTATTTTCGGTGCAACTACACTTTTGGGGAAAGTTTTAGTTTGATAGCTCGGAATTTGTATCGAATTTTTATCTTTACGTTTTAAATATATTTCAATGAAATGTAATTCTCATGAAAAAATGAAGGAACAAACTAATTTCAATTAATTCTATCACGATGTAAGGATGGCAATCGCTCTTCTTGCATGTTGACTCCCAGCTCCATACTCCAAGGTATTCTCGAGTTATATACGTTAAATCGAATGTACTTATTTAATTTTCTTAGTAAGTTCTTAAACACGTTTTTTATTTTTCTCAAATGTAGAATCTTGGTTATAGCTACACTTGTGAAGAAAGTTGCGTTAAAGTAAAGTTAATGTTAGCTTGTTCGGTCGTTTTACATTTTAAAAGAATCATTAACTTTCATAAAGTATTAAAGATGTAACTAATTTCAATTAAATTAATCACTGTGAACAAATAGCAACTTCTTCTCGGCCTTATCAGATATCAGCAACAATAGTTAAATCCGTTCTTTAGTTACATAACCAGTTAATCCATGGCACATACACAAAAACGAGGCATTTCTTTTCCAAGTGCGTCTTCTTGATTTTTCAGAAAATTTTACGTATCTTGATATTAGAGTCTGGAAAATATTTTTCATAGAAACAAAAGTGCCTCTATGAGGAAGTAAAATTGCTGCTATTGATAAGCAGCTGGACAATACATGTAACTGTCCGTGATCAGTTCTTAGCTGGATCATTGCGGAAGTCCGAGAGCTCTCGATACCATTCCAGGAACAAACCGTTGGACGGCAAGAATATCTTTCAATGGCTATAATTTTACTTCTCGAACGATGCAAGAGGAATGTTTAATGAGTTCCAGATGGCGGATCTATCCTTGTTTTTTTGCTTCTATCATGATGTCTCCGTACGGAGAAAAATATTTAGTTGCTACAATGAATCGCGTGGTTGAATATGCTGCGGAAAATGTATTAGTCAACTGAGAGTCGGTTAATCGATAACTGCTCGGTTGGTGTAAACAACCAATGTTGTTGGTTACCTGAAAAAAGCTACATTTCTTAGGATGTTAACCCCGTGATTGATTGTAGCAATTGGTCATTTATCTCTGTTTAATACTCGCTACGTATTGTGTTTTTGATTTTCCGGAAATTCATTTTTCCTTCGTTTGTGTCTCGTTACGTCCGATCATTCTATCATCTGAACATAGTATTGTATATGACGGATAGATAAGATCCGCGCTTATTCCGACAGTCGAGAGTATACGCGTTATAATAAAGAGGGTGCAGGCTGATTGGCGTTCGCTTGCGCTTGGCTTAGTACCGTAAAAGGAACAATCGGAAGACTCGATCACGAGTCACGAGACGTGCGGTGTACAGTGGCAATTGGCTCGATCCATCGAAGCCAATGACTACTGGATTGTTGACTATGGAATTTCTAACAGCTACCAACCTGAGTGAGTCTCTTCTGTCCTTCTCGAAGGTACAATTGTGCCCCGATCAGTCTGCAATCCTGGTAGCCACGGCGAGCAGGTACATCGTGGCCAGTCAGTGATAGTCGAGTCATCATTATCATTCGCTGTATATAGAGATACCGCGGGTTGGCAGTGGCTACCTATACATTTAGACGAATAAGATCTTGCGGACAGGTGAAGAAAGGTTCTAAGATGCTGAGCAACGATGACCACCGCTATCAGATAGAAATAGAAGCTCCGGCAAACAGACGTTCGTCCTATCGTGCCTCGATCTACTCGACGATGACTTCGGACATTTGTCCGATAAGGTCGACGCGCGATCGTGCGTCTCCGCCTCTGGTCCGCAATGAGTTTACGGTGCAAAGCCAACTTTCTCACCAGCGAGAAAAGAGATTTTACGGTCTCGCCACCCTGTTTTTACGAGGTTTTCGCATTTTTTTTTACTACGCGCATTTTGCTCACTCACGGGCGGCTCGACGAACGCCATAATTCACTCAGAGAACAAACAGGGCTAACGTCCATAGCGCCTCGGACTCCTGGAAACGGTAATCTGATTCTTTAGTTTCTTTTACTATTTTTCCGCATTCTCTCTCTCTCTCTATATCTCTCGACTTTTAGTCCGCAACTAGACGTACTCTCCACATTGTATTAGATCAATATCTTGAAAGTTAACCTCTGACGACACTTTTTCTTACGAGAAAATAATTGCGTGACGACTAATTGCTGTGGAATGTAAGAAATAATTAATATATTTAACGCGATGAAAAATGTTGTGACTTCAAAGAGTTTCGCATAAACGTTTTGCTTCCTGGTAGAAGAAGATTTATGCCTATGACAAAAAAAAATAACGTTTGTACTCGTTCGTTAAAATGGTTAAAATGGTTCAAAACGTCGCCTAAGTGGTTTAGAAAATATTCATGAGCAGCGCATTCTCATTAGTAATTATGATCTTTTATCTTACGGAATAATGCAATTACAAGATGTTGCGTCACTTGTTTCTCTGTTTCTATGCATTACTACGTATTCGACAGCGTCCAAGTAAAATAAAAAATGGTTACGTTGACGAATGGTTGATCAACGATTGATCAAGCAATAAATTAAACCCACTGATACAATCCTAGACTTATGGTTTACTTACAGCATGCTTATCGTTTATCATAAACATAAACAAGCTTATAATAAACATTTATTCTTTACTCGCGCGTTAAAATAAAGTCAAAAAATGTAATGTAGTTACCCGCTGCTAAAACAGGAATCCACTTTATCCCTTCTACCCAGTCTACTTTTATCTTTCTGTTTCTCACTTTCGTCTCTTTGCCCTTTTTAACTTAATACGAATGCAAATAATCATAAAAGCACCGAGAGCTCTCAACATGCCAATTCTCCATCCAAATCTCTGCTTTGGATGTACAGCACGATACGTGCGTTCCTACATACGGCTGAGGGAATTCCTCGATCTCGGTTTACGTTGAACTCGACGCAGTTACATAGCGCACAGCGTGAAAACGTACAAGCATTTGCCGCTCGAGTGTGCATATAAACGCCATTGCGACGAGGGGTCACGCCCGTTTCTTCGCGCCACTGCACCGTACCTCCGTGCTCGAGCTCGCTATCAACGACTATTAGCGCGCGAAGCTTTATGCAAATTCCGTGTCGTGCAGGTACGTGAAGCACGATGGTGGTATGGTACGCAGGCCCTAAAAGTAATACCGCTGCAGATGAGAGGATGCGCGCTTAGTTCCTCTTAGCATTGGGTGCTAAGTCGTTCCCGAACGAGATCCCCCATAAATTCACGACGCGGGAAAACCGCAAGTGATATCGGTACGCGGTGCTCGGGCAGTCGCGCGGGTGTTCGTGCGCTCGGTAGTTCATGCACGGACGACACGCGAGTCTATCTCATGGCGTGCGAATTAATGAAAGAGCGAGAAGCATAGTGCAAGAGCATCCAAGTGCGAAAGACATATCCGTGCCCGGAAGAAGAAAACGACGAATGTAGCGAAATAAATTTAACGATCTTCAAAACCAACAGGCGGTATTTTACGGACGCGTGAAGGTCGTCCCGGAAATATCTTTTCATTTTTTTCATATGGACGATAGATAGAAATAAAGTTATATTTATCAATTGGAATTATTGACAATTTAAACATCCGATGAATTATCGAATTTCCACTTCATTCGGCGAGTCGTTTAAAGTTTTTCGTATCTTCAAAAATTATGCATGAGACGCTGTGGCATCTAGCGTAATATCTTATTCTAAAATTGAAATTAGTCAATTTACATGATGAAGTCTTTTTAACTTTTAGAAACAAGAATTCATTTGTGTCGACGAAATTTCAGAATTTTCAAAACTAACGATCATTCTTAGATGCCGAATAACGTTCAGAGTGCAAAGGTTCAGGAGCCTGATTTTAAGTCGTAAGATCCATCTTAAGATTCCAACTTAAATTCAACCTCAATTACCATCATAAGTTGATTCTTAAGTTGGAATTTACGACTGAAAATTTTGCCTCAAGACCTTCACATTTCACACCCCAAAACATTCTTTTTACTTTAACAATGTACCCTGAGAGAAAAAAATAACTATTAAATTTTGCTTTTAATTTTTATATTTACCGTGACTAACTGTAAATAGCTTCGCTATAAAAATAACAAGTTATCACTCGATAGTTACCAAAATTACCACGATTTTTCTGAGTATAGAAAATTATTTAAAAAATATCCTATAGAGTTAGCTAGTTCCCACTAGCAACGTAGATGTAGTAAACTGTTGCCAAGTGCACAATTTGGTACCTAACACGTACGTACGATCGGCGTTAGGTATATACTCACTACCGTCTGTACCTACTGCAGCTATTGAGTGTTCATTCGAGAGGACGATGAGCCCTTCCGGGTACGATGCGAGGGTGAATGCAGCCTATTGGACAACGTTTCCTCGTCGTCCGATCGATTACGTTACCGGTATCCTATAGAATGCAGATATTCTTGCCTTCACATATGTATGCATTCGTATTCGCACGAACGTACGATGCGACCGAGGGACAGAGTTAGCGAGACAAAGACATTTCCCTGCAGAGAAGGTACCGAGCAACACTTACAGACTATTTAGTATTCAAGGGTCGTTCCCGCGGCCTTTTGCCAAACGTTACTTCCCACGGCTATTTGGGAACTGCGTGGGTTCTTCGGTATTCGATATATAGCGTGTAGTCGTTCGTCGACCCAGGGCGACTTCGAGTTCCGTCAACCACCTCGTGCGATGCTGAGACAGCAGACAGTTTGGCACCCGATGAAATGAACGTGTCACTCCGGGTATTGCGAAAAGTAATTGTTTTGCGATGATATACTTTGCTACTACGTAAAAAAAAATTCGATACTTGGTGTAATACTACGTGACAACTGTTTATTGTTAAGCGACTATTTCTCTGTAATAAAACGGATTAAACGTAGGAACGGTAACTAGAAAAAATATTAACGTACGTGGACGAATAATTAATAGTTGCCAGTGTAATTTTTTCGAGTCTTTGCGTAATAAATAGGATAGCAACTAATAATTACAGATCGATTGAAAAAGTAATGTATTTGATTATTAGTTAAGTAATATATGGCAGCAGGATATTACACTCAGAAAAATCATGATATTTGCGATTATTTTTGTAGCTGGATCGACCAGGACATATTTTTAAACGTTTCATGAATAAACAAATCCTGGCAATCTATAAATATGATTAGTCAATAAAATTATATTACATTACACTCTTCAAATTTCAGGATGTTAAAAGCGATTAGTATGAAATTTAAACCAGGGTTGACTAATTTAGTATTGATTTTAACACTTTTAACAATGTTTTTAAAAATATTTATTTTTAAATATTTAATAAACAATTTACAATATAATTATGTTCGGAATGAGTAGAAAATCAATAAATTATCATCAATCAATACAGAATTATGCCACGAATATAATCGATAAATATTATTGAATTTCATTCACCTATTTTCATGTAAATCGCTATCACCAGTCGTCACAGTGTAGACTCGTATGAAAACCGCGTGAGGGTTAATTTTGACACCGTATTTTTAACATTGTACATATACACGGAAAGTAAAAAGTTATTGAGGAAACTGACACAATCATTCCTACAACCAACCGGAATAGCTAGCATAGCGCCAACTACGCGGTTGGATCAAGAAACTACAATGTCATTGGTAAAACATCGGTAGCAACGGTAATCAACTGAGATGGCAACCTCAGCTTACCGGTTGATCGGTGGAATGCATCGGTTCAGCGTAATCCAAAAAAAAAGACCAGGAAAATACGGATATTTCTATTTATTTACAGCGGCGAGGACCGGCGCGTACTTCGCGCGATACTTCGATATACGAAGATCATCTATTCGTAATATTTTACTGTGTATTTAATATATATTCAATGCATTTCACATTTATTTTTTGCAAGCTCTCGTCCACCCACAACTAACTGTCACTTGAAACAATGGCGTCATTTGCCTTTGTGAAAAGTTTTACTCGTAGCTCGTGCCAACTGGTTGGTTGTAGAAAGAAAGCGATTGGTAATGGAAACCAACTCGTAGATTACCGATACTATCAAAATGCTTGTCGCAATTACCGACGACGTTAGTTGGACTACCTAACTGCTCGTGGTAGCAACAGCATTGCGATTGGTTACAGGAATCAAGTCGTTGGTCTTCGATACTATTTTTGACTAACCAATCGAAAATAGTTAGGAATACCAGTTCGATTTGGTAGCAACATCAATGAATTGCAATATTAATGAATTTTAATTATTTCGTTATATAATTGAAATATCGACGAGACTGCTTTTCTTGAGTGTTGCGAAATGCAAAACTTAATAAGTTGTTAAGATGTTGTTAGCATTTCCGACGAGAGCTTTGAGTGGAGGCTGCTGATGTCAAGTGAATCGAGTGACTATCGACAGCTCTTGACATCGCTAGACTGCATTTAAGTACATTTTCCGCAAGATCTTGAATCGCAGTAGACCGTTGGAGCCTACGCAACTGCTTAGATGTATCAAAGTTCTTCGCCCTATTGCCAATAACTACTTATCCTTCTGGCTCTGCCAAAAATAATAAATAACCGTCTCGAACCACGCAATGATTGCTCTTATTTATTCTTTTGTCGTTATTTTTTTCTCCTTTCAGTTTCTCATATTTTCTTCCTTCTTCCATGTCTGCACAGCTACTTCAATATTCCACTCGGAGATGAGTCGTTATTGCAGGGTAGACCGAGCACGTCTAACCCCACCCCTCCCTTTTCTCCCCGTCCCTTGCTCTTCACTACCCTTCCACGAGTCCCCTTTATCGTTTCTCTGTGCTCGAATTAACGGGACTGATTTAGCTACTCTCCGAGCTATTTCTCGATTCTCCGCATTCCTCACTCAATATTCAACTGCCCGTTTGCCGAGGGATGTCTATTAAAGTAGGTAGCCATTGGAAAACTAGTTCGTTCGAAGAAAAGAAAAGATAATAAAAAAGAGGGATACGAAAGAAAAGATGAATATAGCGTTGGAGGAGGACCGTACGTCTAGTACGGATTACGTGCTTCACCACCCTGAGATCAAGGTAGAACGTCTCAGCATAGTCAGCTTATATCTACTTACCAGCCTATATACCTTCTTGCCGAGCGCACACACGGTCATGTGTGAAATTGACTTGTGAATTACGTGTAATTTGTCACACACCGAGAAAGAAAGATGGCCGGAATGGCTGGATATACCGAAGCATCCTGTGCTGAAAGAATTCGCAAACCGAGTGACTACGCCCTGTTCCTTTGCCCGTAGCCAGACCACCGTAATACGTGAGCTCTCGACTGTATCCCCTCCGAACCCCCTCCTTTCTCCTTACCCTCCTTAACGTTCTACGTTGTAGTTGATCCGACACTTATTTCTACACCAATACCTACTCAGACCTAACTCGTCTTCAATGCCATCTCACGTACTCGCACAAATGAAAATCAGAGGTGAATCTACGGTCCTTCTTTTGGTTTGCGATACGATCAAATGTTAACCTCAAAATTTAGATGATGATCTTGACCACACGATAGCTTGTAACGAGCTCGACTTATGTACACGTACTGTGCCATTTTTTATTAATCCTTTTTGTTGGATGGTGCGGATAAAACTGATAATATTTTTGCTCAAAGTATCCAAGTAATCATCAATTGATGATTTATTCTCTAAATAAATATAAATTTGTATCTTTTGAGCTTTATCGATTATTTTAACGTCATATGTACGTCGGGTCATCAACTGTTATGCAAGAATTGAAAACTACGCGAATCTCAACACATCGATCTCATTAAACACAACACTGCGTCTATGCGTCATTGTTAACCATTCAACTTTTATTTGATGTACAAAAAACTTTGATGCAGACCCCGTGCATAGTTCATTGAAAATAGTGTTGAAGAAGGAGCAACTCTATACATAAATATATAAAGAGAATACTTTTTTGTCGGTCGTTTTTTTTGTAGTAAAGTTTAACTTTGCGCGGTTATTTCAATTGAAAGATTTTATGATTTTATCTTAAAATTTCAGTCTCATTCAGAATCGATAGAAATATTTATATGGAATTTGTATTTCTTAAAAAAAGGTTTTATCAATGGAATCAGTCGACTCCCACACTTTTTCAAGATATAGAGGATAATCAATTTATCTTTTAATCGAGGAATTCAATATTTTAATTGATACATCTACCGAGTAAATAATTTTTGAACTAACGAAACGATTTATCGGAATTTTTTTAAACTACGCAAAGGTAAATTTTGTTAATGTTTGACATAAATCAGCGTAATAATTTGTTAGTAATTCACTATTACTGTTATTTTATAATAAAACCACATAATTTTACACAGATCATCGTGGATTACTGTCGGTGCGTTGCATGTGAGTTTGCAAAGATAATGTTTTTAATTAATAATTCACTTTATCGGTATGTAACGCTTTAAACACTTTACGGAAGCTATGCGCATAAAAAACGAAGCGTTGATAAATTATATAGAAATTTGTAAAATACTTTTAATGAGATATTTAAACCAGAAGGTAATTACAAATATTATAAATTCGTAACCACCGATCGTCGAGCGTTAACCGGACACAGCGTTGTGGGGAGTGCGGCAAGAGAAATGCGTGCCACGATGCGCGTCTCGACTAACGGGTCGGGTGGTGTATGCATGTGTGGTGGTTTTCATGAACATAAAGAGGCCAATCAATCCTCTGTGTATGTGTGTATATGTATGGGTGGTCTGTAGAATTTATTTCACACAACAAATAAACGTAACGAATAAAAGTAACAAGCCCCACGAAAATATAAAAATGTACAAAACTCATGGGACACACATTGACTGCTCCAAAATTTTCGATATTCAACACAAATATTTTGTACATAATTCACGTATTTCCTGCAAAACATGTATTTCTATCGAGAAACTCGAATACCAATTGAAAAGTTACCGAAAATTGGCCGTCGTCGCGTTAAGTAAAAGTAACGGTAACGCTCCGTTGTCGGTAAATCGGTGTTGTGGCTTGCGGAAGTTACAATGATTCTTAATATTTATTTTTTATTCTTCACGTCGTGACGTTACTGTTAATATATAAATATGGAAATCTTTATTTCATATAAAGCATAAATCTTTATGGATTTCGGTCAAACGAGTGCGCGCGGTTTCACGTGCGTTCGTTCCGAGCATTGTGGTGCGTGAATCGCCGCTGAGCGATCGTTCGCTTCTCGGACTCTTATACGTAGATACGTAATATGACTGTGTTATCGTCACACACGCGGCACCAGGACCCGTTATACAGCCGCGCGTTTGTGACGCGATGGTGAATAACCGACCGTACGAACCTGATGGGACGGGTGGTGCCTGCGGTGAATAAATATATGTGCCCAAGCCTATACGGTAACCGCATATCGCGTCGCCTTGAATCGAGGACTCGCCTTCCTCTTGACCCTGATCTTCCAACAATATTTCCGTGGTCACCCGTTAACCTCTTTGCTCGTATTTATCGTTGAATAGATTGTATATGCACCGAGAGAAAAAAAAAATTACAGCTATTAAATGTGACATAACTATCAACTGGTACACGAAAATGCTATTGTTTAATAGTTATCATAACTATTTATTGTTTCAATAATCAAAATAGATCATGTTACTATAAAACTGTTTGCATGTGTTAACAATTAATAATTGTCAGTCAACAGTTGCTAGAACTATCGAGATTTCTTTGGGTGTAAAGTTTTTTAAATTTTATTTTTCAATATTTCAAATATATTTTAACCGAAATAAAATCAATGAATGGAAGGTGAAATTGAAATAAATGAAAATATTTTTATAATCTTGAGACGTTTTTGTTGATAATTTAACTTGACAATTTTCTATTTATATTTTCACAAATCTGTAGTTGGCTTCGACCCAATTGTGTCATCCATACGTTGATCAAATATGCAGACGATTCAAAGAACCGATCGTAATCCAATAAAAATAACTAAAATAAAACTGGATATCGATAAGTATTCCCATCCATTCTCAATAACAGGGAAAAACATATATCCTCGTGTCCATGATCCGTAGCATGCATAAAATAAAACGCGTACGTGGCTCATCACTCGGTAGCCACGATCTTCTCGTCGATGTCCGTTGAGCGAAATCGAATCGATGCTTCGGCAATCGAGCAAGTGCAGCAGAGCAATATGTTGAGTGCATAAATATATACAGATCCACGTACGGTTCTATAATTGATTCAATCCCATGTTAGCCTACGTAATTTCCAGCATTAAATCACCTTTTCGAAGTAAAAAACGCAAGTAAATTCAGTTACAAAGTTTATAAATAGTTTAAAGTAAAATTACTCCGTGTGAAATGACGTTTTGTTAACAAGATGATTATCGATATAGCGAGGCCCTGAACACGCAGCATTCTGTCTAGCCAAGACTTTACTTTAATATTCTAACGAGCAGTCTTCGGGCGCACCAAGTGCAAAACACTTGGTACAGTACATATAGTCAGTATAGTTTGTAGGCAGGTGTATCAAAGTATGAACTGAGAAAATATTCAAGATTTCTCACGCCGTGGCAAGTGCCCCACAGCAACAGTATAGCAGCAGGAGCAACAGCAGGTGTAATGGGAACGTGACCTCAAGGCCGCGAGAGCGAGAAAGGATTGCGTGGCTGTCTCAGAGCCACCCACGTATCGAAGAAACGCCAGGTAACCGGAGGGATAGAGGTGTTATGAGACACACGATAGGTGTGAATATATCTTGAGAAAAATGAGAAGATCAAGAACCCACACTCAAGACTAGTTGTTGTTAAGATCGGCATCAACTTATCGTGAGAGAAATACTTAAATGAGGCTCGCGAGGTATTCGTCTCAGCGGGCAACAAAAGACTCTGGAGCATCATTAACATGCTCACGTAGGAGTAACCAGATGGAAGCACACACGACGTGAAAAGCCTCAGGCACTTGTTAACGAATTCACTGGTAATCAGGGTTCAACGTTCTGTAGGTTTATTGAACCTGCAATGTTTCGGGCGCACGGAAAAAGGTTTGCACGAAGATCGAGGCTTCGTACTCCAACCAACTTCATGACTCGATACGCTTCGGAAGATTTATTTCGTTGGGCCAACAAATTAATTGACTGATAACAGGCTTATTGATTGGTAACCAATTAATACATTGGCCCGAACGATTGATTTGTTGGTATCCAACTAATTGGTTGGTAACCGACTAAAATGTTGGCCCAACCTAATTGACCTCTTGACATACAATGACGAGTTATAGGGTCGTCGTTCGTTGCATGACGATCCCTTTTATTTGTATGTCAAGGGGTTAATCGCCTGGAGCGTATTAACCATACAAATGGTCAGGTTTAAATTTATTGCTGTAACTAGTTCTGTCTACCATTAGGAGTCAATTTACGTTATCAGTATACACAACGAATCCGATTGGTTGGTCTGACTACTAAAATAGTACTAAGGGTGATGCAGCAAATTTTATTTATAGCTCGACTACCTATAGTTTTTAGTGCATCTCATGGTGTTTATTAAGCCACGCATCTCGAACAATTAACTGAAATCGTTACCGCACGCTCCGAGAAATAACAACGATTAAGCAATTAGCTGTCACCTATATACTCTTCTCATTCGAATCGTCTACTTATATGCAAGTCAGACATCGTTACACAACAAACGCAATTAGAAAGCTGCCTTGCGTTTTTATTTATTTCCAGTTTTTAACATCTCTGATGTACAACAATCCAACGGTGATTCTCATAGATTTTTCTAAAACGCTTTTATCTTTCTCGAATCTCATCTGATATATACAATCTGGGACAAAAAAGATGGTTACGATGCACAGAATCTGTGTACCAAGTTCTGTTAAGAGATATTTAGCCGATTCGGAGAACATTGAACTCAAAAAATTGACGTTCTCGCGCCATGTACGTGAAATTTCATGAACTACTTCTCTCTTTTTGCCCTACGGGCAGTCGAGATTATAAATAGACGTATGTGCAAAAAAATTAACAGTTGCCACTTTTAATAGTTGCCAGTACCATCTTTTTCTCTCCGTGAATTCAAAACGTCGTGAAAGACGCATTCAAACTCCTCCGTATTCTGGTATCGGTGTACTAATTCGAATTTTCAATAATATACGTTGCTCGTTAACCTGTTGCCGGCTGTCGCCCGAGGTTGAATCGGCTAGGGACATTAACCATATTACGAAGCAACTTCAACAATCTTATTAGTAGCATCAACTAAATCAATCAGAGAGATTGAATACTCAATTGGTTGCACCAATCAAATCATAGGAATACATAAATCACGCTAACTAGGATGTTACTCGTTGGATCAACGAAGTCGATTAATATTACCAAACAAGTAAATCGTCCAAGCAAAAAAAATGCTTCAAGCAAGCAAGTAAATTGTCAATCCTTACAACTTTACTAGTTGGCCTAACTAACAAAGAAGTTGGTTCGACGATTACGAAACTAACCAAACAAACGTAGTTCACCCAACCAATTTATCATCTGACGTTCACAGCACTAGGACAATTGGTTGAAACAACAATTTTTTTCTTACTATAATTAAGTCGTTTTTTTTTTCGTATGGAATAATATAATTGGCGAAATTATTTGTGAATACAATATTAAAAAATTTAGATTCATTCTACGCGGTGTCTGTTAAATAGCTGAAAAATCTAAATGCTGCGTTTTCCTTTAATGCAACATGTAAAGAGCAATGTAAAATTACTGATTAAATCATGGAAACTACTAGTGTAACTATTACTTTAATTATGAATTGTTAACTATTTGATAATATTACTAATGTATAATATTTTCTATTCCCGAACGAGATGGGAAAGCTTCGAAAAATCGAATAAAACGTTCCTGTTTAAAACTGGCAGTGTTTTTATTTAAAAAAGTATCAATCGTCGGCTAATGTATTAAAAAATTACGATTGCATCAAATGTTACATGATCGTTAGGCGAAAAATAAATGATCATTGCATCAAAAGTAATTATAAGATAAATATTTGAATATTTCAGCTCGGGCAGACGTACAAACGAATTTGTAACTGTGAAGAAAGAGTTTGACATCACAGATTACCAACTACGTATTGAACTTCCTGCTCATGTTAGTGGCAGTCGTAAATGACAAATCCTTGAAACCTACGCGAGAAAACCGTTATTTCCGCTTAGTAGCAAACGAGTTGAAGCAGCACAAAAAAAAATAGCAATCTATACTTCGTCTACCCACAAAAATAAAACGTTCCCACCAGCACTTGTTAGTTTGAGCAATCGGTAAGTGTAATATATATTATTGTAAAATTAGGTTTAATAATTATTCTTCTTTCGCTTACGTTGTCACCGGTTCCTCGAAATTTCATCTTTCTTTTCGTCGAACCTCTGTTATATTCGTAAATGATCGCGTCGGCCATCGACCGAGCGTGGTCGTAGCTACTGGCTGGCGGGTTCATCGAACTCTTGTACTCGCACACGTTTTATTTACATTTCCGGTAAACGGATTTACCTGGATGACGCAAAGCACACATGATTCAGGTCAAGGTAGAGCATAATTAATTCTCGATCCTTCAAATCGATTGTCCTATGCTACGTGTACGTGTTCGGAGGGAACTGCTAACTTATCGATGACGTTGCATTAGTATTGCAGTATACTAGTATATATGTATATATATATATAGTATGCAGTCCGAATAAGGATAGTAATGCAACGTCATCGATAAGTTAGCAGTTCCCTCCGAACCTGAACCGAAATTCCAGATTTCTACTACCTATCGAGTCATCGTTTATTTATGAAGAAACTGAAATATAATTAGGTCAACGTTACATGATACTTCTTGGTCCGTAATAAAAACTATCCGTATTTCCTGAATCCGAATTCCTCGGTAACGGTTGATCTGTTGGATAAAAGTCGACAACAGAATCCTCCGTCGAAGATAAATTTCTACAGCGCATCGTTTTTTTATCTTATCCAACAGATAATCCGTGATAAAGAATTTTCGGATGGAAAGATTCAGCTGTCTCTTTCACGTAGCGCTCACGACAGGGTGAGAGAGAAACATTCAGAATACTTTATATCCTCTTAAGAACGCTCATAACAACGCCAAACAGAAAGTACGGTGTTGTGAAATCTCGTATTGCACAGTCGAGGTACGATATTTTGTTTAATTTAGCTAAATACAAATGAGATGTTCCGAGCATCGATTATAGCAACTGCCTGTGAAATTCGGTTAAATAAATTTTAGCTATTTTCAAGAAGACCGATGGCAATGAAAATTACTTCCATCAGCTAGTCGCAATGAAAAGCAAATCGTTTGCCCTACAAACAACCGGAAGTTAAAGTTTAAAGTCTTCGATCGAAGCGTGCCACGAGAAAATCGAAGAAGGAGAAAATATTAAGTAAAATAGAAAGTCCGAGAGTTCCTTATGAAAATTAATTAATACCCTTGCGTATATGATTACGTAGACTGGTATAATACAAAATCTATAATAATATTCAGTGAATTTTTGGGTATTGACTTTCAAGAGCCGCCTCTCAGCAATTGGTAATACTGATTATGAATGCGAACCTGGTGGTCGAAGTTATGAACATACAAACTAACAGTTTATAGAATCACGTTGAAGATATTCCAAGAAAAACTGAAAAAGAAACGTTTCTTTCAACGCAATAATCATTCCGTTACTTGTAATAAAAGTTATGCTATAAAAACTCTTCTACCAGTCATTCCGTTGCTTGAAAGAATGATCACGCCATGAAAAATATTGTTTTATTTGTACCAGTAACGTTTTCAAGAATCGTATTAGGTTAACCTTGAAAGCTGAATAATTTGAACGACATCTGCGGTTGGATGACCACCGCAGTTTATGTTTTTAATTGATAAAGAGAAATTATAAATAAATATTGAGAATTTATTGTAAAATGTTAAATAAATGTTTATCCGAATATATAAAAAATTTTAATAGTTTATAATTGATTCCTTGTATTTATTTTTTCTTTACAGCAACAAGTTAAATATATTTATTCTTGTATAGCATTCAGAAGCGATAAACTTTCCCGTTTATAAAACTTTTTCTTGGAGTCCATGGTGCAAACAAGCAGTGAAGACTTCTCATTCATTCATCCAGCTATCTCGCTGTATTCTTAATTTCATTGAATATACTTTTTTTTTCTTTTAATTTCTTCACGAAAAATGAGTTTCAATCGTAGACTATTCTCGTTTCGTAACCGTGAGCCAACATTGATTTTTCGTGGTTCTTTTTGTAAGGAATTCTCGGTGAGCCTGGTATCGAGATAGTCGGCTTCGTCTTCGATGCTTTCGTATGCTTTTGCGACTCACGTTCAATGCTACTTGCGTTGTCTGTTTCGCGCGATATAACGCTGCTTGTGTCTGTGAGGATAAGAGCCAGGGACGTCTGGGAAAAGAGACCGAGGGTATAGAATATGCGGGTGGCGAACTTGGTATCAGTCGCGGTCGACTGCACGCGTCGCCCAACATCGATAAACCCTGGCTGCTGCTTGCTCGGGCAACAAACTTCTGCGCTTTTGCTATATGTGTTTGTGGTATATGGCTGCTTCTAGTCCCAGAACGGAGTACGGCAGAATCGCGAAGGGGCATATAGACGAAAAGGGTACATACACGGTATCGTCGTTGCGACTGCTCAACTTGTACTTTCCGGAGCTACTTATCCCGTCTATCGTTATAAAGTTGTGAGTAGGCGTCGGTGGCGCGTGTGAAATGAGATAGTGATCATGATTTTTGCCTCTCGGCTGCGGCAGAATGGTAATGTTGCGTGGTGTATAAGCACGGGCATTACGGATATTCACTTACGTGCTCCCCTCGAAGGGATATTGGCGTCTCGCCGAGATGGTGAAACGTACCTCGGGGCGATAACCGAGAGCAAGGATAAACAGAGTCGAATTATTACCGTGGGTAAAATCGAACGAGTCTGCCACCATTTATTCTCGTGGTCCAAAAACGATCAACGAATCGTCTCCGTTCTCACGATCGCTTCTTTCATCTCGGTCGATGCATCTAGTTATCGAAATTCTCAAGAAAGAGGTTAAGCGACGTCGGTATAGGTTACCGATGTAAACTCGCGGTCGCACGAAATATTCGTAGTCCGATAGTTACACAACGAATCGTGAGCGTAGCTCATCATTTTTATTGATCCATCGAAAACTGACTGTGGCCAGCGAGTACTTATTTCATCATTGGAAACTGGGTTTACTGCATGTAAAAGTAATCTATGAACTCAGCCAGCTCCAATAGATTATCATTATTTTTAGTCAGAGTCACGATAAAAGCATTTTACACAGAATGGGAAAAACATGATAATTCGATCAATTATTAATTAAAAATAATTACCAGGGTTTCTAATATATTTTTGATATATCTAATATATCAAGAGACGCGATATTGTCTTGTGAAAAGTACATTTACTTACTACATCGACAAACCGAAGTGACAAGATCAAGATTTTTTATTCGAAGCACCTCGTTTTAGCCACATTTTGAGGTTGGCAGATTCATGAAATAGAAGCGTTTGAGCAGATATTTTGGCTTGCAGTCATATTCATTACAACGCAAATTATTTTGTTTCAAATCCAAATAAATACTTTCAGCAATAAGCAATGTAGAAACTGAATGTCAGAACTATGGCAGAAATTGGATATTTTTTTCTAGTGTATTGCTTTTCTCGAAATCCAAGACTCTTGCTACATGTGCAACAGGATTTGTTTTACAACTAACATTAAAGTATACACAAGGGTGACTTGGACCATACTTAGAATTATTTTATAACACTTGACAGCTGTAATTTGATCGGATACTTGTTCCAGATATGATCTTGATCTGGCTAATATATCAGAACCATATTTTTATAAGGACTGGCTAGTAGTATTGACGGGATTACAATAGGACTAGTTATGATATTGCTATAAGTATATGTAATTAAAAAGAATGAAAGGAATGAATGGGCAAGACAGAACTTGAGCAGATTCGTCACGATAATATAAAAAGTTTCTCTCCGTCTATCCGATCTCTCAGGTTGATCCTTCTTCCTAGTAGCAGGCGCAGTAGCAGTGTACCGGTAACAGCAAGATCAACCTCTCCGTTCACTGCCATAGTACACCATAGCTGTAGATATAAAGATACGTGTACGTATAGGACTCGTCGAATCGACTAATTATCGCTAACCAGTGGTATCACGAATGTGCCAACCGCGACCTATGTTGGAGTTACGAAAACAGAGACAGCCCTCATTGTGCAACGGGGAAGATAACGACGAAGAGAAAAATACAAGAAAAGAGATGAGAAGCTTGCGAGGGTGGATAAGAAAAGGACGTAACGAATGTTGGCGACGGCATCAGCTCCTTTGCAACCATGTGCAAGTAGAATCGAGGATGTGGAAGACTCGATGGAAGATGAAGACGGAGCGTAAGACGTAGAAAGAGTAGCGATCCAGCTCGACGAAGAGAACGACAACTCCAAAGGAGCAGAAGAACGAAGGACACGAGAAGCAGAGAAAGACTAAGGAAGTCGGGCTGCTGCGGTGAACCGGGACAAGAGTGTATGCTCGCGGAGTGAACGGCGACGATGATCCTATCGTCGAGTAACGGGTCCGGCGAAACTTTCGTGATCGTGACAACTCGACGTCTCCTCGCGTCCACCTCGTCCATCACGATTCAACCGCTGATGCTGCTGCTCCTGTGGCAGAGCAAAGCAAAGAGCGACCCAGGTACCGTGGCATGAGCGCACCAACACGTTCGGATTCCATTCGTCTCGGGCATCCGCGAGGCCTAGACGCGCCTTAACGCTGCCACTTTTTGGGAAGGATGAGCAGGAAGAGAGAAGATTGCGGCGTTACGGGGCATAGTTTTACCTCTTCTATACTGAAAACGAAGAAAAAGAAATGAGGAAAAGAGGAAGCGAAGACGAGGAGGAGACGTGGCAAAGAGAGACTGATGCTATCCTTGTGCGTCAATGTCCAGCCGGAGAAGCTCTCGACTGACGAGTTATCGAGCCATGACCAACCTGGACTCTGATACCACGTGAAGCGCAACAGTGTACCGCATTGGAGCTGTTCAAGCTCGTCGGTTGTGTGAAGAATGCCTCGGAGAATAGACAGTAACAGCAGACCTTTCGTAGCATTGGATCGTAGTGCTCCGGTATACAGTGGTTCAGCACTGGACATACATGAAGGAACTTCCTCTAGTAACGATTCTTTGATTTTTCTCTTGGTTGGGTAATCAATGTAGCAGTTGGTAGTTTCAAACATGGCTAGACTAGTGGCGCAAAATCACTGTCATGAGACGGTCATTCGGCATCGCTTGGTCAGACACAGTTCCGTTTTTTAGATGTTGTCACATTTTTAAGCACAAATCATCACTCAAGTGTCAATTATATACTTATCGGTCTACCGCTGTTTCGTTCTCAATCACATTCACCAGGTGCATACAGTACCTGAACCTACGTGTGGTGAGGTAATACCTCCCGACAGACTCATATGGTTCTTCACTTGGTCCGATTAACGGCACGGTGAATGACAGTTAAAATAACGATATGTCAATGCTTCTAGTTTTTACCGTTTTCTTATTGTTACACGAATCAATTATTTTTCGATTTGGATCAATCTTAGTTAAGGCAATCCAGTCAGCCAGAAAACTCAGTTTTTTATTGAACGACATTTTTTGTTCCTGTGTCAAATGTATCTTCTGATACGAAACGTGTTCATATTTAAAGTGATGGGCTTCTTAATGGTGTGACAGTTTTTAAATATATGTCCCACTTAACCGATGTGGAACGTCGTTGCAAAGAAAATAAGTCGTCATACAATGTAATCCATCAAGTAGTATCCTCTGAATCACGCGCAGCGACAAAAAGTACAAATTTATTAATGTCATTCCTCAAATGATACATTTTCATCTTATTCATCAGTTGACAGAAAAAGTAAAGTTAATATATAATGTAAACAAAATCTTGGTTTTGTGGTTGACTGGATTCCCTTGAGACAAATGCGACGGATCTTTCTTAGTTCCTGATCTGTTGTAGGACATAAACCTTCGTATTTTTCAAGTACAGATGCGATGTATCGTTAGATTGTCAATGATCGTCGAATGTTATACTTCCTATAATTTTAATCACCTGCACATGCGGTAGAATTGACCTTCGTCCGGAATCTGGTCTATTGACCGACTGAGAGATTCGAGTCTGGAACATTGCGGTCTAACAGTGCTAACCGTCCTTGAAATTGTCGCACGATTTTCTTCTCGGCACGTAGAAATCGACGAGCAAAGGAACATAATGTCTCTGAACGTGCATCTATGTACAAGTTAAAATCTATAGTGTCAGCGTTATGCTATTGGCAAAGTCAACTAACACAGTTATCAAAGCTTCCGATAAATCGGAGGAGAAAATTTTCCACCAAGTTCGACAATCATCTATCAATAGTTGAACAATTTCTCACTCGGAATCAAAGGAATGTGCACGCGCAAATTGACAACATTGGTTATCCGATTGGAGATATTGGATTTAGTTAACTGAAAGTTAGTTGAATCCTGAGTTAATTGAATGATCTTCTTTTTATTATGATTGAGGGATCAACCAAAAGTAGAAAATTTCAATAGAACTTTCAATTCTGCTTTTATAACGCCCGCCTTGGGTCACGAAAAAATCGTTGGTACGTAATGGGCGATATTCTTGATATCAGCGTGATATATCGATATCGTTGAATCAACATCAGTACCTGCCACGTTATCGATTCACCTACTCTTTTTTTGCCAGATAGTATACACACCCATCGTCAATATTTACAGGCTCGAATACAAGGAAGCACACGCCACAACGGTTTCTCCAAACTAACCGTTTTCCCTAACTTCGTTTAAGCGAATCGCCTCTAGCGCATCAACTTGTATTTCCCACGCTGATCCGTTTTCCAAACAAGCATTTCATCTCGAAATTAAGTCATTTGTATATATTCTCACAACCAGCTGCTTGTGATCCCTTCGAAATATTCGTTTATTGTATCAAACCAAGTGCCCGCGGCGTTTATATTTTTCCAGTATTTGACTCACCGACGATTTATCAACAAAGAGACCTGGTGTAGATCACGGATGCAATAGCGCCGTTAAGATAAATTCGTGTGTACCAAACGTAGTCTCTCTCTCTCTCTCTCTCTCTCTTCCTCTCCCTCTCTCCTTCCCGCCCCCTTCTTCATTCGAGTTCCCAACGGTCGAGAGGTCACTCGTATATCTCACCGCCGCTATGAACTGCAGGCTAGGCGCTGTATTAGATTCTAAACCGGAGCCTCCTGGAAGATCGTTTTAATAGGATGCATCCATAAACTTGAGTGGGTATACCCGTTTCAAATTTAACTGAAGCTAAACGAGAGGCTGTACCGTGAAAACCCTGCGCCATAAATAAACAAACTATTAGGTACGCATATACATAAAGGTGTACAAGACGGAGGCAGTCAATGTTTCAGTCTCAGAGGTCGGGTTGGATACGCGGTTGGATTTCGCGCACGTATACGTACGAAACCCCGTTGCAGGCTCCGCGACAGTCGCGCCATCGGGGTCACTGCTCAGGTGACGATCGCAACGCGCGCGCACCTAACGGACCC